>JAQMCX010000057.1:831401-862517 GCA_029814765.1 Acanthurus leucopareius | reverse complement strand
CCCCCCCCCCCCCCCCCCCCCCCCCCCCCCCCCCCCCCCCCCCCCCCCCCCCCCCCCCCCCCCCCCCCCCCCGGAGGTGTCTTATTACAGTTGCACATTTACTGTACCTAATGCCAGAATGTTTAACTGCTGTCCAGATTGACTATGAACGCTGATATTAATACTTTTGTTTAACAGTTTTATTCATTTTTATTCATACCCAATTACCTGCGAGTTTTGTGTTAAGGATCTGTTCGTACTCCTCCCGGATCTTCTCCTCGTGGTCTTTAAGCAGCCGCTCACACAGGTAGCTCACCTGCTTCAGTGTGAACGAGGGCTGGTCCTTCCTTGAGGCACCTGAGAAACACAAAATCCCATCAGCTGTGAAAATGCTGAATCACTCACATCTACGGCGCAGTTATAAGTCACAGAGACAGAAATGTCCTCTATCCAGAAATCAGCGCTCAGCCTGGTTGCAAATTTACAGCTCTGCTTCCCGTTGTCCCTCACCTCTGCAAGTGAACAGGGTCATGCAGCACAAATGTGGGCCCCTTCTCTAAATCTCCCAATGTCTCGGTCTTAATGCAGCTTTAGGTGGGTGATTCTGCACCCAGTGGTGTTTGATGTCTGCCGTGCGCCATTTAGACTAAAATGTTTGTAAATCATAGGCAGAGATGGCAGAGCATGAAGGTTTAATGACTGTCTCTAAGACAGGAAAAGGCCAGGTTAGTAACAGTGTGATCTATGAGTGCATCCTGCAGTGTAAGAGGAGAAAACAAAGGAGCAGGAGCCCTGAGGCTGGGACTTAATCTTGCAACCTATCTGCCAAATTGTGTTCAACACATAAAACCACACCATTATTGCTGCAGCAAAATTCTGTTTCTTAAAGGGGCAAATGAACCATGTCTGTAAATATGAATGAACAATTATGTATGTACACATGTAAAATAATGATGGACCCAAACAAACACACTTCAGGTGCCAGCGTAGCATGTAAGTGGTTTACCCTTGTATGTTTTTCAGTACACAACTTAAATGTTAATGTTTTGTCTATGTGGTCTACCAGTCTGAAGAGCCAAAAAAAACCAAAACAAAACACACCAGAATTGATTGTTCTTTTAGAATGAATCTGTCAACCACTAAGAATTCAATAACAATTTTCTTTTTTGAGTTTACTCCTCTGTGATTTAGATGTTGTCTGGATGACATCTGGATTTATTGGCTGCTTTGTGTAATCTCTTTTAGGCTCTTCACACCATCACAGCAAATTTAAAATCATTCCATGACCTCATTTAAGTCTGATTTCTTATTATATAAGATATAATGAAGCATCAAAGTTCTGCTTATCTGGAGTCTCATCTGAAACCATCAATCACATGTACAACATTATCCTGAGAAATTTAAACCAGAAGTGCACTTCTTAGGAATCAAAAAGGGTTGGACTGAGCTCACAGGACAAAGACATCTCCACCATGGGAAGAGGTTGGATTTGTCAGTAACAACCACAAATCTTTCACCAACTCACATCTGGAATCACAATCGTTCTGACCTTGTGATTGCTTTGATGAGCAGCAGCCTGCTCTGCAGACCTGAGTTGGTTTTGAAGGTCTAGCCTGGAATCTTTTGGCAGGCCTTGCATGGTAAATGATCTCAGCGTTCCTAACTGATGTTGAGGTAACCGCACAGACCTAAATATGGTTTACAAAGCTGTGATTCTGTCTTATAATGGTTTCGATGTTCAAGTTAGCTGCCATTACTATGTCCTAGAACATGCTAACCAGAGCAAACCAAAACAGAAACCAAAGAGTTCTATAACCAAAAGCCAGACCTAGATAAATCAACAGCTATCTTTGAAGAACCATATGAGTTAAGCTTGCAGTTCAAATGGGAAAAAACATTCTTTTGCCACATTTGAGTTGTGCATGAACAGAGGACATGGATGGCCTATTGAGCAAAAGCCAAAAACGCCATTTATGTTTGTGTATGGCAAATGGTGAATTCTCCTACCTGGTGGGGAGTTGGGAGCGTTGAGGGAGGAACTGGGGCTCGGGGCATCACTGGAGCTACAGGCCTCAGTCTGGTTGAAGGCCCCTTCCAGCTGCCGCCGCCTCTGGATCCGGCTGTACTCCTGACGGAGGTTCTGGAAGATCTGCTCTGTAAGGGTCAAACGGAAACAAGGATAAAAACTATTAAAACGAGGACAGCAAACTCCCAAAAAGGGTGAGAATCCTTTTCACACTCAGGAAAGGGACAAAAAGATGCAAGCTGGACCTCTGTTTACTTCCCGCAGCACACATTATTTTAAGCAGGTTAGTGGACTGTGAATAGACAACCAAAAAGATGCATTTTTCACATTTTCTGACTTAGTTTCAACAATGTGGCCTGTAAGGACAACGGTTAATAACCTAGATGCCACAGCTGCGCAGTTCTTATTAGTTATTTTATTAATTATTGCAGTTATTGTGTTCTGTTAATGTCCTTAATTTGATCATCAAACTGCATTGCAAATCCACACAGTGGATTCAAATGACTTGAAATCTATTATAGTGGCTGTGTGGGAATAATTTGTCCCATATTTCCCTCTAGTTTGGTCGTAAGCATGTGCCCTTTCAACACTACGCCCACCACAACTATGTTCATATAATGTCGACTGTATTCCAGCATGAACAGAGATCATTACAGGAAGGTGTAGACATTTGCATTACCTCTTACCTGACATAGGTGTCATGAAAGACATCAAAGAAAGATAGAGTGACATGGTATCACACTAAAGCTGGGACAAACACACTTATAAGGCTACCTTAAAACACGCTTCTGATCTTGTGACTCTATCACTTTCAGTTCTCTTCCAAAGTCTTTTGCCTGCATCATGCTGAGCTTTAGCTGGTGAAAAAGCTTACGCTAAGGCTTCAACATAAATCAGAAAATAAAAGCTTCTTTCTCTTCTGAGGCCCTTTCAGTGGTTGAACAGATGCTCAGGATCTCACTGAGAGTACAAAGTAAACTGATCTGTAAGATGCTGACAATGTTTCACAGGACAGTACTTGTCTAACTGTATGCTGAACATGATGTCTGGTGCTTCTGGCCTATGCCAAGGTAATAAATAGAGCTAGTGGCCAACTATGTACTGTGAACTTATTGCACTGATAAAGCATGCCAAATTGTACGATATCACCTATTCTTGATTACCTTAAAGGTAAAAAGTACATGTACTTAAGATTAACTGCAGCCACATGAACACATAGAACAGCTTTTTTTTTATTGTTACACAGGAACTGTGCCTGAAAGTGGAAAAACAAAAATTGAAAACAATTACTGGGTCCAGGTTTTCAATTGTAAGAACTTGCTGCTCTATCTGGTCTTTTATGACAATTAATTCAATATTTTTCAGGTTTTTGGATGGTTGATTCATGATGTTAAATTGCACTCTGGGATACTGTGATTTTGGCATATTTTTCCATTTTTGGTGTTTCCTTAACCAAATTCTCAATCCATTAATCAAAGAAAAAAAAAGTTACGGTATTTCAATTAATAAAACTCTCTATTAGTCGTACCTCTAAAAGTTAAGCTTAATTCATAAATATACGTGTGAAGTTCCAGGTATGGGCTTATAATCAAGGTTGTATAAGTACTGCACTGTACACATGCATAAAGCTATGACAGGTCAGGAAAATGTCGTTCCTGCGCAATGACAACCCCTTCATCTCAAATGTTTCCTGCTTAGGACTTCCTCGCTGCCTGCTGTCCATAGTCAAAACAGCTTAAACATGGGGTCAGTTCACACTCATATAATTATGAGGTTAAAGTTTGAAAAGACCCTCATAAAGGCGAGAGAAAAACATGACAGGCTCAACCAGAGCTGGTGACCCAGCTTAGAAGAGGGACTTTATCATCTTTGGCTCATACAGGGGTGAAGTCGCTCTACATGTTGCACCTCTATCTGGGAAGCGGTGCCTCATTTATCTTGGGTGGGGAGGAAGCCAGAGGCCGTGTTGCCACTTTAGTGTGCTCGTCAGTTAGCTTGTTTAGATGATGAGGAAAGCAGGGGCTTTTTTTCTTCGGGGCCATTTTAAGAAAACCACATTATATGTAGTTGTGCTTTTTAAAAAAAAAAAAAAAACAACAAAAAAAACAACTGGCGCATTCATGGTGACCCCTCCTCTTTCTGTTATGTGGCCTCTGAAACCTACAAGCATTAACAATACTGGACCCGAATCTGACAGGCTCTGTTTGTTTAGCTACCACTGACCCTTCAATCTGCATAAAGCCATGTCACTGGAAAACAACTTCATTCCCAAACCACAGGGGCTGTAACCAGAACTGCCTCAGCAAACCATAAACGAAAAATGATTTTTCCCCAAACATTGCATCAAGTTGTAGGTTTATAATTCAATGCAAATAGTCCATGTCAGCTGCATCAAGAGCTTTAAGTATTGGTATTTTTGCGTGCAGAGGACAGAAACATTTGTCTCTTCACTTTCATTTCGTCTCCTGTTGTTATTTTTTGAAGGGTGCGGTGAGGCTGTGGATTTCACCACCACCGCTTGCCAATTTCCTGGGGGAAACCCTGTATCAGAGATGAGATTGCTTTAAACAAAGAGCGTATGATAAAAAGACAGCAAGACCCTACTACTACAACTACCTCTGTCTAATACGAATTTGTACGGAACACTGACGACAATGTATTAACTAACAACAGCAGTCTCATATGAATGGGTCCAACTGTGTGAACGTAAAAACGCCCCTGAATGAAAAAGGTGTAACTGCAATCGTTAAAAAAAAAAGAATGGAGTGAATTCCAATTTTCCCTCAAGGTTGTGGAATGTTTTGGACAATCACTGATGGTGGAAGATAATTCCTAGGTACAGCTGACCGGCAAGGGAAAACCCTCCCCTGCTGCCTGTCACTTTCAGCTCTGCCAACCAGTGGCAGCACAATTATGGGTGTTGCTTGGCAACAGTGACCCTGCCACAACCAGGCCGAGCAATCAATCACAGAGACTTCCGGGAGCCAGGGAAACACAGAGGAGAAAGCCTTGGCTAAAAGGCTTAAGGCCAGGCCAAATAGTGAATACTTAGAAAGACTGGCTGGACAGACTGGGCATGGTGGTGGTGGAGAGAAAACAAAGCTGACTCGTTTCATGTTACCCTCCACCGCTAACAGAGGGAGGCTCAACATCCCAACTGCCAGGAAGTTGCTTGTGATATTTTCTGTGGTGCAGAGAGTTAAAGAGTGAAAACTATTAGTTTGAAAACTGCTAAAATTGGAAATAGTAAGCAATTAGAGTGCACCATTCTCCAAAGCTGAGGAAATTGTTGAAAAAAAGGGTACCACATTCTCAACTCCCATGTTAAGTATAATGTGCAAAAACAATATGGATATCTTAAAAGGGATCAAGACAAATAGGGAAACACAATATATCTTTTATATCACTATCCCCGAGACCACATGGAGTATATGATAATGCAGAATTGCAAAATACATAGGATATATATAAGATATATTTATCATTTTAATGTACAAAACAAATATGGTAAAGCTGATCTTGTAGAGTCCCCTGAGAGTTAAAACAACAACAGCTTGGTATTAGGTTACAAAAGACCAATGTTTTCTGGCACACATGCACCATGAAAGGAAACAACACCATAAACGTAACACAATTTACATAAGGCAGGTAAGTAGTAGTAGCTCATAGGCTAACACAGTGCTAACTTAAAGCTGGTGCCTCAGGGTAGCAATAATATGGGCTTGGGACTTGGTATCGGACAGATACACAGAATGAAATGACTCCGACTCTGAGACAAAAAAATGTGAAATGTCAAAAAAATTACCCATTAAATAATAAATAAATTCTCTGCAATGACTGATTTATTTCTGTTCTCATGTATTAAATCAATTGCTGCTCTGTCAAAGAACTTTTTGACCAGTAAACTTGCCAGATTCAGTCCAGGCTACTTGAACAGCTTTGTAGTTTGACCAAGGTTTCAGGCTTCAACTATAACCTACTAGACTTTAAGCTAAAACCATGTCCCTGGAAAACACTGGCCTCATCTGTATCTACTGGGAATTTTCCTAAACCACAAGCCCAGACTGGCAGCACGAAAATGGGCCAGAGGAGAACATGGTTGGTTATCATACATACATTGTGATAAAAAAATACCTCAAGATACCATGGCAATGTCATTTCCCTCTGTCTCCCCTGCACACACAGCCTTGTTCACCACAAGCAAACCTGATGAGCTGGAATGCATGTGTGGGTAGAGACAGGTGGGAGGGATGACAGCTGACCTTTTGCTACATACAAAACTGCTTTCACTTGGCAAACCACAGCAGAAAAGCAGGCTAGCAGCACCAGTCCCGGGAGGGGCCTCTTTCTGGGTGAAGGTGAGCATAATGCCTTGTATTTGGACCTCATGTCCGCAGCAGACAAATCTACATTACTAAACCCTTCCAGCTGTTGTGCTGTCATTCAGACACTCTAAAAGAAAAGTAATTCACAAGGGGGCAGTTGGATTCTCAACACAAAGTTCAGACTGGATGAGAAACAGAACACCAGACTACCTAGACTAAAAAAATCATACGAATGATTTATTTTGTTTGTGCATTAACATAAAACATGGTGTTACTATGACTACCACTTTGTAATGGAATGCTATTCCTATGGCATAAAACGAGTGGACAATAACAGTAGCCAATAATTTATTTTCAACTCCAGGAATCTGCAGGGAACACTCCTGTAATTTTTTATTTTTTGGAACAAGGTATTCTTAAGTTAGTTTAATCTAAACTCCAAAACCAGATACTTACATAAGAACACATTATCTATTGGCAAGGGACAAGTTTCTGGTATCAGAAAAGTTCTTTCATATCTAGTCTGTTTAGAATCGATCAAACACGTCTGGGTGAGCTTTGGTTGTACACAGGCACAAAAGTCTGTGTGAATAGCGAAGGGTCTGAGAAGCATTGGCTGAAATGCAATCTTGGAACCTGTTGGCTATCATTTGATGACAGTTTTGATTTTAATGAATTTATACATTAAAATTACAATTTATCTGCATTCCTTTGCAGATAAATGTTTAGAGAGCCTAGCGATAATCCTGTCTTCATGTTTTAAGTTGCTTATTAGACTATAAACAATGAGCAGCACACAAAAGAGGTAGTTTTTGCCTGGATATCTGTTAACCATATATTAACTGGCTTTGCTGGAAGTCCTGGAACGTTTGCCATTACCCCTAGGCTAAATATTTCTTCACGGTTGAACGAGTTGCTGTAAATCTTTTGACTATTCAGGACAAGAGTTTCATAGTTCACAAGAGGTAAAAATAAATACATTTCACAGGAAGCCAGCTGTGAAGACATCCACCCCAGCACCTACATTTGTATTTGTGTATTTGTGTATTTGTGTGTATTTGTGTGTGTGTGTGTGTGTGTGTGTGTGTTAAGGGCCTGGGAAAAAAATGATAGAGGTATGTAACTGCAATGAGAGAACTGTTTGATAAAATGTCACTCAGATTCACTTGAATGCATTAAATGCATGAAAGCACATAATCGAGCACATATCATATCCCCTGACAATGGAGCCTGCTACGTGTGACATACCAACAGCCAATCATTTAACAGTTGTTTGGTCGCACCATAACAATTGGAGAAATGGTTTCTAGTAGCAGGACAGAAATAAGGACCTTTGAATTTGCCCCTTGCCCCTTACAAAGTTTTTGTTTCAGGTCACTGATGGCATGTTTAATGTCTACAAACTCTAAATGTAGGACAGACATTATACAGTGTCAGACTATGAGGAGTAAGCTCATTGAGTGACAGACATCAGATCAGTGCGGGGCAGTGAGGTGATAGGAAGGCCTGTAAAAATTTCCTTTAACCTGACAAGAGAACACTTATAGACTGCACAAAGGCTGCCAAACCCCAGAATCCCAGACACAAGTGTTAGTGTCCCAAGTAGCATCAAGTTTCCTATGTTGTGTGGTCACGACTTGTACACTAACACGAAGTCATCAACAGTTTCTGACACATTTAAATTTAACATTTATTGTGACACATTCTTCAGCTATCTTTCTTTCTGTGAACTTCTCTCTCAAAGGCCCTCCCTGGTTCTTTCTTTAGAAGATGTAGCATATTTGTTCTTAAAGTGCAAAATCAAGAGTAAAAGCGACCTTGCACTGCCATTAGTCTGGAGTTTTACGTTCCTGCATTGGGCAATTTGGATTTCATGTGAGCTATTTGTTAGTTCATTGTTTAAATAAATATTATCTTCACTAGGAGCTCAAATTTTAAATTTTCAGATAACAAGTTATTTGTCTTCTCCACAGGTAAGCCTTCCATCAGAAAAGCCAACCAAAACTTGGGGTAATAAGCACACAACTAAAAGGGAAAGCATCTTGACAACCTAGCCACAATACATATCACATCCCCCAACCTTCACTGATTATGTTATGGAAAGAAGTGGACAACCTATGACACTAAAAAAAGAATAAAACGAGGAGATTAAACTCTCCCTTAATTGTCACAGTTTAATGGAGACAGCGGCTCAAAACACTTAAAGTATGAATCAATACTAACATCAAAGCACTTCCCCAAGCAGTTCCTCGCCAATAAAAAATGGTTATGAAGAATGCACCCATGCATTTCTTGTTTTTTCTCACTATTACTGGAACTGGCATGGCGGCATGAAATAAAATACACCTCATAGTTACAAGGTAGCTAAATGGCATCGTAAGTAACCCTGTTCTTCATAACATGCTTCACTGCAGGCAATGGATTTCTAATCACTGTAGTGCACATAATGGGAATCTAAGAGTTAACAGTATGACTTAGCAGAGGTAGTAAAAGCTGTCTCTATCTTTTAATCCTCTCACATTTCACAGCAATGAAGTGATCAAATAAATTCAAGGACATCCAGACATTTTAATTAGAATACAAAAAGCATAAGGATTAGGCCTCACTGCTATCATGCTGCCCAATCTCGGTGACTGGCACTTACAATAAGCCTGACTGGATCACAATGAAGAAATCTAGATAATTATCTTATGTCTACATGTGCGTCCCACTCCCTTCCTACACTTATGGCAGAGCTGTTAAAGTCAATAGGAGAATAAAATGCAGGCATAAAGGATATGAACAAGGTCCTCTAGGCCTGAGGAGGAAAAGAATTGGCTGTGGTGCATAATGGGAACCCCCATCGCAATGCAAGACAATTGTGGCACCAAAGCCAAGGAACATTACCCTGGCAGCTCTTAATTAACGGCCTGCAAGGATGTGCCTGCTGCTTTGATACCATTTGTCTTTTACAGAGAGCCAACAGGCTAGATTGTCACCCAGGTGTTAAAGTAAAAGTAGGACATTTTATTTAATCCTATCAGGTTTAAAATGAATGCTCAGTTGAACACGTTAACAGATGTACCACCCGTGATATTTCGTACTACTGCAGATTGTACAGGCGACGCTGATAAGCAAAGTCATATAATGTTAGCTATAAAGTTATTCAGTTTCCCCACTGTTAAAAATACTTTTTGATCTAGCTATGCAAGGAACTTTAAATTCAACATGTTAGCAATCATCGTTAGTTGACTAAAGCTAATTTAACTTTGGATTACAGTGAACTGACAGGATGTATCGGATGAATAGCTACAGTTACACAGCCATCTCTGCTGTTGGGCATCTACGGATTTATTAAAACGATCTTATGGTAACTTGACGGCAACATTAGCCTCCTTCCTTCCTTCCTGACGTTAGCTTAGCTAGGCTAACGTTTAGCCTCCAACCCCCATTCTGATTCTCTCAACTAGCTTCATTCCACTCCACCCAAACCCCCTCCCCCATGACACCCACCCTAAAACGCAGGAAAAAAAACGTCAAATCCGGATTAATTACATACCTGGAGTGAGCCTGTGTTCACCACCTATGGCCGGAGGAGACATCGAATGCGTTGGGCTGTCGACTGGGGGACGGAGGTTGAATCTTTGCGGGGACGGAGTGCTAGGAGTCCCCGGTAGTGGATTGCACCTTCTCCGCTTGGGAGACTGGGGACTGAGGAGGGCCTCAAACTCCATCGACCGCTTTAACGTAGCTCCACAAGCCATGTTAGCTTAACAGAACCCAAAAAAATAAGTGGGAGAAAAACGACCCACAAAAACCGGGGTAAAAAGCTCGTTGTTCGCACGTCAAACGTTCCTCAAATTTCTTGAGCCTTTCTTCCTCTCCACAACAACGGATTTTCTTCTCTGAGTAGTAAGCCAACTGCCGATTCTGCCTGCTGAATTTTTAAAACGTCACAATGGCAGATCCTACCACTGGAGGAAAGGCGGGGGGTTGTCAAATATTTACAATATATTATGATAGGTCTCTCACTGTTTTTAATGGCTTTAGTAATAAATACCTCTTTTAAAATGTGAAGGTTTTAAGATATCGTAACTATTTGTGATTTTGTTCGATACTTAGGTGTATTTATGTTACGACTTACCGCCGTCCAACCCTTTATTGTTGCTGACTGCTTTCCGTTGAACTCAAATTGAAGGTTCACGAGACGACTTGTGGTGGTAGTCAGGTAAATCAAGTAATCAAATTAGTAAACGAATTCTTAAGTGATTTTAGACTTTGATCTGCAATAGAAGAATAAAAAATTTATTTTGATGCTCACCGTTTGTTGAAAACTATCTGTCTTGACTCGACATTCTGTTCCACGTTTTCTCTACAAACCAAATGCAATGCTTGTAGGTATGTAACATTGGTGGATAGTAGCTAGATAGTGGCCTATATAACCTGATAGCTTAACTGAGAAAAGTCAGATCGTATTGATTTGTGTGCATGCAAAGCATGATATGATTTGTATGATTGGAGAGAATCGATAAGTAACACAAAATAGTTAATTTGGCCTTCTATTTTCCTTAAATGTAGTTTTTATCAGTTAGATGCCACACAACTCTCATGTTGTATCTCATGTATTAATGACCAGTCACAATAACTCACTGTTGTCTAAATACCCTAATGAAACTCGCATTGTCCAGTAATCACCGATCAATCAGTGTTAGGTGCTGCAGTCTTCAGGACAGGATGTTTATCTGGCTGTGGTAGATTCCCTGTATATAATAAGATTAAATGAACCCCAATGATGTAAAAAATAGCTTTCACACCAGCGTGAAAAATCTCTGTTACAGGAATGTCCCTGTTCGTTCATGCACAGTAGATTGCTGCATGTATAAAAAAACAAAGATATATCTTATGCAGTTATTACTGTTGTCACATAACCTGTGAAAAGAACAAAACACACAGCTAGGATACTGTTCTGCATTATTTAAAGTAGCTTGTTCCTACGGTTTCTTGTACAGTTGGGAAATATTTAGCAATATCAGTCAAGTGGCACTTTAGCAATTCTTAGTCATAGTGGTAAAGACATTTAGAAACCAAAGTGGTTTCATTAAATGATACATATTTTTTTCATTTACTGTTCTCTTTAGTGGTTTTTGGTCATATGTGGGATTTGGATTTTACAGAATGAAATCCGCCCATTGCCAACTTTATTACTGTTTTAAAAGAGATGCTGTAGAGCCTCAATACATCAAACTGAAAGTTGTGTCTATTATTATTTTAATCTACCCTGATCCACATAAATAGGGAATACAAAGTAGTACAAATGCCACTACACAGTGTAACACATCTTATCACCTCTAAAATACTTTCATACTTCAACATTATAACCATATGATGGCAGTTTCTTTTCGGAACTGCATTATTAGACCCAAAAACACAGTGGTTATTTAGTGAATATAATCTGTTATCACCTCATTTTCTCACTTACTTTTGGCATAACAGTTTCCCAGTATGCAGCATATCATTTCTGGCAGCGAGGATCCACAGAGAGGATTGATACAGAAACTGTGACTCTTGAAAATCAGTGCAAATGCCAGAATGCTGACTTGTTTTTTCACTTAACAAAGAGTAAAATTAACTTCATATTTACTCAAAAAGAAACATACATGGAGTCAAAACAGAGTATGTTCAAGTGCTATTTTTTAATCAGTTGATATAGTGGTTGAAACGTGTTCTGTCTGGTCACCAGTGGCCTCAGATCAACAAGCGTGAGTTAGAGAGTATGTCAGTCTGTGCTTTGCTGCAGCTGCCAGTTGTGACTATTGCAAAGAGTGTTCTAGTTTCTGTGCTCGTTCTCTTCCTGGCACATGTTTCGTTTACCTCGGCACACTGCTTGGATTCATCTGGTGAACATTGTGTGAAATCCTCCCATGCATGGGGCCTTTTGTGGATTCCTGGCATTCATTTGCAGATAGGATAGGCAACCCACGCGGTCCTGTGTTTCCACACGCTCAGGGACAAATCCTCAAACATAAACAAGCACACAAACAACAAACCCACCTTTCTACCGTATGGCGAGCCCAAAAGTTAAGTCAGCACTTCAGTTCACGGAAAACAGTGTGTCAATGGAGTGACAGCGTAAAAGCACTGAAATGTGTGGCTGAGAGGTCAAAGGTTGTGAGTCAGATGGTCACATTACACCATCTCAATTTAAAAAAAAACAAACAAAAACCAAATCTAAACCATCTGCTTGGTTTCAGAAACAATTCCTAAAAATAAGAAGCTTTATTTCCACTGGAATCTGTTACTTGTGTGAACTTTTCTGGCCATCATAAGTGAAATCATACCACGCTAGTTGCACTTATTGCAAGACTGAAAGTAATGTGTAATGACATCAAAATATTTGTCAGAAGTAAATAATCCTAACAAGCTGTCTATTCAGTGCCTTTACAGAACATGTCGCGTATTACCCACATTTCGTTCTGATCTTTCTGCTTACTTGTCATTTTAGTCATCTTTTTATGTATAAAGGTGCAATGTGTGGGATTTAGTGGCATCTAGTGATAAAGTTGTGGATTGCACCCAACAAAGTATCCCTCTGTTCACCCTTCCAAACATGTAGGAGAACCTACTGTGAAATGTGTCAGGCCCTCTTTAAAATTCCTGTTTGGTTTGATCATTCTGGGCTACTGTAGAATCATGGCGGTGCTACATTGCAGACTGCATGAAAGGGGGCGTGCTACCTGTGTACACATAAAACACAATTACTCATATATTCACATAATTAAACACAAATGGAAAAAATAATATAATATTCTATTTTTTGCTATATTCTACAAATGAATCACCTGAAATTCTAAACATTGGAACTTTAAATGTCTGCAATAGCCTCTATTAAAATGCCAAAGTAAAGTTATTTTCCAGCATTAGTAATTTAAAAAAAAAAAAGAATTCTGCTCATAGGTATTTTAAATTTGCTTCTTGTCTACTGTGGAGTTCTCATGATTTTTGTTTTTACATCCCAAACATACTGCCTTAAACACAAACATTTATCTTTCTGTACAGCTACTCCATAATTTATTAATTAATTTTAACTTATTTTTTATTGTCCATCCCCTGATTGTTTACCACCTCTGAGACTGAGTTAAGTCGAGTGGTTCTGGTCTTGGGCATCTCATCCTCAGACAGAGTAGTACAGTTGACGTCCTCTGTAAAGTGCAACCCTGGAGTCAAATCTGTGGATTTTTTACACCTTCCAACCACACACAACCTCTGTAGCAGCTGCAGCAGAGCAATTCTTAGCTCCCGACAGCGCAGTGCGTACAGCAGTGGGTTGACTGCAGAATTGACCAGGCAAAGGGTGCTGCAGAAGGCGAAGGCCCTCTGTTGGGTGTGGGTCAGGAGCACGGAGACATCAGCTAGCATGAAAGAGAGTGCAGGAAGCCAGCAGCCCACCAGTATGAGTAGGATCAGGCCAAAGGTACGTGCTAGCCGGATATCCATCCTCATGCGAGCATGCCCTGTCCCTGCTGCTGCATGGATGCTGGTCATGGAGGACTCATGGCGGTGGGCCTTCCACAGGATGAGAGCATAAGCCACCAAAATAAGAGCCAGAATTACCAGGATGAAGCTCGTCCAGCAGGCCAGATAGGCCTTATTGATGTAGGGAAACAGGTGTGAGCAGGGTGGAGTGAGCCCCGTGTGACACCTCCAACCCATCAGAGGCAAGAAAGAGATGAAGCTGGTGGCGCTCCACAGGATCAGGAGGCTCAGCAGAGCTCGCCTGCGGGTCAGCAGCACCTTATAGCTGGAGGCTTGGTGGATGCAGAGGTAGCGGTCTAGAGCGGTCAGCAGTAAACTCCCCACTGAGCTGCTGAAGGCCATTGTGACACCACCTAGTTTGAAGAGGTAGGCAGTGGGGCCATCGCTGCGACGAAAGAGGTGAAAGTCAAGGAAGCTGGTGGTAAAGAAGCAGCTCGCGAACACATCAGCCAGAGCAAGGCTGCCAATGAACAGATATGAAGGCCGATGCCTCAGGGCGGAAGTGGCAGCGATCACTCCCAACACAAGAGCATTTTCCAGCAGAGTGAAAGGGCCTGCCAGGAAACAGATGGAGCCAATGGCTGTTTTCTCCGCCTTGAGGAGGACCATGTAGCATTCGAGATTCTCACAAGACCTGTTTACTGAGAGAAAAACATGGGTGTCAGGACGATTTTTGTCACCCTACGGCATTGAATTTTCTGAAAATCACATCATCTTGATTAATTTAATATTCAAAAGAAGCGAGGCATGTATGTATTGAGGCTACATACCTATTGGTGATGAGCTGTTCCCTTTGACCTCTGTGGGTCCTAAAGAAGACGACACCTCCCATTGCTCCATTTTGTCTGCTGCTGTATGACACTGCAAGACTGTAATTTGAAAATAAAGTAAGTGATTAAAATTTGTTATTGTGTTTGGATTAATAGAAATATGGACAGATCAGCGGCAAAAAAGAGCAGCAAAATTGTAATTAATAAAATTCTTCTGAAATTTATTGGATTTTTTCTAGACTTACTGACAGAAATGTAAAGAAAAAAATACAAAAAAAAAATATATACTAAAAAAACTATGGCATTAATCTGTCCTTTACTTTTCAACACATTTGCCTTTTAATTTTTTTCTTGACACAAACTGTTCATTATGATTTTTATCAAAACAAATTAACAAAAAATGCATAAGACATGAACAATGGTGAATATTATGTAGGGGGGAAAAAAAGCAATTAGTGAACTACAAATATTAGCCAAGACAAAAAAATACAGCAAGATTGAAACAACCACAGAAAAGAATGAAGACTTTTGTTTCACCCATGTGATTATTATGTAATTGATCAGTGATGAACCTGAACCTTCACCTTGAGGTTTTTTTAATTAAGTGGATGAAAACATGGAGAATCAAATGAAGAAGAATCTATGACGACATATTTCTCCCTCGCCAATTGTGAGCTCAGTGCTTAAAAGACCATTACCATTTGTGAGTCACAACAGAAAGTCATTTTGAGGGCAAACAGACGGTGATCATTACCGTGTCTGAAGAAAATTACATTAAAGAGATAGTTGCAATAAGCCTGGATGGTTATGGTTCAATGTAAGCCATAAACCCACCTTAGTCAAAATCAATAATTGAATTATGAGTTAAAATTCAAGGAGCTTTATACCTGACTCCTAAAATCAAAGGACCTTATCAGTTTCAGCTGCATGTGAACAAGCAGCTGTATAACTTCAAATCATGGGGATCTCTACAGCTTTTTGAGTATGTATGTTAAAGTATCTCTCGAATGTTTAAGCATCTCAAGTGATAGATTGCATAACATAGAATGATGCTTATGACTTTTTATAATACGCAGTCAATGTGAATGTGAACGAATAACATCTCAATATCCCTTGAAAACAACTCTTTGCATCATTCAAATTTAAATTATTTGCACTGAACTACCCAGTTTTTTATGAACTGAACTAGTCCAAAGAGCGAATATTTAAAACAAATGTCAATATTCACTCTGACGGTGCATTTTCTGTTCCTGTATTCATTAATCTGCATAGATGAAAATAAGGACAGTCTCATGTTGTCTGCCCATTATCGTATCTATAACAGGATGAAGTCTGCCCCCCTCTGGAATCAGAGGGGACTGTATTTTAATGAAACAGTAAATCGGTGGCTGAAGGTCACCACAGACATGAACAATCTCCTGAAAAGAGCATCACCTATATGCAATCAATAGATTAAACTAAGTGTGGGAAGCTGATTTGAGAGGATTTGATTTAAGTAAATAATACTGTGATAAACAAGAGTGGACACATATAATTGCTTGCACAGAAAAAAATTTAGTGGCAAAAGCATGACCCAAAACTAAAAAAGGCACAACAATTAGGAAGGAAATGTTTTCGTGGCAACTGGGGAACACCGAGTGGGTCTAAATTATATTAAATAAAGTAAGTGGATGCAGGACGGTAGTAAGCTGATGATGCATTGTCAGTGATTACTTCCCCCTGAAGTAGACTAGATGGCACATTTTTTCATGTTGTAAGGTAACTATACCTTTCAATGATTTTTTACCTTTTTTTTCTGTCTCCATTTGCCATTATTTCTTTCCTGCCTCCCAAATATGACACTGCTTTATGAAAGACTGGAAACTATATTTAGGCAGGATTGATGAAAGTAGCCTAAATTACTTTCCAGATAGCCCTTTATTGACTTGCGGAACAATATTTCTCAATACAACCATGGGCCATAGAGGTGCATTACTGTGGATATTACACCACCTCAGGCTCTTTTCTCCCTCGTGGTGAAAAATATTGATTGACAGAGTGCTGCGTTTTGACTCTTAAGTAACAGTAAGTCTTATCAAAATGACTGATTCTTCAGGAAAGCAGCAGCAGAACATTCATTTAGAACAAATGACACAGGCATCCATTTCAGTCACGTTATTGGCGACACTAAAATGTGCCAATAACCTCTTGAGTCATCACTGTCACATTGTTGCAAAACCTCACAAACCCTACGAGGAGAAAACAAAAAAATTCTTGAGAATTCTGGTTTGTAGCAACAACAGAAAAAAGAAGAATTTTAAATTACGTTAAAAGTAGCACATCTGCTGCACAAGTACAACAATTGATCACAATGGATTTTTACCAAAACTTCAAAAAAACAATGAACATCACTTTGCCACATGTGCATCACCACAATGACAGTTTAAGTCTAAATAGAATATTAAAACTGTATTTCTCTATCTGTACTGACACAACATTTTAGAGCTTACCTTGTTCTCTCTGTGTAGCTTCCTTTTTGAAAGATTCTCAACTCTTTTGTCTGTTTCAGCAGCAGAACGACCACAACATGACCACACTGATCTACTTATGTGACTGGTTGCAAAGTGAGCGAGTGAGGGGAGAAGATAAGGAGGGTGGCTGTGATGATGACATGAGGGAGAGGGGGAGGGAGACTGAGAGAAACAGAGAGATGAAAGAGCCCAAATTATGTTCCTGTGGGTTTCAAAAGTACATCTGTGGCTTAAAATTAAGGCCCCAAGAGCAGTAAGGCCAAATTTTATATAATAGTTATGTGTAATAGAGATAAAAAAAAGAGACTAGAATAAATATTTTAATTGATACATTTGATAATAAAGATCATCTGGTGTCCTGAGCGATGCCTTGCAGCAAAAAGGTGTCAGGATGGACTCAGGGGAGGGGAGCACTTAGGCAGGGTGATAGAGTGTTGGATGCTAAGTGTGAAAAATTGTGTCGATGGAAAAGGAAGAGAAACACACCAGCATTTACTAGAAAAAAACATAAAATGTCCTCCCGAGGTTATATTTTGCATAGCTGTAAATTTTGTTTGGCTGTGAATCCATTACTTTAACACTGAGAGTGTTTTTCCAATGCATCGATAACCTGCTAAGTGAACCTTTGCATAAGATTATTTTGCAAAACTGCTTTTTTCAAGATCAAGCACCAACTTTTATGCTTAATTTTAATTTTTTTTCTTGACATGTTTTACCTAGTCGAGGACGTCTTGCCACTGAATCATTCCTTGTGGTGCAGTAACAGTGTTTCCTTCCACCTCTTTTGCTAATTGCTTTCCACCCGTCTTCATTTCACAGACAGTATGTAGCATCCCACATGCACGAACTCACCTCTTCCTTGTAGGATGACATAAACCATGCTATTTTTATAACATATAGCTTGTAGGATAACAAGTGTAATTGCTCACCATCAGTGGAATGGGATAACTTAAATTATGTAAAAAAAAAGGACATTTGAATTATGTTTGCTTTGTAAAATTAAAGATTATAAGTGTGTGCATTAGAATTGACAATTATTTTTTTCCCTTGGAACTACAATAAGGACTTTCTTTTTTTAAAAAAAGGAAAAAGAACTGCCTCAGTTGTTTGATTCTCCTTTTCATAGTTTTCTATTAACATACTCACTCAGATACCATTCATTTCCAATGTTTTATGGAGTATCATGCCTTTAAAATAGTCAAAGACATTTACATCAGATTTACAGTGAGCAGGGCAACAGGAGGTATGTTAACCAGTCATAACTGCGAATTCATAAGAATTTTTCTTTTTTATCAAATCACTGAGCAATGCCTGCAGCCATAATTCGAGGGTGAGTCAGGATGCAATACTGCTTGCAGGACAACAGGGGGCAATGCTAAGCAACCATGAACTAGTGGACTTGAACAGTGAGTGACTCTAACCTGGCAGTGACCATCATGTCAGCGGCAATGGGTTACAAGGTTGTTAAATATCTAGTCTTTATTATTCTTTATTATTACACACCAAGCTTTTTCTTCATCATTTAAGGCTGTTAAATTTAGTTTATGTCCCTCTGGTAAAAAAAAACCAAAACACATTAGTAGTTTGATTATAATTTAGGCTAATCACAAAATACCACAATCACAAGATACCTTAGGCATTCTAAAATGAATTAGCCTCCTTTTTTAGCCTCCTATTTGAGATAAAGTATGCTAAATAAAACAGTAACTAGGACTAACAGATGTTTCAAAATGACACATTATGAAAACGGGTCAGAGAGTTTAGATTCGGACAGTATTAAAGAAAATGAAACATGGTTTAAAGAAATGTCTTTGAGGTAGGACAGTGATATCAGCTGCACTGGTCATGTTTCTCCTCTGACCTGATGGATCCTTCAGGCCAGAAGGAGGGATGTGAAATGTGATTAGCAGCAGACAGCACAGCTCCAATAAGATTTCTTCTCAGTCACTGTCTGACCAGGTGCAGGACAACAGAACAGACCACAGGACAAAATAAAGCCGGAAATGTTCAATTATCAGTTTGATTTCATAATCATGTTCCACAATGCCATTTTAGAAATCACCCTGGACACAAACACTGTGGCTCGCTTTGCTGCCTCAGACAGATTCGGGATGAATCCATTAATTACATTTCCTCTCCTCATTTCCAGGTCGACAGACCTCCAGACAGCAGTATCAGATCAAATGTGAAAAACACCAGGAAAAATGAACAGATCACACAATAATCAAATTACTTCTTACTAAGTGCTTTAATAATGCCTGATTATTGACTCTGGTTCTTGGAATAATAGAATGTATTGTAAAATGAAAATGAACATGCGGAAATTAAAGCAGAAAAATATAAATTGTGTGAAAATTAAGCTTTGATTAATTGAGAAGAATCAAAATTTAATGACTATGAAAAATGATTGAACAGATTTTCCATTTTTAACAAGAGAAGAAAAAGAATCTTGCCTTTTCCATCTGCAATTTACAAAAATTGAGCAAGGTAAGAGCGGCTACAGTCTTCTGTTTTAGCATTCTGTCTTTACATTTTGAAAGTATATTAAGGACTTGTGTTGACTTATAATCATGACAGGAGGATTTTTTTAACAAAAAAGGTAAAGAGCATCAGCTCCAAGTTATTGAGTTTGTTGGATTTTTCATACTTTCATGAGTGCAACTCATGTTCAAATGTTTTCTGCAAAACTGAAATCAAATGGGACAGTTATTTTAAGGACACCCCTTTGAAAATAAACATCTGTTTGTGTAAGCCAAGTCTCATTAAAATAACTGTCTTCCAGCATTGTATGTTTTTTCCTATAATTACAACATTATAGTTCTTTCCAAAAAGCTTCTAGTGGAATTATTTTGAAACGTCAGACCCATGAAGTGTTTCTTTCTTCTCAGAATAAAGGCGTAAATGATTTTTCAAAGCATTCTACATGCAGTCCAACATATTCTAAAATATTGAGGATATTCTAAAATACTGGCATTGAGTAGCATGCAAGAAAAACATCCCCACTTTAGTAAGATTTTAATCATACAATATGATCACCTCTGAGAAAATTAAAAGGGCAAGACCTTGCTGTAATCAGCAGCACTGGTTTACTGATGTTCAATAAAATAAATAAAACTGAACCAAACTAGTCCTGTGCTTTACTTTTCAGCATAGCAGTAGAAAAGTGCATTATTGCATTTGGGCTTTTGCTTTGAAGGTATTTTAGATGAAAGAGACAGTTAAAGGCCAAATGACTCACCTAAAAAAAAAACATGTTTGCCTGAAGTGAACAACCTTCATCAGTGTGCTGCAGGCCTCTGACTCCACATATGGCTGGCTGGCCCTCCTGAAGGACATGGAAATGAAATATTGTATCGGGAGCAACATTTTCTCATGTTTAAAACCCCAATTAAGAAGAAAATAACTTTAATATACTGTATTGGATAAAATGTTATTTTGTGTATCCTTTGATATGAGTACTGGGAATAAAGAGGTGAATGGAATTAGCAACAGGTTTGAATTTTGTTGTCACAGATTAACCACAATTTAACAACTTTTTAAAAAAAAATTCAACAACCAAAGAGGTATGAGTGTTTATGTTTGCTGGAATTTAACCGTGGAATGGCTCTTCTTCTTCTGAGTGCATTTGGGTTCATCTGAGTTATGTCACTGCGCCTCTGCAAAACTCCATGGAGAGAGGGAAAGAAAACTTTGAGAGAAAAAAGTTCAGAATTTACTTGCATGTGTTTGCTGCTTTTATAAAAGGCCTTTGATATGGAACACAGTGCTGAGTGATGCGAAACTGCGTCTGCTTCCTTCTTCACCCTGTGTGTTTCACCGGAAATTTCAGACTATACAAAGTCATGTGAAACTCCATTAATCACTAACTTTCCAACTTTTATAACCAAGAAATACTTTAAATGGTCTTTGAGACGAAGAGGAAGAGACTGAGAGAGTCCGTCTGTCTCTCTGTTAGTAAGCAGAACATCCGTTTGTGAGAAAAAAACGAGTCCTGGCAGCCTTTGCACACTAAGTTATTTTGAAAATATTTTCCATTCCTCTTTCCAGAATGGCCCTCGTACATTCACTATGTCAATGAACACTGTTATGCAAGCAGTTGCGACCAGTCAAATATGGAAATTCGTCCACCTCTTCTGTTCTGTACAACCTACAGAAGCCTCTTCGTGACCCACTTTCCATACATAGCTGACTCTTGGTGGGCACAACCCCCTTCAAAGGTTTCTTTGCTTTGGGGAGTGTCCTTCCATGGCCTTCAGCTGTGAGCACAGGCTGACATACACTGCAACTCTTGCGCAACTCTTTTAAAAGTCCAGACACACACTAAACAAGGTAGGAGAGAACATGACGTTGACAGTGGAATGAGTTAATGTTTCACATGTATTATATTGTATTCTTTAGACTTGGACCTGAAGACTCCCATAAAAAACAAGTGGAAGGGCGTAGTATCATCCATGACACTAAAAATATAAGCAAGAAAGTAAGAACTCCATTTTAGCAAAGTTGAGTGCTTTCAAAAAATAGAAAACATTGAAAATTTTAAAAAAGTAACACCCCAATCTTTCACAACTGATGAAAGCTAAAAAAGCTTAAGTATGAAAAACAGAATACATAAGTCTAATAAGTAACAAGACAATAAAATGAATCAGAACAAAGGAAATAAATATAAGAAAAATAAGATAAATTCTGTCAAACCTTAATGATTTGAATATCCGTGAGTTTAGCTACCATGTCACAAAATGTTCATAATAATCTTAATCATTTAAATTTAGTGGGTTTAGAGGTCCAGACCTTCAATCGAATCTTTGTTGGTTTCTCCACACACATCCTGTTCCTATGTTAAAGGAGTCAGCAGTAAAAACCATTTGGCTCTGGGTCAACAAAACATCAGAGAAAGCAAGGTCTCCACTTAATAACCCCCACCGACTTGGCCAGATGTTGCAACAAATGTATAGACAGCTTCAATATACATGTTACTTGTAACAATGGAAGTATATTGAACTGTTATATAGTCATTAAATTTAGCTAAATTTACTGGATTATGATCATACATTGGTAACATCATTCAGTACCTTGTGTACTCATCACAAATAAATCGTACAACAGGATTATTGGCACTCAATCCCACTTCCCTTGTTTTCATTTTATCTGTCCTCTAACTGTTAGACAAACAGAAAAGAGCAAAACGACCTTTTTTTCAACAAAATGGGCAAGATTTTGTTTTGACAAGAGTACAGATGAGATGGGGGATGGGCATCTCACAGAGTAAAGCTGGTGTGTATCAATTGTCTTCAGCCTGGAGCGGTTTCGACGCAGCCCAACAGGTTTAACCTCCATTAACAGGAACTGTAAAACCACAACTTCATTTTTTTCCGAGCAAAGAAAACACGCATCGGTACATCGCTTAAGTCTAAACTTGGTACGTGTTTACCGTGTTTTGAACGGAGGGATGCCATTACATAACTTTAAACGGCACCTAGCAAAGCCCTACAATTTTATATAATGTTGTTTTTTTTACATTATAGTTACTTCATGTGTAAACAAGCGTAAAAGCGGAATATGTAAAACGTTTGGAGAGGTTGGTTTCTGTTATTTTTTCACTTCTCTCGGGAAATACCGAGCCCCAACAAAGGAAACGAGAGGCGGGCCAGAGATTGACGTCATTAGTCTGGCAACAGGCATGAATGCGTCTGGCTATCTCGTCGATGATTGGTCGTTCGGTTTGTACTCGGTGCGTGATTGGTCGGATCTGGATAAGAACGAGCTACATATCTCCGCTGTAGGTTCCATTTTGTTGCAATTCAGACGGAGTCGGGAGAGAGAGGTGGCTTTCAACGGCCACTTTTTATCATCACATTATCTTTGAAGGTGAAGATTTGTAGGAAATATAGCTTGCTGTGCTTCCTACGTAGTTCGCCGAGGGATTTTAAAGGCTATTTTCACAGATTCTCTGACGAGGGGTTTGACCATTCAAGCCTGAAGAAGTCGGTAAGAACCAGTTTTGTTGCTCGTCGCCATATTGAGCTCACATCTTCTTTGTTTTGGTTTGGTGCCAAGCTAGTGTGACCCAGATTGCAAAAGCGTTATTTGCCTAACAAATAGTGGGGATATATGAATCAAAGTATCCGCTATCGAATTTAACTTACACATCTGTTTTTTTAAGATCGGAAATCGTCTAAACAAAACTACTCGGCAGAACAAAGCAGCTGCATCGAAGTCAAGCTAGAGGCTTAAACAAACAAAGTAGAATAACGTCGCACTTTTCTTATGTAACATATTATTGCAGTGCAGTTGCTGTCCTGCATACGAAAAAACTAATTTCTCCCAAGGATGGATAGCTGGTATTTCGTCTTTTATCGATTTTTTGCGATGCTGAATGTGATGACGCACTCTGATATTACTTGCGTCCTCCTTGAAGAAAACAAGTTGTGTTTACGACGGAAGAGTAAACCGACTCCTGCTGATTATTTTCATTAAGCTGCATTCATCTTGCACATCTGACTTTTTTCCCCTTTTTTAATTTTCTTGTTTTTTTCCTCTTTAGGTCCTCGACTTCTTGGAGCATCGTGCGCCGAGGTGAATTGATGTTCAACTCGGCTTCACGGCAAAACAACGCTCCTTGGCACATGAAAACCTTAGACCTTGCTGGACATAAAAGTGCAGTGAGAAGTAGACTGAGAACTACTTCGAGGACCTGGGGCCCGATCGGAGGTGAAAGATTGAAGCGAGATCTCTGCTTTTTCAACTCTCTGACAACAAAGAGGTGAGCTGGGGCTGTTTTGCTCACAGTTGTGCGTGGGGGGAGGGGCGACTCGGACCTGACTGTGTGGTGTCCCTGCACGTAACCCTCTGTGCTTGTTTTCATCGAGAGTGTGTGTGTGTGTGTGTGGATTAGGCATTGCTAAGTTATCCTTTGCCAATAAAAATAAATATTGACTCAGCAGATCATGTTTTTTCTTGCTTTAAGTTATTAACTTTCTCTTTATACATAGGTGACACACAGTGCAGAAGCATTATGGGAGGTGGAGAGAGGTACAACATTCCAATTTCCCATCCTGAGCGTCCGCTGCCCAAGAAGAACCATCAGCTTGGTCGGGCTAAGCAGAGAAGCCGTGACCAGAATGGAGCAGTAGCATCTGCAGGAGGGGTGGGGGGTCTTCACCATCATGGCCACCGTCGGAGCGACAAAGGCGCAGCCTACCACAGGTCTCCAGAGGCGCGGCAGGCCGTGTCTGCAGAGAAGAGTGCTTCTGTTCGTTTTGCCACCAACTATGATCAGAACTGGGAGGGTGCAGTGTCTCACCTTAACACGCTCCTGGCCACCCAGGGAAGTCCGAGCTACGCAGGGCCTAAGTTCAGCGAGCCACCCTCACCAAGCGTGCTGCCCAAACCTCCCAGCCACTGGGTGTCCTTCCCAATGGGCTCGTGCGACAACAGGGAGATGATGGCCTTCCAGCTCAAGAGCCTCCTCAAGGTCCAGGCCTGAGGTGGATACCCAAACTTGATCGTATTAAAAACAAGCCAATGAACTGGGACTCTTAAGGGCACGCACCCACCAGGAACATCTCAGTGCTGTAATACTTTTTTAGATGATTTTAGATTGATTTCTTTAAGTGTTGGCTGACATTTGTAGCAAAAAGTTGCAGTGAATGTTAACTTAACACCATTTTTTAAAAAAAATAATATTTTCAAGATATTACAGTCCTGGAGCCTTGCTGGTTGGTGATGCTTTATGGAGTCGGTTTCTGTGACTAATGACAAACTGGATTATTTTGTGCTTCTGTTTTGTTCTTTTTAATGTTGGCTGTCAAAGCAGATTGAGTGTGCTTTTTTTTTCAAACAAGGAATAGATTATAGGTCAGGTATATTCGCAACACTTCAGCAGCTGGTTTTTGTGGACGTATGTGTTAAGTCCTTAAGTTTTTAAAATGATATTTTGGGGACACCTCTAAAGCGTTGGGTGGTTCAGCAATCTCACTTGTTTCACATTTGTAGTAGATTTATTATCTTTGCCCCTTCTTTTCTTTCTTTCTGTCTTTCTTTCTTTTTGACTAGGGCCAACATTTATGTATGATGTTCCTTGTTTGAAATGGAAAAGGCGCTCAACTGCAATTCTGCAGGGAAAAAAAGCTATCTTACTGGAGATAAATGACTGTAGTGAGGAAGTACAGGTCTATAGTATAACCTCAAACTGAAGGGTAATAAGAGACCATGGCACACAGGTCCTGGGCAGACAACTCCTGTACCTTTTTTATTGCGCTGTGCGCACATGCACTATGGGAGTTGAACTTGTCTGAGGACCTTGACACTCTATCATAGCATTATTTTGTACAAGTCCTTTTTTGTTATGGTTGAAAGCTGAATGAAGTGCTGTGTGTAACCAAAGCAATGTTATAGTTTTGGTTTTTTTTTCTCCATTTTGTTTAAAAATCCTGTATATGTGGTTGGCATTGTTTCCACTTTAACCTTGCCAGCCCAGTGGTGAACGGGCCAGAGTCCCCCAGGTCACTTCAAACTGATCATCTGTTCCAATCAGTACTGTTATTGCTCCTAAACCTCAGCCTTTTCACAGAACAGTGCTGCAGCTCTAACTTGCGGAAGAGGGCCAGGCTTATGTGTGGGACTGTTGAGTTTCACTTTATACATGACTTGGTCCTGTTGGCTGCACGCATTGGTAAGCTAGATAAGGCAGAGCTGGAGAAGGTTTCTGAAGCGATGTGGCCTGCGGGACTCAACATGGGGCAGGAGGCTCGTGTATATGTTTACAAAAAAGGGTCACAGTGGTTGACCATCTCATAATCAACAGACATGATCTGCCTCTTGCCTCCGCCTTTTGTTTACCCTCTGTCACTGCACTGCAATCAGACTTTTTTTTTCTAAATAAGTTACAGGCCAAGATGCTGTTTATAATGATGGAGGCGTAATTGACTATCTCCCTATGGATTCTCTATTTTTGTGATTTAATCCTCTATTGAAGCTCTCTTTGCTTTCCCTTTGCAGAATTGGAGCTTTTTATGGCCAGCCTAAAGATGACAAAACAAAGTATGAGAGCTTGCTAGTATGTTCAAGAGCCATGTAAATAATAAAATGTATAAAATACTTGTAGCATATGTACATTTGCAGGCCAAGTTTGAGGCCTGTCTGACAAAAGTATTTTTAGTAATAACACTGAATGTATGAGACATGCAAAGGACATGTCTTGACTTCAATACTGAAGAATATTTTTGTTAAAAAAATCTGCCTATAGCATTTGTCAGTAACCCTGCACTGTTATATTTCAAGAGATCTTGCACATGTTTTTTATTGTTTTGTATTATGCAGTGTAGGGTATAAAGATGCTAAATGCAAATTAAGTAAATATTCAACAAAATATCAATTGGATTCTGGAGGAGACTTGCTTATGTATGAATTTGAGTTCTGAATGTGCTTACAGTAAGTAAGCGTGATGCTTTTAATCTTGAGTTGACCTGTTTGTGCCTAAGTTGAAACCTATGCTGAAACTAACTAGTTTAATTAGGTGGCAATGCCACAAATTGACAAAAGTTTTCAAAAGAACCACTTTCATTTCTCAGCTGTTCTTCCGCCAGCTGACAACTGAACATGGTCTCATGCTGTAAAAGTGTTACCTTCTATTGGTTGTTCATGTTAACATTATCGTTCTTGCTCTGATTGACTCATGCATAACAAAGTCTCCTTGCTCTAAATTTGTAAACATAATGAATTGGCTGTGAATTTGTGTCCCTGATGAAATGTCACTGAAGAAAAAAAAATGCCCAGTGTTAAATTGGTACCAATTTGTGTTTTAAAAAGCATTTGTTAAAGGTGTTCTCAATGAATTGATGACAAAATTTTGCAAAAAAAAAAATAAATCCCTTCCCCTTTCCCCCCTATTTTTGTCTGTGCTTGAGTATCTTCTTAATGACTTTGACACTTGTGTTAATAGGTTAGTGTGTAGCTAAGGCTTTGTTTACACCATTCACACACCCAAAGGAGGTCCACATCTTTCTTCTCTCTACCTTTCTCTTTAGCTTATGGGATTCCAATCAGTTCTTTATCAAGACAGCATGAGCAGCTTAAGTCAAATGGCCTCTCAATTTTATTTGAAATCATGTTTACAGAATAAACAATTAAACACAATTTGAGACAGGTAGATTAAAAACAGCAGGACAGTAAATATCGCTATTTCTTGGTTCAAAGATATGGCAGGCCAAACCACTGCATTTTTCTATTTTAGCAACCCATAGAATTCATATGATATCACATAAATTCTCTAGATTTAAGTAATTGAGAATGATGGCTCTGTACTGTTCAAACCTCCCTAGAAACTCACAGAAATCCTTAGTATCCTTGATAATCTTGCTGTTATTTTGAAGCTTTTCAGGGTAGAAAAGTGATATTGATAGTGTTCAACTACAGTCAAAACCACTTAAGATATAGAACAGAGCCCTCCCACTCAAAATAGCAATGATTGGAAATGGTTGACGGTTCTATGAAACACAGCTACTGAACTTAGACGAGTGTAAATAACTATTTTAAGGGAATGATGTGAAACTGAATACTAAAAAATTGTCTTTTCTAAAATTACATAGGCATAAAAGTAAACAATTTTTTGATTTTATAATATAGAGGGGAAAACAAATACTGGCCTGTTACCTTTAACATGCTGGGTCAGTGCCAAATACAAGAAGGACTCTTGGTCAAAATGTCTAGTGTAACAAGGATTATGTAAAATGAATTGTTGGGAAATATTTATTTCTGTAGACAACAATTAACAAAGCAACTTTAACTTGTGATTTCATTGAGGACAGTCGGTGGGCCGTGACTTCTTTCTACTACTGTTAGGTGTTATTATTTCTTATTTAAGCAAGTTACAAACAAAACCGCCCGGACAGTATGTAGGGCACCCTGTAAAGGTAAACGTATGACATTTAAGTTTGGAATTGGCACTTTATGTTAATGCCTTAAGTTTTATGTTAGCACTAGTAGCTAAGAAAAGACTGGTTAAAATAACTGAGAAAGAAAACAAGGAAGAGGGCATTTCAGCATTTTAGTTCGTTTATTCAAAAAAAAAACAAAAGACAAACAAACCTGTGACCCCGGATTATGACTTTATTTTCATAAGATAAAAACAACGTGCTTTCGGTTGGAGCGACTTTATCTTAGTTTACAACACCATAAGCTTTAGCCTCTTGTAGCATCCTTACGAAGGCGAACGTGTCTAACGTGACATATGTTTAGTTAATAACTAACCTTATCAATTAGTTATTTTCCACATGACAACCCACCCTGTCTCGTCAACGAAGTTTCTAACGACGAGAGGCGTATTAAACGGCCTCAGGTTGCCTCGCCATTTTTAAAAGAACCGCTGCTACAATTTTTATGAAAATATCAGTCCTGGTATCTTACTTTGGCTGCCGCGAGCTTGGTGGTCTAGTGTCGGTGGTCTCTTCGCACTGCGCAGGCTCACAGATGTGCTGCTGCGGAAACGCGCACGCGCACGCCCACGCACACGTACGTCAACAAGGAAAACACACACAAAGAGGTTACCTCACCTAACCCTAACCAGCTATTAGACTACTTTATTATTCCGCCTCACGTTAATAGTTATTATATTTCATAATACTTGTTTCATCATTGCCTGTCAGAACTTTTTTCTTTTCAAAGAAAGATCATTTGTTTTTTTTTAAAAGAAAAGACTGAAACAACATTTGATAAGCAACACTTTTATTTAAATAGACATTGGTTTCTTCACTGCCTAGGTTACATCTTCTTGCTCCTCCTGACAAGAGTTGTTGAGCCCATGGTCAAAGTCTGAAAAGAGAAGAGAAGAGAAAAGAAAAGAAAAACATATTTAATTTGTGGTCTGACATTAAATGACATCATTTAAGCTTGTGTAAGTTTAAGTCAAAACATTTAAAAGTGAGTAAAATTCAAGTCTTTGATTTTAGTGGCTTAATACAGTGAGCACTGACAATATATTCATTTACCTCAACCATCTCTCCTCCCTTGAGCTCCTGGATGTGGCAGAACTTGCCGGTTTTGCAGACAAGTTTGCCTCCCTCCAGATTGACAATGCACTGAGGGACAGATGAAGAGACAATGTTACAAAATATATCACACATCACAAATATGCCAAAACAGACATGGGTTTGAATGAAACCAATCAAAACAAAGCACTGACATACACATGATCATGATCTCTGCTTTAAGGTTATTCTTACTACATGAGGGGAAATATTAAGCATTGATATGACATTTAAAAAATCTTGAAGCTGACTTGTGAAGTAAAACTAAAGGTTTACTTTATTTACAAACCTTAAGCTTCTTGCCATCCATGGTGGTAATGTCAGCCTCCTTGCCGATGGTGAAGGAGTTGGTCACAGTCTTTCCAGGGGTCTTGGAGGTCACAACAAAATCATTGCCGGTCTGTTTGATCTCAGTGATTGGCTTGATGTCCTTGGCCATCTTGATGACATCTGGTGGGAGTTCTGGTAAGCAGAGCACAAGTGTTTTTATTTATACCCGTGACTAACAAGTGAGGACTAGTTCTTCTGGATTACAAAGCTGGCTTATCCGTGTGGTTAGAATAAACATTAAAAGGCTTTGACCACATCAAAATTGTCTTTAGTCCTGCTATCAAACACAATACATATTTTTCATTCTTTAAAAGAGAGCTTGAGACCCTGGTTTGTTGTCTTTTACTCACCCATAGCCTTGAGGAACTCCTCATAGTTCTCCTGAGAGTAGACCTGCCATGATCCATTGAAGTCCATGTTTTCTAGAAGATCTGGATTCTCCTTTACCAAGGTGGGCTGAAGGATTTGACAACTGTGTGAAGCTCAACACAATGTGGAGGATCAGACTGTAGTGGTGCACCTTCTTATAGAGGAAAGAAAGGGGGGTACCGGTACTTTGTCTAATGAGTAACAAACCCCTCTGAGGTAACAGCCGCTGTTTGAACAACCTGAAGTTCACTTACTTCTGTTCGACCAAACCTCAGCTGTCACCAAAGATGGATTCAGTTAGTATTTTTTTTTTTGTCATGTGTGTTTAAGAGAAACAGATTTTTAAATGTGCAACAACACAAAGACAGCACGCAAACGAGGAAAAATCATAAATGTAATTTACTGTAAAATTCACAGGGCTCCAAATGAAATGTAAGAATGCTACCCTTTTAGATCAAATTAAGAGAATAATTTATTCAAATACGTCAGCATACAATAGGTTAAATATTAGCTATATGTATTTTAGTCTATGACTCAGTCGGGGAACATTAGATCTTAATTGGGCCTCATGCATGTCTGCAACCTTTCTGCAGTGTGCCATTGAACCTACTAATGTGAATCTGCAGGGTTGATGACACTGCGGACAGTTTGCTCTGAAGTGCAAGACAAAATCCCTGCTTGCAAAAATCATACACAAATAAATCTGTAGTTCACACTGTCTGTAGCACTTGATAAGCTTCAATATGTTTATCAAATAAAATTACTATGGTTAAATATAACAAGTAAGAGTTTGTAATAGTAGATAGTAGATAGTGAGCCAGAGAATTTTTTTTTTTAGTTGCTTTATTCACTACACACACAAACACAAACGCATAACCAAATGACAACAGATTGACCAAAAGCTCTGCTGTCCAGGAGCAGGAGGTCCAGTGCAGTTTTTGTTAAGACTGCCTCTTAATGAACACATGAGGGGGAGATAAAGTAGCCTAACTGTTGCTGAATAATGGCCACAAGTAAAGAAATTACAAATAAGAGTAGGATAAATGATAAAATGTCACTGCAGCTTAAGCACAGGAGAGTCAAAGCCAGCAAACTGGCAGCAAACCTATCTTCTAGCTAATGTTAGCTAACATTTTGGCAGCTGGCTAAGCAGCTCATGGTGGCTAATGGTAGCTTGTCTAAGACCACTTCAAACAACCTATCTATCTATCTATCTATCTATCTATCTATCTATCTATCTATCTATCTATCTATCTATCTATCTATCTATCT
>JAQMCX010000057.1:803864-829997 GCA_029814765.1 Acanthurus leucopareius | reverse complement strand
TCTATCTATCTATCTATCTATCTATCTATCTATCTATCTATCTATCCATCCATCTATCTATCTATCTATCTATCTATAAGTGTAAAATCTCTGCAGAAAATCAACTCCTGGCTCTGTTTTGCAGTCTTAGCCCATCTCCACAGCATTTGCTGGAGGCTTCTGTCCATGCTTGTAAACGCTCACGGTCACGTCAACCGTTTCGGAGCCATACTTGTTGCGCACAAAGATGCTGTATCTTCCAGAATCATCCATGTTGACTTTGTTGATAGTGATGGTGCTGCACTTTGGTTCCTTAGTGATGGTAAACTGGTTCTGGCTAACGATCTCCCTTTCGTTCCGAAGCCAGAAGATCTCCGGGGCTGGTTCACCCTCAACGAAGCACGTCAGACACAAAGACTGAAAAGAGGTTGAGTCATCAGTTTATAGGCCATAGAAATGATAAAATATGTAAAAATAAAATCTACAACAACCCTGGGTCTTCTTCTTTAGACAAAAGAATTACATTAATGTTACAACATTGTATAACTATGTATGAATGTTTATCTGAGAAGGGATGTCTACTATGTGTTCCTGGTTGTACCTTGCCCTCCATGATGGCTACCACGTCAGGAAGACCCTTTGTCACTTTGGCTCGATCTGAAACAAAACACGCAACAAAATATCCCCTTTCACATCCACTGTAGAGTCTTGTAACATTTGTTGTGGACAGAAATAACACGTAACCTGTGACTCACTTTTCTCAGCAATGGCCACTTGCCTGAGGGATGAAAACAGAGGGTCAAATCAATACGACATCACACAGTGTCAGGCAAAAATATCCGATACTGAGATGTTTTCAGTGAACTTAAAGCCTGTTAGCTCTGACTGCTAAGTGTTTTCAGTTAAGTGTCACAATCAACTAAGCTTTACGTGTCATATACTGCATGTGGTGCAGGACTTACTTCAGCCTTTGGTACTCCAGCAAAGCATCAGCAAAGGCTGTGAAATAATAATATCAATCAAGATAAACGATAATAAAATCTTATGACATTTAATTTAAATCTTTTCCTAATTGAAAATTGTGCTGAAGGACCCTCAAATCAAACTCGTCCACTTGAACACCAACCTTGTCCAGACAGGTCAAGACTTCGTTTGTGTGTCTCTTTGCCATCAAACATTTCCAGGGTGTATTTGCCTTTATCATTTTCTGTTGGGTTAAAGATTTCAATCCAGACTTTCTGCATACTGCTGCCAGTCTTCATCCTGGATTCCTGGTCAATCCTCTTCTCCCTGTACATGGAGGACAGCGTGGATATATTTTCTCTCACTGCCACAAGGGGCTTGAGATGGAGACTTGTGAAACCCAGGTGCTCATCAAAATAATGCATGTTAAGAACTTTAGGTCGCCTATGATCAAAGTTTGGGCCTTTTGTCACCAGAATTAGGCTGCCAGCTGTTCAGTTATGATGTGTTCAATGCAAAGAATAAATGCTATTGAAAATGTACACAGAATGCACTTGGCAAATAAAATGCAGTTAGAGGTTAAGACTTTATACATTAAGAGATCTCGATATCCAGGATTCAGAGGATTTGTCTGTCTGCATCACACTAAACAGATTTTCTTCAGCTGGTTTTTCAATGTTTTCTAAAAGTCTATCCTTAAATCCCCCAGCAGATGGTGCTGGTAGCCTTACTTAAGAAATGGATTACACCCTCAACCATGTACTAGTCATGTTGGAGTATGTTATAACTGTTATACTCTGAACTCTAGTAGATGAACCCTAGAATTTACCACCCTGAACTGAATCATCATATTGTATTAATATACCGTCCCCTTTTTTTTAATGTGCAAAAATTAGGCCAGTTTTTGTGGCTTCTTTGGTTTATGATGTGCACATGTTGATTACCTAAGACACTTTACATAGAGACAGCCTCCATGATAGTGACAACCAAAGAGCTCGACAGTATTTTGCGTATCTTCCTGTCTTCCGCTTGTCATTTGCAGAGTGGTTCTTCTGTTATTTACAGTAAATAACTAACCACACTGTTGCATAATACTGATGCCTTAATACATTTACAGCTATTTTTTTTTTCCAGTGCATGTGGTTTTCCAGATGATATTTTTGAATATTTTTAATTTGACATAATTAGTTGCACAAGACTGTCACTGTAGGACAGAGAGATGCTCTGCACGCAGGCTCACTTAAAGTGCCAGCTGGTCTTCAGGTAGTTGATATAGTATTTGAGTGAGCAGTAGAGCTTGAAGCCTTCAGCGGTGCACTGAATCCTCAGTGGGCTGGCTGACATTGCTGCAGAGATGGAGAGAGGGAGAGAGAGAGAAGGAAGGCTGAGCTCCTGATGATTTGCATGCATTTCAGTTTCCTTGGCAATTTAAAACACTGTATTATTTTATCTGAGAAGCTTGGCACATGAATATTCTAAATCAGAACACACCACTATTAATTAACATGGATTTCAGTTGTATTATCTTCATCCCAACAAGGCAAAGCTATTGCAGAAAGAACAAGCCCCTGGTGCATTTCGCAAAGGTTTCTCTGTAAAGAAAAGCTCCCGAGTGTGAATAACTCACCACACCATTTACTCAGCTGCTGGAGAAGCTTGTCATACTCTGTAAATAAGAAGAACAATTAAGCCTTCAGACAGTGTTTATATTGCTTTTGGAACTCAATAAATACTAAATGCATGATTAGAGCTATAGTAGCTAAATGCTGAAGACACATAATGAGATAAAAAGGAAAATTTATAAAGACACTAATGGATTCACGTCCATTATGGATAGAAAATTTATGAAGACTGAAAAGCTGCACAGGAACAATAGAGGAATATTATTTATGGTTACTTTTTACTGGTGACAAGGTCACATCTCACCGTCATCCACTAACTCCAAGGTGCTCACATCCTCCCCTCTTTTATCGGACACCACAGCTTTGTAGGAACCTGCTTCTTTCTGTGTAACCTGAGGGAAAAACCATTATTAATGTGATGATGAAACATATTCATAACCTCTAACATGAAATATTAATAACTCTGGAGAACAACCAATTACTTAAATTCATCTTTTTCTTTCTCTGGAGAGACATCAGGGTCATTGTGGTTACCTGTGAGATGGTGAGTTTGCTGACCCCTGATGACTGGTCATACACAGCTTGAGTCACTTCCGTACCTTCTTTAAACCATTTCAGAGATGTATCCTTGTTTGTATTTGTCACCTGTGAGTGAAAAAGATAATCATACCTCAAACACAAGTGAAAAGATAAGTTTCCCTTTTGTTGGGCCCCAAATGCTGTGAATAAAAGACCAACCTGTGACAAAAAAATTACCATTTTTTGTGAGAAAAACATGTTAAACCGCCTCTCACATAAGATTCACTGTTCACTCAGTATGAAGCTGGGGCCTGAGCACAGTTAGCATAGCATAGCTTAGCATAAAGACTTCACATGTATGAAGCGGTGGGAGGAGCTCCCCTGTTGGTGTATCCGTCCAGTTTTCTGAAATTCTTGAAAAAGGGAACTTGTTTGTTAAAATGAAGAACTGGTGTTGCATGTTAGTTGCCAAAATACAAAAATGAAAGTATTGGCAAGGCAACTGTAAACAAGTATAATAAATAAATCAATAACTGAGTCTTGCGTTTGGTCAGCTTGCTTCACAAGAAAGTGTCTTTCGTCAGACGGATGTTAGCCTTTGCATGCTTCTCCCCGGCTGCAATGTTGCTTCTTTCATTCACAACTCAACCGAACTGACATTTTCCCTTTCCCTTACACTTTACCTGAGATTGGATTATAGCAATCCAGATTTCCCTGAATATTGATCCTTATTTCTAATCACTTATTCCCTAATGCAGGAACAGTATCTGAACATTTCAGGGAAACCAGCACTTTGAAGCTAACTAACAAACATGTTATATCTTTGTCTAATTCATGCAAAAGCTGGGAAAATGCAGAAAATTTCAGGAAGTTGCAAGTAAGTACTAGTTAGTATAAGTAAGGGTAAAATAAAGTGAAAACTAACGAACACATTTGCAAATTTACACTTGTAAAAGAAACAATTTCACATGTAGTTATAAAAAATGAAGCATTAGTATGATGCTAGGTTTAATCTGTTGTTACCTTTTCAAACACAATCTGTAAAATGTAAAAATGTACCTTGCACTTCATAATCAGCTCACAATCCTCATTTACACTCCATGACAAGAAGTCCTGGAAATATGGTCCTTAGAAAACAGAACACATAGTTATCCCTCTGCACTGGGCCATCAGAAAGTAATTCATTCAAGGCTACTAACCAATGAGGCACTAATGCATTGTAATATGGCAATTTACTGCAATTATAGTCAGTTATGGCTGCGTGATAAACAAGAGTACAGACAGTGACAGCTGGGTGAATCAGGAGGGGTGAGACTCTCCAGAAAAAACAAAATGTCGTATCCCAGTTGGTTTAATATCTCTTCTTACCTTATTTATCTCATTATTCTGCATGTAAATTAGACAAATGTGTTGTGTGGACTTCGAGTCTTTGCTAAACTTTGAAGAGTGAACATGGTGTGAGATTGTCTATTTGCATAAGTTGGCACTGGGACATTGGCCTCCACACACACATAAAAGAGGTTTAAAGCTTCTTCAGATCACATCTGAGAGCTCAGGTGGTGAAACTGAAGAGCTCAGTAGCACAGGAAGCTCTCTTTCTTTCTTTCTTTCTTTCTTTCTTTCTTTCTTTCTTTCTTTCTTTCTTTCTTTCTTTCTTTCACTCTTTCAATCTATCTATCTATCTATCTATCTTATGTAAGTGACATTCACACTGCAGCAAAGGCTCTCAGTGTATCATACAGTTTGTTATTGATGCTTGAAGACTCCTCACCGGACTTTCTCTGATGGTCACGTCGTTTTGCATCAGCCAGGGCCAACGTCTCACGGAACTCTGACAGAGACACAAACAACATCAGACTTAGTGCGACACAGCAGAATCACACAGGTCACATGATCACCTGTTGCTCTCAAAAGGTTCTTATTTCCAACAAATGCATTTAAATTGCTGAGTCGATCACAGGAAGGGTGCATGTGTGGATGACCAAAGTCAAGTGGATTTTTGAGTGAAAGATGCCAAAAATGGATGGTAGATAATTAGACAGATAAATTAAAAGAACCCAAAAATGTTGCGTTAACTCATATACAGCAAGACAAGAAAATAGAAGCAAAGGATAATTTTTTTATCTCAAAGAAAATTTAAATTTAAGTTTTTGTGACCAAAAAAAAAAGATCTTCTAAATCTTGTTTAAGGTGCTATTTGTAACATTTTAGCACCAATTGCAGTAGAGTTCCTTTATTGAGTTCAAAAGAGTACAGTATGAGCATGAACTGTATGTGCAGGGTTAATGTCTAGTTTAAACGGTGCTGTTGAAGCACAGCAGTGTATGGCTGTGTAATTAAAGGACATGAACTGTTCCCATGCTGGGAGTTGAACTCAGACCGCCGAGGTGAAAACCAGGAATCATAATCACTGAACCACATGAGACCTGCACCTTATAAACACTGTACTTTACACCGTAACCCGTGATTAAGGTTGTCATGTGAAGTCATGGGTGTTGAAGAGAAGTGTTGTACTGTAATCAGTGCTAAAATGTTACTTGCAGCATATTTAAAAAGAGTGTGGCATTACAGAGATCAGATAATTGCTATCCTGAAATAATTGCACCATGGAAAAAAGACTAACTTCCCAAAAAACTGTACAGGAAACGAATGTGTTAAATTTGACCTAAAGGAGCAAATAAACTGCAAATATAAGTTGTAATTACATTTTTGACTAATTTAACTTTGCCTCTCTAATCAAACCTCTTTTTTTCCCCCATAATTAATTTATCTTTGATTGTATTAAATAATAATCTGATCCTTGAGGGTCTTTGTGGTTGAGTGATTAAGATGCACAGCATGTAACGACCAAAAGAAACAGGATAATAGTATAATAGCATCTCAGGCTGAACACTTTACCAATTTTTAATAAAAAATAAGACCATGAACAGGAGCAGATAAGCATACAAAAAACTTTTATTTGGATTTTTTGTCCCTGTACGCACAATGGTTAGACAAACCAACACACTCTTAAGTGATCAAAGTCTTCATATTTTGTCTAACTGCGAATCAGCTGCTCCCTCTTGCAGCGCCGAGGTCATGAGATGACAATGAAATATTTGGAGGAGGCAGGAAGCCTTTATTACTGTCATTTTTCATATTTTGCTCAATGATATTCAACAAGAACATTTTATTTATCAAGATGAATACCCAAATGTTCAAAAGCTTCTCCGCTCACCCAGGGATATAAAATGTGGCGGCAAAATTCTGAGTTATTTAGTAATTACCCCAAAGCAATCATTAAAAAAAAAAAACTCAAATCCAAAACATACTGATGTTAGCCCCCCTTATATTCCCAGAATTAAACACAGAGGACATGACCTCGGTGTCTTGCTACAGGCCCTGGTCTGAAACACACACGTTGTTTCAAAGGAATATACGTCACAAACAGGAAGTGTTGGTTTAAAATTAAGTGGTTGTGATGATGTCACATGCACACGTGTTTGTCTTTCATTACGGCCTGCAACGGAAACCATCAGAGGAAAGTGAGTTTGGTGACTTACTTCGATCCACAAAGACCAAAGTGAATTGGTTTTTGGCGCGGCCGTCCCTCAGCTGCGCCGTGTACGAGCCCTCGTCCTCCTGCGTGAGCTGATCGAACATTATCTCCACCAGACCTTTGGCCTTGTCGAAGTTGATCTTGCGGTGCTGCAGGAAAAGCAAACAAGCGTTGCCACACATGCAGCACAAATCAGTTAAAATGCGGTCAGATGACCCGAGATGGCAGGTGGACACGCCACTCGCAATCTATTGTGCAGATGGTTATTCATATTGAGAGAATAAAGTGGGAATTAGAGCATGAAAAGTGTGTGAAGTGACATATGCACACACACGGAAACACAAACAAACGTGGGCGCACAGGAAACAGCCTTTGAGCTCATTTTCATGGCTTTTATGTTCATCAAGATAAGTGTATGCCTTGCATGTTGATCGGCCTCGGCGGTGGATGTGATTTGTGATGTATGGCAGGCCTAAGGGCCCTAATCAGCCAAATGGCTTTTGAATTCGCAAACCTCAGCTGTGATCATTTAGAAATAACGTGTAATCAGTACTGTTCAGATGGAGCCCTGATACTGGGAAATAATGGAATAAATGAAAATGAAATATAAGCGATGAATGGAGGCAGCTGAATATAAAGCAAACTGCGCCTCACACAAACACGGGCAAACAAAGACTCACAGAACGCATCTGACAGAGTTGGGAAACCACAATAAATAGACTGCGTAGTATTTGTTTTTCTCTCTGCGGACACATCAGTGCACGGTTCAATAACCTGGATGGCAGGGCTGATTATTTTTAGCCTGGTGTCATAACATATACCAGTGCTGAGGAGGAATGTTCACATTCGGTTTATGTTCCTTGATGATAATACTGCTGCTTTGTTTTAGGGCCTTTTAAAAATGACTGGTGGAATCACTGTGTCACTTCCATGTTTGTTCTAGTTGTAGCATTACATTGTTTGGTCGATAATGGGATGAGAATGCTTATTAAATTGCTTTTTTGTTTTGGCTGCATTAAGAGATGACCTTCACTGAGCTGCTTTAAGGATGTAAATGGATTTCAAAGGTCACTTTTTGTGATATTTGGAGCACTTATTATAAGAGATTACATGATTTCTGCATGACCTCTGCAGCATCAATCACAATTAATACACTAAAGAGGGTGGTTATATTACATATTATAATACAATAACATATCATATTATACATATATATATATATAGATGTCACATATCAAAGCATGCACTGAAGCTGCAATATTAAATATTGACACTGTAGATTTTCTGCTGTGAAATTTGTCAAGATTCTCTCTTCATTCCTCATTTGCCTTTCTTAAAAATCTAACCAAAGCTGACTAATCTACCAGATGTGGGCTCCTTCTCCACCCTCAGCTCAGTTGATCCTCATGTCTCCCACACTTTGTAAAATAAAACTCACTTCCCAGACCTTTCTGCTGCTTGCACACCTGCTCTTCATCTAAGTTGGCAGCATCAATATCCTGCCTTCCAGGATGTTTAGTAAAGCCTTGACACCTGTTTTGGATTCACAGCAACTTGTCATAAACACAGACGCGTGCAGCCACACAGTAATGTTACATTAGCCTTATGGAGCTGCTTGACATCTGTAAGTTTCCTACTTCTTGAGCATGACATAATTAGAAATACATTTATTGGATGTTAGAAATGCGTAGAGGGAAGGTTATTTTGTATAGGCCACTCAGAAAGTCTTATAGACTGTATAACAACATTCAGCACATTTTTTTGAACTAAACCACTGGTGTATTTATGGATAACTGTAACTTAAAATAACGATCAACTAACTATTATATAATTGTTGTCATGTGAAAGCAACAGGACCAACAGAGGTCCTGAGATGGACACTTAAATAATTCTATTTTTACAAAAAAACTATTTATTTTTGTTAATTTCGGCTACTTTGACCTCTTCGTCTCTCTAAAAATGATTAAAATACAAATCAAAGGAAAGATTGAGATCGCTCCTCATCACATATGACAACACTGAGCTCATAACGCGTGAAAACAAAAAGGGGTGAAATGAATTTTTCATGCACTGATGTGGTTGATCAACAATTCTTCCTAAAATTTGCTGTTTTACACCACTCAAGCAACGGTGAAGCCAGCAACTCAAGAAGCTGCAGGGTGACAAGGTGAAGGGGATTTGGCAGATGCTTATACAGCAACAAGTAACCTCTGTAGAACAATGTGGAAACACATCTGTCAGTGAATATACAAACAAAAACCCTCTGAGGGGGAATATTTTAGCAACAATGAATGAAAATCCTTCTAACCATGCCAGTGTTTTTGACATGCTTGTGCTTTTTGAGCTGCAGTATCACAGGATAACCTGCAGGGCGCGTCTTACCGGAGTGCTGGAGACCTCTCTGTCATTGAAGATGAGTCTCAGCTCAGCCGCGTTACTCAGACTCTCAGTCTGAAGCCAAAGACGCACGTCCCCTTTCTCAGAAACGTCCACCTTCCAGCCTGACTTCAGAGCTATCACTGCCAAACACACACATGGTGGTTCAAGACTGCACATCGACTGTAATGTGTGTTTTAATAAAAAGAGACAGTTAAGAGGTACATACATGGGTTTCTGACTTGCCAGCTGAGTTCTTTGAGACGTTCAAGGTCTGAAAAAGAAGTAAAACAGTAGCTGAAGGTTAATACAACTTTGATCAGCACTTACATTTTGTAATACTTGCATATTGTCAAAGTTCCAAAAGAGTAGAACAATAGCTTGCATGGCTCTGTTTTTAAGCACAGAGCTGATTGAGAACATATGCTCAGTTGGACGGCTGACCTTGTGAAAGTGGTTGTGAGGCAGGGGGGGAGATATAATTATTTGCTTGAGAGAAAAGCTTGACAACCCTTAAAATTAAAAAGCCCTGCCATTCCTGCTGCCATCAGCTTTTTCAATATTAACTGAGTTGAACTGTGCTCTTGTTATCGTGCCAGAGGTGAAGTTGCCAATTGGAAACGACCAGCTTCCTAACCTTGCACTCTATTCCAGTTTACCTTCAGCTGTGAAGTCGTAGCTGGACGACAGGTTCGGGTTGTCGCTCATCTCCACCGTGTAGAGACCCAGGTCCTCCTCAGAGGCGTCCGTGAAGGTGAGGACTGACCTGACGGACAAATTGAAAAACAGACACATGTATCTACATTAAAATCTTCAACCACTTGTTCAACCTTTCACTTTGAATTAAGGGAGGGGCTGTTTTCTGCTGCGAGCCATCAGACTGCACAGTCTTATCTGTCCAAATGGTGTCATCTCGATGCATTTCAGCCAGCTGAACATAAATTGAAATTATTGGGTGACACAGTGTTAATGAGTGGAAGTATCCACAGCTTTCAAGAAGCTAAGACATGGAAAACTGGAGGCTGATGTTCAGTGGGAATCCAAAACAGTCAAAATCCATTCAGTCTATACTACATCTAACATTAAAGTAATCCCTGTTTACATCCCATTGCTATAAGATGTCAGGTTTACTGTATTTTGAGGTCACAAACGAGAGATTGCACAGTGGGAAAAGCACAGAGATGCTGATGGATGAACAGGCAGAGACCCAGACTGAGTGAAACACCCGGATATTCTCTCGCCTGTTCATGCAGAAAGATTTGCTGGGATTCAAACAAGTACAGACGTTCAGTCCATGTTGCACATTAACAACTGTACCCATCCTTCCCGCGCTCCTCCCGAGCTCGCCCGCCGTCAATGGGCTCTGTGTAGTTTTTCCTCCACAGGAACTTGCTCTCATCGTTCATCTCATCAGCCTTGTAACTCATAAATATGTAACCGTCATCGTCCACTCCGATCTCAATGTTGTTGGTGCCTGCGGATGAAAAAGTTCCTCAGTACACTTCATAATTTGCTATTTGGTTGCAAACAGCATCAGGATATCAATCATCTCATCTGACTCAAGAAAGATTTGTCCATTTTACATGTAACATATCAACACTTTTCTTACATATTAACATGAAATAGTTTAACATGTAGGCCTTCATGAGCAGAATTTCCTAACCATTTGAAGGGGATGTTCATGTTCGTGGGGTGACACCTAAACTAAGCAGCTGCCAGGCTGCAGACCAGCAGACATAACTGGTTAATTTAAGTGACAGTCGGGACATTTCACAGCCATTTTTGTGACCAAAAGCAGGTGTTTTTGCATGAGACAACAGGAGATTTTCCAACAGTGTTTCTCGCAGCAACACCAGGGTTTTTTTAAAGAGACGTTGGCATATTTTACAGCTGCTTCTCTGGCAGCCGAAACCGTGTGTTTTTAACAAGGTGACATCTGGTAACAAAAAACAGGTATTTTAATCATCATTTAATCATCATATTTTTCTAACCAAAAGCAAGCTTATTTTTTTAAACCTAACCAGCCCTTAACTACAGAAATGACAAAACTAATGCACAAAAAACGTAAAGATTCTGTATATATTTGATTTGCAGAAACATACAATGCGAACATTTAAACCTGGAAATTGTGATGTTCAAAAAAAGTATTAAACTATTCTTTTAAAGGCACTTGTCATGGTTTTTTGTTTATAAAATGATGCTTAACGAAGGTGCTTGTAAATAACCATGACACAGACTGTAGAGCGGTCTTCTTGTATGTTAGCTTCAGTACCTTCTACAAGTTTTGAGATGATTTTTTGTGTTAATCACAGTATTTGTATCTGTGAAGCCATCATGGCTGACCTGGGAGGGTCTGAGCTGTGACGGGCTCACTGGGCAGAGACGCACAGCCGACTCCCGCCTCATTGACAGCCGACACACGGAAACGGTAGGTCTGACCCGCCTGGAGATCTGACACCTGGATGTCAAAGCAAACACATCAAAAAAATAATATCATTGTCATAATTTATGATAATAATTAAAACTTTTGGACCAACAAAAACACAAGGAATGAAATACAGGAGCACTTCAAGTTTCCTCTGAGTTTAGAATAATGATTTACTGGCACTTACGGTTATTAAACACACTCAGTTTATACAACACTGGAATTGTTTGCTCTGTTAAATCAGTTAATGGAAAAAAATCTAATTAAAAACCATGAAAAAATTCAAATGCATGAGCATAATTTATATCTTTATTTTTCTGGAACAGAAGCTTGTAAACATTTTTTTACAGCTTCACTCACCTTGTAATGTGTGTTTGTGATTGGCTTTTCATTCAAAGCACTCCAGTCATCTGATTGGTCTCCCTGGCTGATTTCTAGCAAATAGCCAATAATAGGGCTCGTTCCTTCATACAGCGGAGCCGCCCACAGCAGCACCAGAGAGCTATTTCTCACCTCCCTGAACTCCAGGTCATAGGGACAACCTGAGAGGGAAGAACGAGGGTCAGAGAGACAAGCGATGAACGCCAAGGTCGATGTTTTTGTGTAGTGGAGCAGTAGCTGCAGAGGAACAGAGTGTGTGAAGCCAAAAAACCCAAAATAAACTGCAAAAAAAAATATAAAAACAAGGAAAAATACAGCTCTGTGCTTTTCCCTCAGTGACCATATCAGGATATTTTTTTTTTTGCAAAGAGGAGTCATAACAAAACAATCCAGAAATGAGAGCAGAGTCAAAGTCAGAGTGACTTTATTTTATCTACCCTGACTGACTTCATGCCAGCACGTAGAAGTTCATTTCCTTAATGATTTTTGGCCACTTTTAAGTTATTAACGGCGCTGAGGAAAGCACATTAGCCAAGATTAATGAGCTGCACTGTGAAAGTGGCATTCATGAGAGAGCCCTTCTTTTCCATTCTCAATATTAATGTCACAAGAAGCTGACATGAGCGGGGCAGTAACTACCGAGACGTCGACTGAGCCACCGAACACTGAAGTAACTCTGTGCATGAGTCAAAGTGTGTATGTGTGTGTGTGTGAACATGTGGAGTGTGTGTGTTTATACTGATGCAAGGACATTTTTCCACTGGGGAATCCCTCCTTACTCTTTAAAAATTCAGTTCACACAGTGTTTGGAAGTAACTAATACCATGTAACAGATTTGGTTGATTTACACATGTAATTGTAATCAGTTACATTTACTGGGAAAGGAATGTAAAGTTGCTATCAACAAAGGTTGGTGTTAACAACGAAGGTTACATCTGACTAAAGTCTTTATGGTAAAAAAATATATGTGGAATATAACCTTCATTCTGTCACTTTGCATCCTCTCACCAGATATAAAGTCCTTACTTTTGAAATATTTCTGATCAACGCAGGTCAACAAAGTGGTTGGGACAAATTTGAACGCAAAGACATTAACATGACATAGCTGTCTACACGTCTAGACCAAAGGTTCCTAAACTTCTCCAGCTTGTGACCATAAAAGAAAAATCTGGCATCCAAACCTACAAAAATCAATCATATCATGAACTGCTAAAACATCTTCATGTATTCATTAGATTTAAGATTTAAGTTACATTAAATCAATAACTAAATCTGCTGAGTCGCCGGCAGCCTGAAAGAAAAGCCTGCAGGAACTTCTTAGGGTGAAAAAATACCTCCATCCTTGTTTTTCAAATCAAAAAATGTGATTTAATCTGAGCCATTATTGTTATTTACGGTTAAAGTTGTCCTGAAAGACGCTTGAATGACAGATTGATTGAACTTTAACTAAAAAAAGAGGTGAAATTCTATCATTTTCTTGAGTCCTAAAGGGGAAATCTGTTTTTGTTTGTCTCCAGATACTCAGAGCAGCAGATACTCACCATCAGCTGGAAAACATTACAGGACATTTCATACATAAGAAGCACATAATGAATTCCATTAACTTCCTCAAACTCAATATTTAAGCCATTATTCCAGCTACTGTATTATGCACTTGACTGCTGACCCCCCCCACCCCCAGTGTCCATTTTAATGGAATAAAATGCAAATGGCTTGTTTTTATTCTGGTACTTCAGTACACTTTTAATGATGTCACTTTAAATAAAAATAAAATGCTAGCGCGTGGTAATGGGACCTTCAGTTGATGGATGTTCTTTATTATCCATCTCTCCTCCTTTTCCAAACCAGGGTCGATAAACATTTTGTTATTTAAATTAAAAGACTTCAGAGGAAACTGCAGGCCAGAGAGCTGACGACTCAAATTTTCAATATTTGAAAATAATTGAATAAATCAGGACTGATTAATCTTCCTTTAACTCCACAATCTGTTGTGGAATATGTTTACTTCTTGTCACTTTGTCTGGATGTCTGACCTTCAAAGGGCAGAAAGACAAATGCACAGAGTTTGACTCTACAAGGCTGTTTTTTACATTCATTTGCCAGAAGAAGAACATTAGTCGGCTCATCTTATATCTAAGTGAACCTGACGCATATGGACCAAACTCTTTTATCAGTCATAGTTCAGAATACAACTCTTGAAATCTGCAGTGAATGTAAACCATAAAAAACGGCTTGTGTTGCTGTATGTAAACCTTTATTAATAAAAAATATATGTTCAGAGATAATAATGAAAACAGATAACTGGTTGCTCTGGATCACTCGGTGCAGTGTTGTATGTTCCTTGAAGAGGAGGAAAAAACAAAGTAATTGACACAAAAAGAAGTCCAAGCACTCCAAATACGAGAAAGAGTAACAAACAAAGGAGGAAATTTAAAAAAATGTAATGATTTAACCATCACAGTGACTTCAATTTAACATTTTCTTCTTTGTTCTCACATTCAGAGAGCTTGGGTTGCCCACTTGTTTTATATGTTGTATGTTGTATAGATTGTGGATATTTTTATGAGGCATAAGGTGAAGACACCACTTTTTAACAACAAAACTGAACTTTCTATGTTGAATTTATATCATACATATACATCTTAAAACACATCTGGAGGGCTTATTTTCACACCAGCAGTAAGTAAGCAAGATAATGATAACAGCCCTGTGCTGCCTCTGATGCACCTGTCCCACCTTCAGGTACTTTTTCAGTATTTTCTGAAATAGTGTTGGGATTAGGAAAGAAATATATATATATTATGAATAATCTGATTTGAGTGTGACATTTTTCTCCTCACCTGGCTCTGGCATCGTCCACTTCTCACACAGGAAAGCCTCGCTGGCCTCAGAGGGCGCCCCGACTCCGGCCAGGTTGGCAGCAAACACACGAAACTGGTAGAAATTCCCACTTGTCAGGTTGCAAACCTATGAAAATATATCAGATACAGAAAGCTGATTAATGCTCGTGAACTTATTGTAGAGCAATCACACTGAGGACAGCTGAGGTGTTTTAAGTTTCTTAACTCATCTAATTTGATTTCTAAATTTCATCAGCTTAATTCACTGATGTTGTCACTTCTGTATGCAATTCTTTGGTTTGTACACTTAAAGTCTGATTCGAAAACTTCTTTCTAATTCATATCTATAAGAAAACGGAGATCAATTGGCACTGTGTTCAGGAGCACAAGTTCCCTGGTGGTACAGTTACATCCCTCCAGACTCAAGCAGGCATTTTACAAAGTATTAGCTTTGCTGCTGCTGCTGCCACAGCAGTTTTTGCTGAGCCCTGGAGATGCTTCGGCTTTGGGGAGAGTGGGGATTCAGCCTCATTGATCTGTGCATTGATCTTCCTATTCACAGCCACTCAGACTTTGAGGCCCTTATCGCCTCTGTGAACAGTTGTGAACTTCTGCCGCTGCTGCTCTTGGCTCCCTCCTAGCAACTAATTGACACAACCGGAGGGAGCTTATTTCACGGTAACAGCAATCGCTATTGTAAAAACCAGTTTCCCACCACCGACTATCCGTTCATTATCTAAGGATCCTTCTCTTGCCATGTGTAGGTAGAGCAACAACCTTCATATCAGATCGATATAAGTACAGTCTACTCCAAAAATGCCAAAATAAACACACAGAATGACAGCTTTCTTCCACTAGATGGCGAACAGGCTGCATTGGATTAACTACCACATATTTTTCATCCTTAATTGAGCAAATCGACTTTGTTTGGGGTGCAGAGTCGACTGCTTTTAACAGTGTTTTTCTCAGAGAAACATTGGCACGTTTTTCTACTTGGAAACTGAAACCATGACTGATGTTTCTTCCCAACAAATTTACTCATGATGAAACAGGACCCTGTTCTTTTCATTTTTATGATGGATATTAACTAAGTACTGTGCTGTTCTGAGTATGTTTGAGCTTACCTGAATGTTTCAATTCAATGATTCCTCATGCTTTTACTCCATTATATTTTAAAGGAAAATATTGTACCTTTATTCCATTAAATGTTCTGACAGAGTTACTAGTTAAAGTACAGATTATGATTTTACTTTACATACATGTGACAAGCTTATAAGATGCAATGAAATGCTGAGATTGAGGTTAAAACAGTGTTGTCCAATAATTTTGTCTTATAGCTAACATTTTTATCAACAATGTAATAATGCAATATTTAATAATCTACCAGTCAAAAGGACCATTTTTCTGCAGAATCAATACTTTTGCTTGTGATATTGATGATATACCACTGTGTGTTCAGTAAGATTTTAATGAGGGACTTTTGCTTGCAATGGATTATTTTTACTGTGTTTTATTCCAACTTTTATTGAAGTAAATAATGTATGCACTTTCAGACAGTTTGTGTTGAAATTTAAATCCAAAGTGGGAAAAAAACACAGCGGGTTTTTTGTCTGTTTTTGTTCCCAGTGAAGCAGCATCACTGATGTGTGCTCCTCACAGATAAAGTTGTGGCAGCTTTCACAGCAAAGTCATTTACATTTTCTGCACGACTCCATCCTGGAAAAGAAAAAGGGGCCCTGAGCACAAAATCTCAGCCCAATCAATATTCCAATTACTCTAATTTGCATCCAGGAAGCCAGCGACCTGATTTAAATAACAGCATAAAACAGCTCATGTGGGAAGAGGAGATGGCACATTTCAAGGATGTGAGCTTCTTGAAATTGCTCATTTACCCCAAAAGGGGGAGCTGCATGTTTTCTGTAGAGTGTTCCTTCTGGCACAAGAGTCTCCTATCCTCAGGACTCTGCACTCCACAACATGTAGGGTTAATCTTGATATAGTGGCACAGTCATTTTTCTAATTAGCTTTGTTTTTTTAAATCCGGGAGCTAAAAACAACTACTCACACATAACACGTTTGCACAATGTCTAATTACGGAGCACCTGTAATCTCCCTGTGACAGGTTAAAGATTTAACTTTCCTCCAGGTCTCCATGGACACTGCTTGTTGCCTAGTGACACAGCCGGTGTGGATGAGGGAGCTTTAGCCAATTTTGAGGCAACTGCTAAGTGGAGAGATAATTTATATTGGTATAATTATATTAAGAGTAAGACTTAAATGGTAGTACAGACAAGAAATCTCTGTTATGCTCCTTTTCTCCTGGCTGTCATCAGCTGTTAGAAAGGAAATTCTTTGTTCTCGTTCTGGGTCGGTGAACAGAGAAGACACCGTTGTACATTATAGATACTGCAAATTCACATGTGCATTAAATTGTAAGACATATTTCTGCATTGCTTCATGCATATGATGTGAAAGGGGAAGAATGTGCACTTAAGAGTCTACAGAAATGCAAGTGGCTTTGTGAAGCTGTATTTGAGCTAAATGCTATTGTCAGCATGCTAGCATGCTCACAATGACTATGCTAACATGCTAATGTTTAGAGGGTATAATGCCTAAAGTTTTTACAGTCTTAGGTTTAGTGTTAGCATGATAAAATTTGCAAAATGGCACAAAAGTTCCACTGAGGATAATGAAAATATCATCAGTTTTGCAAGTATTTGATCAACTGATTCAAAATAAAGCTATTGCCCTGATTTTGGCGCTAAAGGACAAGTCAGCAGCTCATAAAATATGTTAAGATTTATCCTCCAGGCTTTATTAGTGTTCATGTAAAATTTCAATGCACATATTTGTGAGAGCGCCACACTATAACTGCGTCACGCTGAAGCATGGCTGACCTTTAACTGCCTCTCTCTGGCAGGCTTGATGTTGACCTCTCTCCAAATTTTCATGCCCTTTTCCCTTTGGTCCAGGTAATATCCACGCACAGGGTCTCCCCCGTTATAGGCGGGGGCCCTCCAGCCAAGCACCATCTCCGATCCGGTGCACAGCAGCAGGGCGATGGCAGAGGGAGCAGAGGGAACATCTGGAACAAGCAGAAGGAATGATGGAAGAGAGGTGATAAAGTGGAGAATCTCAGCAGGCACCCATTCTTGCTAAATAGACCGAGAAATGGCAATAACTCCCCGGCCAACTAAAACTCCTGCCTAGTTGCAAATTCATAACTCGAGGCTGATATAAAGCATTCATAAATGAGACTGAAAGAAATATTTAACTCATATTTTTTTTTTTTATTTTACATAAATCTATTCCTAAGAAAGAATTGGACTTCAGTCATTTATCCTCAGGTGATGTCTGAGTGGCAGATTAGATGCGGGAATATTCTGGCAGTGAGTGGCATGAAACATGACTCATCTTTGTACTCCTCTGCAGGCTGCAGAGAAGCATTATCTGAATCTGCAGCACAGGAAGCAAGGAGGGTCAGAAACTCCTCAACAGACGGATCTCCATACAGCTTTAAACCAACCTCAGTAACAGAAAGCATTGATTTTTATGCACAGTGAAAGTTATCTGGTGAAGGCCACATGAGATGTAGAGCTTGACGTGCAGCAGGAACACAATATGAAACCAGTCATACTGAACAGTGTCGTATTGCAATATTATAAGCTGCTCTTGCCCGCATGTCCTTTTCTTTTTTTTGTGGAATTTGAGTAAAACATTTCCCTCTGCATCGCCCAAAAAAGCTGCAAACATGTGGAGGACACAGTGTGACATAAGGCGCCTGATGAAAGGATTATATAAAGCTTACACATTTTTCAACTTTGAAGAAAGAACATTTCTTTTCAGAGCTGACTCCTGAGGCAGTGAAAGGAAACTACAAACATGAAAAAGTCTCTTTGGAAAGTTTTTTTGTGAACACTCTAGTACTTTAAGATTCAGTCAAAACTAAAATTATTTTATCGCACAGGACGAGAAAAAAAAATCTGACCTGAACTTAAATCTGACAACTTGTCAAAAATTTATCAAAAGTTTACATTTATCAATCTGTTCTCTTCATCAATGTAATGCCAAGAAACTCAAAAATAAATATTTAAAATAAAACTTTAACAAATATGCACTGATTGACATGTTCGTCATATTAATACTACATACTCAAATAAACCTCTGCAAGATTAATATTAATTTTACTTCATTTTCTCCCTCAAGACAAAATTGTCTTGAAAAAACTGCTGCATCAAACCATCAAAGACCTTAAACAGCGTGCAAACATTAGCCTGAGATTAAAACCACCAGTTGCTCCCTTTCTAAAAGCATCTGGGAATAAAAGTAAAATCCTTGATATTTGAACTTCTCTCAAGAAATTTGCGGTCCATTATTTTGAGTCCTGGCTCGTAGGTTTACTTACTGATGGCTGATTTGACGAGGATGGGCTGAGACTGATTTGAATAGACGCTGTTTCCCGCTCGGCTCACAGATTTTACTCTGAACACATATTCTCCTCCAGTCTTGAGGCCGTGGACTGTGAATCTGAGGAACAAAAAGGAGGTTCAGGTACCTTTAGCTCAATGTAACTGGCTGGATGTAGAGACAGACATTTTTCATGGAAACATTTTAAGCTTTAAGTATTATTTGCTTTCATTCTGACCAACATTACCTTAACATGACACCAACGATCGTCCTCGCAGAAACATGAGAACAAAACATGTTCAAATATTTGTCATTAATTACCTGTTCCTGGTGAGAGGCTTGTTGTTGACAGTCTCCCACTGTTGTTTGCCAGCCTCACTGTAATACAGGTAGTAGCCCAGGATGTCGTCTTTGTCTTTGGGCTCCTGCCACTGGAGCAGCACTGAGGTGTCTGTGTCTCTGACGGCCATGACAGAGTGCGGTGGAGCCGGCGCAGCTGATGGGAATGAGACAAAACGACATCAGGTGAGGAAGTAGAACTACAAAATCCAACAGGCAGAGTAATTAGTGGTCAAAGTGCAGAACATTGCACGTTTTCTCACCTTGAGGCTTTCCCAAGGAGATCGCCTCACTGGGCTCAGAGGGGTCGCTGACGCCGTATTTGTTGATGGAGCGCACTCTGAAGCAGTACTGTTTGCCCTTGACCAGGTCAAACACTGGGAACCTTGGAGAGTTGACCACCATGTCCAGGCTGGCCAGCTCCCAGCTGTTCATCCCTGCCAGGGACTAATCCAAGTACAGCATTAAAGAATCTCACAGATAACTTTAAAAGCGCTATTTATCTCAAGGACCTGTTCATTATTCAGTAGCCTTCGAATAGGCTCGAGGATTCAATCTGCACAAGAGTGAAGGACTGCCAAGACTGCTGAACACTCTTTAAAAAAAAAAAAAAAAAAGCCCCATAATTCTTTCCAATTTTGCACAATCGCTGACTCTGTTGTTAACTGGCAATTTGCTGGTTTTGGAGCAAGCTAAACGTACAGTAGGGCAAACGAGAATCAAGGTTGGCAGTTTGGTACAGCGGGCAGAGAGACTTACAGGAAGACAGAGAGAAAAAGACAGAAATGTCAAGATTTAGCTTTGAAAAAGTTGGAAAAGCAGGTTAAATAAGGATAAGCAGCGACTCAGCTTGATATCTTTTCTTCATCTTTAGTCAATAAGTCGTCCTAGTGACTGATGATGATGATGTAAATGATATAATAATAAGGTCTTCGTCTGTCATATAGTCTGCATTTTCTTTTCTGCTCTTCATCTCCGAGTTACTGTCTTTTCACTCTTTCACTTGCTGTTTGAGGAGGAAAAACCAAACAATAGAACTGAGCGTATCAAAGAGATCAGTGATTTTAAAATGCTTGCTGAAGGGCGAAAGGGATATTTGAATGTTCCCTTCATTATACAAGCAGAAGTGAAGCAGCAGACTTTAGTCATTTCAGATACCTTTGACAGATTTGACAGTTTTATTACCCTGGTAACCTATAAAAGTCCAATAAAAATCAATTTCCTGTGGCAGTTTTCTGATTATTGGAGCTGTTGGGTGTCGAGGTTAATACAGGAGAGCTGAGGCCCTTTATTGTTCTAAAGAACAGGTCAGTCTCTGCACTTTAATATACTGGAAATCTTAGTGTTGGAGAAAAAAAACATTAAAAAATGAAGACAGATTGGATTTTTTTTTTATAGAGTTTATGTTGAATGCATCATTAAAAAAAACTGCTACAGAAGGTAAAACTAGAATTACCTTTTGACAAATCCTCATCCAAATCAAACCTTCAGATCTCAGATCCAGCTAGTTTTAAATCACCGGTTAAAAAGTGAAAAATCTCTTTCAAGTGTGTGAGAAAAGGAGAGAAAAATCAAACCTCCAATGCCAAGGTGCATGGCATGAAAGAGCAACATCAAGGTCTGTTTGCCTTTAATGAGTCCACAAATTCCCACTTAAACAGACACCACAGTGGCAGAAGTGTGTGTGCGTGTGTGCGTGTGTGTGTGTGTGTGTGAACGTGTGTGTGTTTCCTCTTCCTGTCTCTCTGATTAGCACTGTGGTCAGAAGCCTGCTGTTAATTTGGCTCACGCTCTGACGCCGGACTGCTCGAACCCAGCGAGCGAATGGAAGAGCTGATGAAGCAGGAACAATTAACCTTGTGTTCAGTGGATGTGGAGGTGATACTGATTACAATGGTGGTTGGAGTTGGAATACATTTACAAGTGTGTTTATGTGCTTTTGTGCGTGATAGAAGCACAAAATGCATGTGAATGTATTAGCATCAAGAGTACATGTGAGTAGCTCTTCATAGGTGTGTGTTTTCTTGATTTCCTTCCCAATATAAAACCAAAATTACCACAGTGATGCTTTTTTCATCAGTTCATCACCTCTTTAAGTTTCTTCTAGAGACAAACAGTTTCCCCAAAATTGTCTGTCTGTTTCAATTAAAAAATAAAACCCACATTCATTTAAAGTCATTTAAAGACCCGACAAATTAAAGTTCCTCCTTTTAGCTCTAGTTTTTCCCTCCCTTGGTAAAATATCCTCTAAAGCACCTAAATGCTTCAGTAAGTTCACTAGCCAGTGATGAACTGTTTCTATTTGTTGTTTGGTACTGGGTAGGTAGTTTGCAGATGGTTTATTGGAGCTTTTTGCAGAAAAGAGCCTTCTGCTGTTGCTGGAAATATTGCATTAGAGCCGTGAGACTGAATAAAAACAATCAAAGTGCCGTTAAACCAAAAACAATGAGCTCAAAAATGCAAAAAAAAGCTTCACAAAGTTGAGCTGAACTTCAGATTCATATGAAAATCCAGCTGGTTTGTCCCTGAGAGTGAACTTTTCCCACATTACATGCCACCATTCGACACATTGTTAATGTTAAAATTTGAATTATAGCAGCTTAAATTTAAAAATATGCACAATCTACATAACTTAGGCACATTTTTATTATAAATTCTAAGATTAACTTCCCACCTTTAAGGCAGCCATTAGTCTCTGTTCATTTCAATACGGTATGATGACGATTGTGCAGACCAGAAACTCATTTGAGAGAGGGGATTAGTCTTCTCTTGCTCAGAGTTTTGAAGCAATGTCGGTGTAAGCAGGACGTGTTTTAAAACTGTCTTACAAACTCGAGTCGGATTCACTGCTGTGGAGTTTTGAAGAGAAGCTAAAGAAGCTTTTTGGATAAACAACCAAACATCTTCAATCAACACCACAGACCAGTGATTTCAATCCCCGTCTCTGGTTATAGCCTCATCTAAAAGACTGAGACGACCATTCACAGTTATATTGCTGCACAGTTTGATCAAGTCTGACACTTTTGTGGTAATGTTTCAGAAAATCTACTTGTTGATGTGTACAAGAAAGGACCAACATCTGAGTTTCTTCAGAAACCTCTTTATTGCATTTTTATCACTTTGCTCACTGACAACATTGCTCTATTTAGCAGTCATCCCTGAAATTACAGATGTCTGAGCCTCCTGAATGCACCAGCTTAAAAAAAAAAAACACCCTCCATGCTGTCTTAAACTTTACTACTATTAAAACAACAATAAAACTTTCAGCCAGAAAACTGGAGAGCTTGTGATGGATGACTTATTTTCAAGCCAGTCTGCAAGTTGATTTCCTACTTAACTGACATGAGCCTAAACTAAAGTGTCTCGGTGAAAGAAATACATCGAAAAACTTACAGCTCGTGTTGGAAAAAAGAGGTAAACACTAAAGAGACGTCTAACTGCTTTGCTGAAAACTTGGATATCATCCTTTAGGAGGAAAGAGGTCATGTATAGGTGAGGCACAAGCAGATGACTGCAGTCAGTTGAGCTCCCTGTAGTTACTGTGATATAAACTTTATACTTGTGTGTGTGTGAGTGTGTGGTTGTGTGTGTGTGTGTGTGTGTGTGTGTGTGTGTGTGTTCAGACTGACCCGCTCCATGTAGAAGGTGAGCGGCTCCCTGCCTCTGGGTTCAGGTTCGGTCCAGCTCAGCACCACGTAGGTGTCGCTCACCTCGCAGGCGTGGACGTTTGTCGGGGGGAAAGGAGCTTTGACCTGACCTGCGGAGCAACAAGGGGAGGAGGAAGAGGAGGATGAAGAATAAAGGAAGAACAAGGTCAGTAGGAAACGAAGGGCGGAGTCTGAGACATGCTGTCTGAGGCGTGTGTTTTAAATTTTATGCATCGGGAAACGTTCTGTCTAGTGAATCTGATTCAAACACACAGCTGGTGAGCTTCATCCTGCTGCCTCAATGTTGCCTCCGTTCTGAATACATAAATATACCAGATAGCATATAGTCAAAGGCCTTGAGTCAGCACACTTTCAGTGACACTCCCAGTGACTCAAAGAGTGTAGAAGTCTTCAGCCTTTGTGCCTGTCTGTCTCTCTGTAAGTCTTGTCTCTCTGTTTGTATCCCCTGAAGAGTTGCAGAGCTGCAGTGTGGATCAGAGTGGAACTCCAGACCAAAGAGACTGCAGTGAAATGAGAGATAAAGCAAGCCTGTGGGTGGGTGGGTGGGTGGCTGTGGGTGTGTAGTGCAGCAGAGACAGAGAAGTAGTGAAACTCGTCTCATTGTTGCAGCTCCGTGCTCTGACTCACGACTATGAGCCTTAAGTGCTGAAACTTAATTCTGAAAGTGTGATGGTGGTTCATATCCATACGGAGGAACCAGTATAAGATTCATTTTAGGACAAAACAGCATGACAATTATTGTTAACATTAAGCTAAAAAACAAAGATAATCCAGTGTTTCCACTCTGCTTTAGAAATCATTTTCCAGGACATTTTTAGTGATGATCAAGCTAATGTGACAAACTTCAATCTCCACACATATTCGCCTTGATCTTCTAATGTGACTCTGGATCTGCAAGCAAATAAATACATTTGCTTATTGAATTTTAGGCTATTAAGCTCATAGATTTCATGGAGAGCAAACAATTTAGAGAACCAAATACGAATAATAATGTCATAACTTAAGCTTATTTAAGTCTGTTTTATATCTTGTTGGTACTATAAAATATGTTGTTTACATATATTTCACTTAACTTGGGGAATTATTTACAAAAATGTCTTGATTTCCTCTCAGTTCTCCTGATGTTCAGCTCTAGTTAAGCTTTATTTTGTGCCAAGCTGAAATGATATGTGTATGTGTGGACACTATGATCAGCCTTCAAACAAACCTGAGCTGTGGCCTCATCTACAAATGAGAAGCATAAATTCATGGGGCCAGATGGCTGGCAAAATTTAGCTTAATTTCAGCATTAACAGGCGGATCTTTGAGTTATTTTTACTTATAATGTAATTTAATAAAAAAATATAGCATTTGCTGGAGGAATCATCACGCAAATTTGCTTGGATGTTACTTTGATTTTGAAAAAACTTGGAAAGAAAGCTGCAAACAAACACACTTGCATGTTTGTTCTAAACCTCCACTGAAGAAAATGATATAAAATATGCATGAATCTTCCTCCTTTGCTGCATTTACTGTCTTGTTTCCTCTTCTTCTTCTCCTCCTCTCCTCTCTTTATCTCTCCCTGTCTGCGAGTTATATTGCCAAGGTTATCAGCCCTCTTCACAGGCATTCACTCTACCTCAGGCCATTATGTGCATTTGTCAGGACACGACCAGGGACTGGTTCATTCTTTTCACTTCTGTAAATGGAACAAATGCTCATTGCCCCAGCCATACAATTACTGCAGCTCGTTGTTCAAAATAATATGAAGATGCATTAAGCCGCGAGCCCGGGGCGGCCTACAGGCGAGGAGGCAGCGGCCTGCGCGCCGGTTAAACATAGATGCTGTTTGAAATCAGGTGTGAAAATGTTAAAATGACATTTTTTTTTATTTGATACAGTGACATAAAAATAAAAAAAAATCTTCACCTTCCAGTTCATCTTTTGTGATGGTGATCGTCCTTCCTCTGTCCACTTTGACCACTGAGAAGAGGAGGAGACAGAGGGGGGTTGAGGGTGAGGATGGTAGATGAAGGGGGGAGTTATTTGAGAGCCCATGATAACACTATTAGCGTTAATGTTTGAGGAGCTGGATACACAAAAAAGGTGAGGAAGAGAGAGAGAGAGAGAGACGTGGAAGGATGGAGAGCAGGTTGGAGGCAAGTCAACCTTCTGTCTGTCCTTCATCTGTGTTTAATGATCCACAGCATCTGACCAGAGCCCATCTGTCCTCTCTCTCTCTCTCTCACACACACCGCACACACACACCAAATCACTTACTCTATGTTACAGTATCTCATTACCTCCACTGTATGAAGTAATCAAATGCGAACGCCTCATGAGTAATTTTAAGAAACAAAGCATTTTACCTAAGAACGCTGACTGCAGAGCCTTTAGGCTTTAGAAGATGAGATCTACATCCACACACACGCACACACACACACACACACACACACATACACATACATCTGTTTTCCCTGGAAAAGCTGATATCTTTGAACGTGTGACACAGCAGCTGATGCATATGAGATGACTAACAGCAAGAACGAGTTGCAAACACATAACTTACACTCTTTGTAGCAAAAAAAAAGAACATATCAGCAAACTAAAGGAAAATACTGAATAAACAAATGGAGAAACATAATAAATGCAAACTCCCATACAGATCTCGAGGGGTTACTGACTCATTTAAAGAGTATAAAAATGCTGTGAATCATATGCTATGACCTTCACAGGCAACAGATCTCAACCTGTTTGAACACCTACAGAGGACTTTTGAGTAATGCAGTATGTGAGACACCATCATCAAAACAGCTCAAATCTCTGGAAGAACAGTGTTTTACTGCTCAAGTGGAGTTTTTGAGGCTTGCGGACTCATTTTCAAGGAGCAAAGCTGTTCTGATGGCTCACTGTGGCCAAAAAGATTCCTCTTAGTTTGGTTCATTTGGTCACGACTGAGAAAACAAATAATTAATTCATGCATTTCGGTCCTGGTTATTCTAAAAAAAATGTAACCCTATATATGAAAGACGCCTGATGCTTCCAGCCAAGCACGGCTCTAAATCTCTAACTAGACTCTACTCCTCTGCTGTTCCCA
>JAQMCX010000057.1:774813-798158 GCA_029814765.1 Acanthurus leucopareius | reverse complement strand
TTATATAGGACAGGGTGCAAGGCAGTTGTTAAGCTTAGGGAGCTATGCACTGAGTCTGGTCCATTTTCTGTAGCACAAGTTTCTTGTGTTTACCTTAAGTGTGGAGCATACAGATCCCTTCTTTCTAGAAGCTGGACCTCCGTAAAATGGTCCACGTGATGATCATCATCACTGTTGATATAGCATCAACTGTGCTCTTTCTTCATCTTGGTGAAGAGGTAGCAGTCTAATGCTGCATTCCAGGAAAGTGGGAAGTTGGATATATCCCACTGAGCTTACTAGGTCTGACCTCTAAGCATTCCAGGTGAACTGGGAAGTCTGAAATTTCACACCTCCAACTGGGAAAAGTGCAATGGAACGGCACTTGAAGTCGGAGTTCCTACATGTGAAGTCGGGGCAAATTAATCTACCCGACCTCACAGAGAAGTTATAGTCTGACATCACAGTTGGAGATATGAAATTGATTTTTTTTACAGTTTTCTGGAATGCAGCATTGGTGTGTCAAACCAGGTAAACAGGGAAGGTGTTAAACACGTTCAAATTACCAGCCTGGATGATTATATGAAACCTAGTGATGTCCAGTTTCTAAAACACTGCTGACTTTTTATTTTTTTAATTTGAAAAGAAAATAAAAGAGAAAAAGAAAAGAAACCCCACGAAAGTTACTTATCAATCACTCCTCATGCACATGCATCCACCTTGTTGATGCTGGGAAAACATAAAACTTGTACTGAAAAGTATATCTCCTCCAGCCACAGCCTTAATGCAGCAAAATAATATCCCTAATGTAATCAGTCTGGGTGGATGCTGCACTATAAGAACTGTGCAGACCTCCATTTAGACCGCTACAAAGGAAAGATGATGGATAAAGAGGGGAGAGAGAAGCAGAAACAGAGGATGTGCAAGAGGTAAGTGGCAAGAGAAAAAAAGGATATGCTGATTGCCTGTGATAAGAGAGCTCATCTCCTCAGCTCTATCATCAAAACCTGGTCAAAAAAAACTTATGATTCCTCCAAGGCACTGAGCACATTTGTGCTATGACAAAGAGGCTGTGTCATGGAAACTTGCATAGCACATGATAGACAAAGGCCCTCTGCTTCATCCAAGAGCACTCGGAGACAAAAGACATTCAGGAGAAGAATCCTCTGAAGGAAACAACAGAAGACACCAGAAAAGCTGAGGATGTGACTTTTTTTTTTTTTTTTTTTTTTAAGAGAACAATTCCTGACAAGTTATTCCTTCAGCTAACATTCTCCTCTTCACTTGTCAAAGCACTGAAGCAATACAGTCTGGAAGTGAGAGATATGTGTACCATGAGGTCTTGTCAAATCCCATTCGCAGGGATGAGTCTGAGGGTCCGTGACATGTTTCTTATAATGATCTTGTTCTGCTTAGCTGTCCAGGAATGTGTGCTGCTGTATCCGGAGACATCCATTGGATCTTTGTCTCCCATCATTCAGACATTCAAACCCAAGCTTCACACCCGCAGCTGTGCTTTTGTTTATTGTCTATTTATGTTGGAAAATATGCTTTGGTGCGATTTAGAGCATCAAGCATCCACAATATCAACAGTTCCTCAGCACATTCTTGCAGCAGACAGTCCCAAATGCCATTACATTCTAATAAAGCTTCATTTGAAATGATTGCCACTTTATTTCTCAGTGTGTAGGGATTGTATTATCTTGTATTGCACCTACATAAAACCTCTCCAGAAGCGATGGTGTTATCACAAGACATTAGTGAACGTTAGCAGTAAAAAAGACATCCCTGTGTCAGGAATGATGATCTGTGAAAATCTGTCCTGATTACACGTGCATAGGTAGATTTTACTTTAACAGCTTTGTCTCCTCTTTTAAATTGAAATTTAAATTAAAAAAAGCAGATAAAAGGTCTGTTTCTTATTCCTACAGTTGGTTTGCAAGAATCCTTATTTTAATTTTAAATGCTGATTTAAATTCTACTCAAGACTTGAGGCCAAATATAAAAATCATAGAGTTACCAATTAGTTATTTTATTATTGTTACAGCTTGTGAAATGTTTAAGTAGCTTTGCAAAATGCTACTTTCTGGGGATCTATCCACCAATAGATGGGGCAAAAGTACTTACAATATGTACTCAAGTATAAGTACAATTAAGATAAAAGTAGAAGTTCTGATTCCATTTCCTTACCCAAGTAAATGTGGAAAAGTGCAGACTTAAAAATGTACTCAAATCATAAAAGTAAAAAGTATCACTATAGACATTTCTATATACATACTGTATACATTTCTACCATCTGTGTGCAAAGCTAACTGAACCTCATGTCCTAATTATGTAGTTCAAAGACTATTTAACTAAAACCATTTAGCTGAAAAAGAAACAAATAAGAGAAATACGATGCAACAAACACTTATTTTTGATGTGCAAACCCATTTTCAGTGTTGGCTGCAATAGCATTCCAATAAAACATGATGCTTGGCCGTTGTTGACAAAATTGGCTGTTTCACTTTCATCAGTGTCACTAACAGTTCTTCCTGTCTGTGACAGATGTCTCCTGTGCAGTCGAGTTTCCCTCTTCTCTCTTTCATCTTGATGTGTCTTTTGAGTTGTTTTTGTCATGTTACGTCTGTCGTGCATTGAATGCACTGATTGATGCACCAAGGAATTGTCTTTTCTTTGTGTTAATGTCTCATCCATTTGGGCTGAAATCCATCTTAATGTTGTAAAGGTGGCATGCAATGATGCAAAATAAAAAAAAAATTATATTTCTCCTCACATGCCTTCAAACTTTGGCAATAAGCCTGTTCTAAAATTATAAGGCGTAGAGAGTACAGATAACTTATGTTAAATAACCCAAGTAAAGTACATATGACTAAAAACTAAAAACTCTACTAAAGTAAAGCATCAAAGTAATTGTACTTCATGACATTTCACCCTTTTAACTAACGTCCCTGCTGAGATATGGAGACTGACAAAGGAGCTCAATAAGGCCGACAACACATGTGGTCAAAGAGCCAGACGGCAGTTAAACATACTGCTGTAATTTTCTGAGCTCAAACATTAAAATAAAAAATGCAGCCTAAATGTGCATTCAAAACACTAATTTTCCTGCCACAGATGAACCGGAATGTATTGTAGCAAGAACTGGAAATTATTTAAAGGTTCAGCTCCATTTTTTTTTTACTTCCAAATACTAGTAAGTGGCTTAAATTACATGGCTCAACAGTGAACTTTAAATTCTGTTTCTGACTGATTGTGTGCTTTCCCAAGTCTTCGGCTGAGTCTTTGCCTCCCCACTTCTAAGCAATAAAGTTGGTGAGTACAGCATTCACAATCATAATCATAACCAGCAGAAATGATGGCTAAGACTTAAAATAGAAATATAAAGCAAATTTGGGATTTTTCTCTTTAGAAAATCGGACAGATGTGCTCTGTAAGATAATATTGTTAAGAACTATGACTGTCAGCCATAGTTTGGTAAACTTAAACAGGATATTTGGGGCATTTGACCAAACAGTCAGCACTGTTGTTTCTCTGGTGAAGACATTTGACTTGTTGGAGGCAAATCTAGGCCAAAGACTGCCACAGCCAATATGAGATGCTCCACAGCTCGGAGCAAAAATGGAATAAATCCCCTGCTGACCCTAAAATGAAATATACATGAATGTCGTTCACGCCCAATTGGAGGCGAGTATTTCTATCCTTGCAGCAACCATCCAACAAATACTCTTACTTACACCCAAAACATTCATGCACACGGACACCCACGCAGAAGCATAAACTCCCATGCCAAACAAACTCTGTTAGAGCACAGCTCCCTTTTCAATCCGTCCACATCTTTCTTTAGGGGTTGCAGGATGCACAGCAGAGCAGAGTAGTCTTCAAAGCCACACAACCCTCCCTCGTTTACCGGTGGAGGGAGGAACTTCAAAGGGTGGCAGAGAAAATGAAAGGGGACACTTTTCATTAGGCCCTGACGTGAAACTCACCGGGGGTCTGCGAGAGCTCTGAACCAGCCACGGCTCCTTGATATGCTGAATCACAGAGTGGTAGAGCGGCGGAGCAGGACAGATTGGAGAAAGGCACGGAGGGTCAGAGATGGAGACAGAAACAGAGGAAGATATTTGAAAACTGAAGAGTGTAAGACACGGAGAGACACAACAGACAAATCAAACCTGGCAACGCCACATCTATGCAAGTCACATCGTATATTCCCTTTAACCTTTTTTTTTTATATAACCACTGAAGAAAGCCTGTGAAATATAGATGGAAAAGGAGAAGCCTTGAAGTGTCTCATTAAAGCCATGACCATCTAATTGATCTACAGCGTTGGAGATCTTTACCGCCTGGCAGGCAGTCGGCACTTTCAAGAGAGAGCAGGTCATTTACAAGGTGCAACGAACGAAAAACATTATTGTGAATGTTTCTGTCACAGTGCTGTAAGGCAATGATGCTCACTGTAGATGTTAGACCATTAGTTTCTACTATACCGACTGTCTTTATTCCAATTCATTATGCATGAGTGCTGTAATGAGATCTGTTTTTCTGATCATTTTAAATCTGGGGATGATCGTCATTCAAATATCAATCTTATTGTACATAGAAACTAAAGAAAACTGGGCTAAAAAACTACACTGTGTTTGAAGGATGGGGACTAAGAAATCATTCCTGCTGGATTTCCTTAAAAAGGAAGATTTATCTGACTTTAGCAATGACAAGATTGGAGGCAATAAGAGGATGGAGGTACGAATGTGCAGTCAGATTGGATCAAGGCAGTGTCAGCACCCTTAGGGCATAATGAATGTCTGTGCCCTTGCAAATAAAAGTGAAAAATTGCAATGCTCATTTTACAGCCAGAATGATATTGGATTTCTGAGGGCCAACACCAATATTGCTATTTAAAAATTTAAAAATCTGATAACAGCATGTCAGCTGATATTCATATTTTCATCTGAAATGCATAACATCAAACGTTTTTGACTTGGAGCCCTTCAATTTGTTTTATAAGATTTCAGTGCTGTGACCGTGGTATGTATTATAAAAGAAAGTTTCACAGTTGAAATGTAAACCTCAGTTGCAGTTTATATCTGATGTTTGAGCTACAAAAGGCAATAGCTAGATAATTTACATTATTGGCATGTTGATTCCCATAAAGTTTGGTCAGTTTATCAATTTATTAGGCCCTATCATGTCTTAGCCTTTGACAGGTACCATGCAGGACTGAAATGGAAGTTTTGAAACTCAATAAAATAGTTCTTATTATATATATTTCAGACTAATGAAATTCACCAATATTCCCAAATAAGCCGCAGTATTGAGGAAATAAGCCAAAGTGGTTCTGATGTATCTCCCTTTTCGCCTTTTATGATTCATTTTGTTGATCCATATTTGACAGCCTGGCCGACAGGCACACTTAAAAAATATATGGCATGAACTACTCTGTTTTTAATCAAAAAAATCACGTTTTATTTCATAAAACTGTATCAATTTTAATGATTGTTGCCTTTCAGAGTAAGACTATGTTCGACCAACCAGTTTACAAACAAAAAAATTCAAATTGACTCGTAATTTTAACATGATTTATTCTGATTTCAAGGGCATGGGTCATGACAAAATTAATAATGATAATTTCATTGGAGCTCCTTTTGTTAACCCATTTACCTCTTTGCAGCTGTAACCAAGGGAACGACGTCCATTGGTTACCGAGTTGCCTAGCAACAGACACACAGCCAGGACTAACTTTACTAAGCAGCTAATAAAAGTTAGCAAGCTAAATTAACAACAACAACAACAACAAAACACTACATTTTCTTCTTACTGTCCCTCTTGTGACGTAAAGTTTAGAAACATTATGGGAGGAAAGATGTTTAAAACCCTGCGGAAACCAGTCCACTGGCATGGAGGGCTAATAAAAGGAGAGGAGCAATATAACGTTAATTGCCCACCGTAGCTAACACTTGAGCGGCTAACGAACGCTGGATTGGTTTATGCCTGAGTTCAAATCACTCACTGTTGATGGTAAACGGATAATACCGGGCTGAAATATACTATCAAAACATTGTTGGACATTGGTTTGAATTCGAGAACATTTTCACTGAAGAATCAGGAGCCACGCTGCACAGACGGCCTCACTGCTGGCTTCAGAGAGAGACTTTACCTGTTCAGATGACAAATACCTGAAAACGGTTCCACACCGATACACGCCGACTCTAACTAATGGTGAGTAGGCTGTGCCGGTATTTATATTTGTACATTATTTAACTCTGACATCGGTTGTTTATATCATCATACGCATTTGCATTTCTGCCTTTGGATGTTTGTCTTCATTGTTGCTGTCAGGGAATGAAAGTTGCTGCCTGTGATTTGTAGCTATTGGACTTTCAGTTGCATAATTGGGAATATTTAATCTGGTTTCATCAGTGCTCTTGATCATCTTGCTGTTTGGTTATTTATCCATGTTCAGCAGTGTTGATCTTGTCTTGTCTGTTGATCTTGCAGTGACTTTAAGTTTTATTTTTTTTTCTTATAATGCAATGTGAAGATTACATGTGCAAAACAAAACTCTGTGTGAAATTAAATGCATTGATTGGTTTTTGTTTTCTTTTTTTGGTTTTTGTTTGTATTGTAGACTGGTTCTTTTCCATTAAATGGAAGCAAAACAAGTTAAAAAAATACTTAACCATTAATGGTAATTCTATGTTCAATTACTAAGATCTACAAGTCTAAACAAGTGTTGAGTTTCAGGAATTTGGTAGGTTTGTGAAAAATAGACAAAAACCCTGCTGAGCAAGCACTGTTATCTGTTTATGATTAAACATTTACCAGGCCTGTACAACACATGCAGACTTAGATACTGTGTTATCCACATGGGAGGGTTTTGAGTGTTGTGTCTGAGGTTAAGATGGATAAGCTGCATGAGTTGATGCTGCAGGAGAGGAAAGCTGTGTGAATTTGAAAAGCCCTCATACGGTGGAAGTCCTGCAGTGTAAATGCTCTTTGGATTTTATGACCTTTATTCTTACAGTTTTGATTTCCTTTACTCCTTTAGTTTACAGCATGAGACTGAGCTTTTGTTTATCAGTCGCTGTAATATAATGGTTTTCTGGAAATGTAGCACTGATACGAAACATAAAAACACTCACAGTTCACCACAAGTGTTCCAAAAGTCATAGCTTCACCCAGGGGGCTCTTGGCTACCACTTTATACTCCCCAGCATCAGCAGGAGAGCACCTATAGATGCAGAAATGTATGTAATCTGTGAAAACTGGAAAGGATCAGAGATAAAGCAGAGACACAAATGTATTTTTGTGTTGCAAAGCTGTGCTTGGATGCACATTTTAATAGCAGTAGCACACTTAATGCTGTTGTAATGACTATTGAATAAATTCCATACAGCACAACATAAAGTTAGAAACAGATATCATTAGATTACTCAAGGTAACTAGCTCTTACATTCTTAATATTTTGCAAATGAAGACAGCTTCTGCATCAGTTTTACTCTCAACTTGACAGGCGTATCTGATCTCCTAACACCTCATTTTTTTGGTAACATCAATCACAATTTAATTAAGATTTTATTCCTAACTCATCAATTACAAGTTCTTGCGGCCCACATATCCCACCCCTGCTGTATATTTATAGGATATGTTCAGCCTTATTCAGAGATTGGAGCTGGTGACCTACCTTCTGATCTCCAGTGAGTGAAGACCAAATTTTTGTTGCAGACTGTAATTCCATGGTTGGTCAGACATTCTCAGTGGCAAACCGTCCTTATACCTTGAGCAGGAAGTTAGAAATAGATCTTAGTATGTTAAAACTTTATCTTTTTTATATTACAACAAACAACGGCCTTTCACTGATAAGTTATGCACATCATTCACTAATCAAATGTTGGTTTGGCTGAGTCTGTAACAGCCAGCGGGTGCCTTTGATCTCTCATTCTGTTTTGTGCTGGGCACTGCGGAGGGCAGCATTTTGCAGCTCATTGGGCTCGATGGGTCCCATATGGAATGGTGAAACCCACAAGCTCCAGGTTATCAGAATCTCAGCTTGGGTTCATGAATACTGAGCGCACACGGTCTATTCATCAGCTACTCTCTCGGCAGCTCGAGTATCAAGGTCGACAGTGTGAACGTTGCCTGAATTAACAAAGACAATTTCATATTAGGGAAGAAAAGGATATTCAGCTGTTCAGGACTGTACTGTCATGACTTTTTTTTTCACCCAGCAACTCAGGGGCTTTAAGTCTACCTATATATTCAGTCACTTTCATGTAAACATAACCTAACCAACTTCCTTACCTTGGCTCTCAAAATAAATGGCTAATATCGTAACAGGACTTAGTTATTTTTTCTCTGATGGTGATGTACACAAATGAGTACAGATGAGTACACAAATATATAGAATATACCTGAATATACATTCATGGTATGAATAAATAATACATAGGAAGTTGCAAATAGAAATGGTGAGATCAGTTTTTCTTTTCTTTTAGAGACTGATTCTATTATGTGATCTTCATGTATTTGGTGTTATAGACTACCATAGTGATAACATACCTTAAAAATAAATAAATACATTAATATATGTAATATTTGGAAGTAGTAGTAGTAGTATGGACATTGTCCCTTTATAAAAAATAATTATGCAATATTAGGTCACAGACTTGTGTTCTGACTGATACACAATCCGGCATTTTATAAGTTAATGGAGGCAGTTCTGACAAAACTTTATCAGCAACTAAGGACTATTTTCATTAAAAAAAAACCCATCAAACTTATTTAAACTGAAACTGATTTATCTTGTTTTTAAAAAGTCAAAAAGGGTGAAATATTTAAAATTTAAATTTCCTGTGACCTAAAGTGGCATCTCCCAATTGTTTTATTTGTTTGTAAATTATACATAATTTGCAGTGATATAAATTACAAAAAAAGCACAAAATCACACTGAAAAATATATGAAAGTCTGAAATAGTTATTTTTCTTTTCTTATCTATTGTTAATTAGACTTTTGTCAACTATCATTAAAACTGACTGATTGATTCAGCTCTAATACAGTCTCGAAGTGTTACAAGTCAAGAGTGCATGTTAATGTACATGCTGTCTCGTCGTTCCCTGAAAGTTATAACTTTGGGCTATGAAAGTTTTTCTGCTCTAACCCACTTCAACCAAGCCAGAAACTAAATTAAATGAAACCAGTTTGCAGTATGACCTGGGCAATGGAATTTAATAGAAACTTGTCCATAAAGCATCACCTTAGGGCAGTGGAGGCAGAAGTTCTTACCACGTGACCTTTGGGGCAGGAGAGCCTTGGACAGTGCAGGACATTTTGACCGTCATACCTTCCCAGACAGTGTGAGCCCTCAGTGGGACTGGAAAGTCTGGGGCCTTTTGACTCAGATCCTCCACATACTTCATGTAGGCAGATGCCTTTCTTTCCGCCTGGAGCACAAATGAATCCAAAAAAAGGCAAAATAAATAGATTAAAAAAATAAATAAATAAATATATGCACTGGTCCCATTAGAATGAGTAGTTTTGTGGGTAGAGAAACATGACAGTTGGAGTTAGTGATTAAGTTCTCATTTTTTAAAATGCATGCTCTAATAGTGCAAATAGCAGCTACATATTATTTCAAATGAGTTATTTTCAACCATATGTCACCAAGCTCTGAGATTCTTTAAGTATTCTTTACAATAAATCATCTCCTCTGCTGCTTTAAAACCACTTATTCTTATACTGCGGTTGAATGGTCTGCAACACCATGGTGTTGCATGTTTGAAAAAAAAAAACAGAGTTGAAAATATAGGAAAAACTGTGTCAAGTCGACTAACCTGAATTAAAGGCAGACTTTGTTATTGGTTATTTCTGAATCTTAAACTTGACTTTTACCTGCCTGCGAAGGGCCAGTTTGTCAACACGTGTGCGTAACACGTGCTGGTTCCTGATCACGTCTACCTCCATCTTTTCAACCTCGTTCCCAAACATGGTCCATTTGTCTCTGTGGTACTCCTCATCAGCAGCTAAAGTTTCCTTCAGGATTTCCCTGTTGGAACATAGTACAAGTTTTATTATATTTAAGACTATGTTTTTTTCTGTTATTCATGCAATTTGCTCATCCGTTTTAGCTTATTATGGTGTACTGTGTTGAGATGGAGAACGATAGACGATGTACAGCTTCACCGAAATGGAGCAATTCAAATAAATAGTTCATACTGTTGTAGTGAGTATATTAATATTTGCATTTGAAAAGGTTTTTTTTCTTTACAAAAAAATTTTAAACCAAGACTTGACATGAATTAATTAGATTCCTTTAGAGAATATTGAATAGGCTCAAAACAATTTAAAGCTGCATCAAAGGAGGTGACAAGAGCAGAGACAGCAATTGACACAAACGTTTGAATATTGTTTGTGAAAAACAATAGGTTGAACTGCAGAGCAGCAATTGTAGTAGTTTTTTTTTTTTTGTAAACACTTCTTTGAGTCTCAGTCCATTTGCAGATGAATGCCAGTTTCATTATATTCCACAGTTTATTGACGAAAAGGCTCAATGACGATGTTGGTGATTTGCTGCTCCATTTGCAGCTACGTGTCATTTCATATAAGCACCATTCTGACACTCTGTCCAATGTTTTGAGGAGTTGGTCAGTGGAATATCAAGACTCACTGCCACTGCTGATTCACATCACCATGAAGAGATGCAGTGCTGGAACTCTGAAATCTCTGACATGATGTTGTGCCTCTCCAGGACTCCTTCAGGTGTGGAAAGTTCAGATTGTTGCTGTGTTGCAGCCCGTGTGACATCAGTTGTCATAGATGTGGCAGGCAGTTGTGATAATCTATTTTCTAAAAAGAAACAATTTTATCTCTCTTTGTTTGGACAGCAGTGTGACAAGGTTGCAGGGCAACTGGGGGCTGGGATTCAAGGCTTGTTTTTTATTCATGCCCTTGGTGTACAGGAGTCATTAAGCAGCACAATGAATCCTCCACAGTTCTACAGCTGCCGACCATAAGCTGATTTCATTGTAAACGCTGTTAAGAAAACACAAGTCAAGTCACATACAAATCTCAGTAAAGCACCCTGGTCTTCATAAACATATATACACACATATATATGGCAGGTTGTAGGTGTGAATATATCCATATGTACGTGGCATCCTACATGCAGTATCATTCATCCATATGCATGGAGGCATATGTACTCCAATACGCAAAATCATGAATTTTGTGCTTTTTAATGCAATGTTTTATTACTCCTCTCTCTCATTGCCAGAGGGGTGTGTGCCCTGAACTGTCTTTTGATTGACAGTCCCTGGGGTTTAATTATTTGAACACATACTTGACACACACATACACACACATACACACACACACACACTGCCACAACAAACAGAGAAGACAGAATCTTAAATATTCACAAACACTTCTCTGAGCTTCTGATGGCCACTAGAGCATGAATGGCCCTACAAACGCTTGCCATAATTCAGTGAAATGCACAAACAGCATGAATAAGTATGCAAATAACTACGTACATGCATAGATGCATATGCAGACAAGTGGGTACCCAGGCACACTCAAACTTCCAGACACTCAGAAACATGGTTTTGACTTCTTCTGCCACAGGCTCGTTCAGTTAAGTTTGTGGCTGTCAGTGTTTTTAATCTGTGAGCTCAGATATTTTAAGCCTTGAAGGAATGAATCACTGAAACACATCAAGTCAGTGGGTATGAGAAGGGTTTATGGCTTCATTATCAGCCCACTCCAAATGGAAATTTTGATATTGCTTATTGGGGCGAATAACTGAAAACCCCTCCTGCCAAGGCAAACCAAGCATGTGTGAGTAAGCTGCATAATTAACATGTTAGTCTTCACCATGATGATAATAGGGAAACCATTGTGTGAATCAGATAGTAATGCACAACTGAAGCCACACTTGCAAAGATCTAGCACATTCATCTCCACACAAATCAAAGCTAATGCCATGCTCCTCCATCTTGCGGCACTCTGGCCTTCAGAAATAATGTGCCGATCCTCGAGAGCTTTCATTTCCATCCTTCCGTCCTTCCTCTCTCATCCTTGGAAGAGTCAACCATCTCCAGCATTGCCAGATTTCTATCCTCCATCCCTAAATACCCATTCATGCCTTGTTTGTCTCAGCACTTCTGAGGGAGGTAAGATCTGTGAAGAATCGAGGTTCTATTGAAAGAAATTGCGCTTCACAGGTAATCGACCTTGGAAAATTCGAGCGGTGGCAGGCTTTAACAGGTGGAAAAATCTAGAGGTGAGATAAGACCGATGAATTATAGCTGAGCACTTTAGCAGCTAGGATAGACACTCAGTGATGAGATAGCAGGATGTGGTGGCATGGGAGAGGGCACCTAATGAGATGCCAAGTTGGCAGGGCCACATTGCAGCTGAGGCTCATTACTGTCAGATGTGTTTTGTCTTCAAGAGGGTGTGATTGCCCCCTCAATGACTTCCCCCCTTTTCACATTCTCTCTTTGGCAACTCTGTCTTCTAGTATTACCCATCTTCTCCTTCAGTGCTCATTGTGACCTCTGTCCATCCCTCAATTTACTGTTGCAGGCCACTTGTAAGCCAAAAGCTTCCTTTCATGGCTTAAAGGAGAACATTTCTGTGATATTTTTAGCCTTGATGGAGAAGTCTCCATACATACGGAGATGTCAAATCCTTTTTGACACAACAAGGGTGTAATCAGTTTCTGGACAGATTGGAGAACAGAAAAGAGGCTGCCAGTAAGCCTTCAAAATTTGAAATCGCTATTGAGTTCCAGCACAGATAGTGTGTGACCCAGACACAGAAAGTTGCCCCCTCAATTGAAAAGGGATTTTGGTGAAGCAAATTATATCAAAAGAGGCAACAATCCCCTTGCTTCCTGTTCTTGGTGACCTAAACCTCTCTATTCTAGGACTTATTTTTAGATACCACATCCACTCCATGACAGCTGAGCAGTAATCCTGTTCTGGCAACACGATCGTAAGACACTTCAAAAGTAAAAGAAGGCTCACACATGTCATCACAAAATCCTCACAGTCTCACATCCTCTCCATTCTGATTCACTAATAAGTTAAAGACTGTCTGTTCTGGCAGGAAATTTAGTCCAGTTACCAGCCAAGTGCTGAATTTTTGTCTAAAATCCTTTAACCTGTTATTTCTGTTGGTAGTAACACACAACTTTTGTGTCTTGAATTATCAAGTTATTAAGAGCCTCAGCTGGCATAAAAATCCTTATGCAAGCCCAAGACTCACAAAGCAAAGCACCAGTGAAATTTGACCCACTCCACATTCTTAAATTAAGAGCAGAAAATGAGGATGTGGTGTCGACTACTGATGGAGTGGCAGGATTTTTGACAAACACTTGTCATCCAGGAAGGAAGTCCTCTGGAGAAAAGTGGAGGCCTGCTTACAGTCTTTGGATCAGTATGAGACGAGGAAACTCATCCACATTTTCTGCCATTTTGTACCCATAAAAGACTCCAACTTAAAATAAAAGAAAAAGATAATATGTATCTCAGTTGAGAGCAGCAGACAGTCAAAATTTGAATTTTCCCTGTGGTGTCAGCAACTTGCTGTGTGGCTGACACAACAGTATCAACACTGACTCCACATCATCAATTTTAAATAAACTATCCTTCATAACTCAATAACAAAGTCACAAATTAACTGAGTGTTTTTTGTGGTTGCAGCACCTCCAACAGAGTGATACATCTCCTCTCGAGTAGATCACCACATATTTATTTCAAGGGTCTCATTGTCCCAGTTGGACTGTCATTTATATCAGATTAATAAGTCAAGATGATCAACCTAATAGTTTTGAATCCGGACCCTCAGTGTTTTCAGCGTGCGTTTTGTGAAAATAAAGTGTACAAAATTTAGTAAGCTATTGTAGCAGGAGATATATCAATGTAGTGCAGATCTGTCTCACTGAAATAAATTTTCCTCAGGTCTTGTTGATGATTCATGAAATCACCTTCCATACATTTTACTGGATCTTGTATCTCACCATGTCCTATGGCGGGGGAGGCTGTCCATGTTCAGGATCTCCTTGACAGACATCAGGTCACCCGGGATGATGGGATAGAAATCGGAGTAGGAAGCTTCCTCATCACTGTCGCATGTAGAGAAGGTTGGAAAAATAAAACAAAGCCTGATTAACACTAGAAATCTGTGGTGCGTATAATCAAATGACACAGGTGAGAGATTATAAAATAGATATTTTCCCTTGTCATCCTTCACACTTATTTATTCCGTTGATGGAAGGATTGAGTGTTCATATCTGCCCATTAATTTTGTCATGGTCTGTGGTACATTATCCAATCTTAAGTTCATCAGATTACTATTCTCTCCTGCCACTAGAAAGCAGCAGTGATTCTCTTATTCTCCGAACAGCAGAGGTGCTCATACAGGAAAGAGGAAGGAAAACACTGTACACACAAAGTTTAATATTTAAGCATCCCCAAGATTTAGTTTAAAACTGTTAACACTTATCTCCACGCTAAAAACAGGTTTAAAGGATAATTTTGTCTCCTCTACATGTTGTAAAAAACTAGCAAGATAAACAGTGACAAACCAAAATCAAACAACACAACATAAACTGCAAAGAAAAGAGAGAATCCATGAAAGACAGGCCTTCTTTGAAACACAATGTCAATATTGTTTGTCGCACTATACCCTCTGTCAATCTGTGCAGATCAGGGCTAAGCCATCAAGTGTGGCTCATTGTGTTGCACAGCAAACTTGTCACTAATCAGAATAAACATGCCCACAGTGTTCTTTTTAAATGTTGCAATTAAGTTCGTTTAATCAGATTCAGCTTTTATTGTTAAAAATGCATTTTTTGTGTATGTATTGTAATTACGACCATATTCCCATGGCAAAAAAAATAAATAAAAATGAACAAATCAGCCTCATTGGCCAATTATATTTACACAAACAAGAAATTTTATTCTGATTGCAATTTACTTATGAACTTACACAAAGTTATTTGTTACAATAGCAGCAGCTGTTGCGATGTCAGTGCACGCTGCAGACTTTATTACTCTGCTGCTGAGTATACATAGTGTTTTTGTTTGTATGGTGCAATGTTTTTCTCACTTTCACTCTTAGCTTTAGCCTAGTATTTTGCATGATTGATCTACTTGTTGCCCTCCAAATGTGGATTGCAAAGCTTAGTCCAGCTGTCCAATCAAAGCAGTGTGTGTGACCTGTTTTTTTTGCAAGTGGGAGAAATGTTGTGACCATTATCAGCTACTTCTGCTCCGCCAATGTTCCCCTTTTTACTCACTGATGCACAAACAAACATGCTATTGTTTATGGGGAGCTTATATAATCAGGAGGAACATAGCGCTGCTGATGTGAGCACACACTAATAGTGTGGTGTTTATGAGCCAAAAGGGGTTTTGGATCAGAGCCAGTGTGCTGTTCATGGTCCAGTGGCAATTTAAATCGTTTATCATCATAGCATGCGATCGTCTGCAGTGTTCAGTTTTTAATCGGCGATGGGCCTGTGTCAACTGGTGGTAGAGCTGTTTGTGTTCCAGTTGATGAACTGGAACACAAACTGAACACGCTGAGCCAAACATATAGAGCTGTTACTGGACATGTACAGGAAAGAGATCCTAAACCAGAAGCACTGCCAGCTGCTGTCTCTGACGGTCTTAAAGTAGTCTCTTCATCACAGGCACATGCCATGCAGACACACACACATACGGAGACAATAGGCACACGTGTGAAAGCCTAAACCAAAGCACATCTCTTTTTAAAGGTCCAACAATAAACCGAGCTGACCTTTTCTATGCACACCCCCATAAACGGGAGAAGTTGTTAGCGACAAGGTCACTCGAGGCAATAACGCTGAAAGGCATTTTTGTAACAGGAGAAGCAGTAGTTTCTGCTCCCTCTTTCATCCACAGATCCACTGTGGCTCATTGAATAAAAGTAATTACAACCACAGTGAGAGGATATTATAAGTATGAATGCTCCCCTTGTTTTTCATGTGTTATTTATTTATAGTTACAGCATGGCTCTGCTTCATGTTTCATTAAAGTACATAACAATACAACACTGTTCCGTTGAAAAGAATGAATACAAATAATTAAAAATATCAAAGTTTCTTCTGCCAGACCTGTATATTTACTCAGGTGTTACACAACCCCCAACTGCCGTTACTGCCAACATCCAGCCTCAGGCGTTACTCTCAACTAACTATCTCACAAATGGCAATGCAAATTGACACGACTTCTCGTTTTCTTTTGTCTGTAAACTGGGAAATTTCCCCATTTCGTGGCGTTTAGTGGACAACTTCTGCTTTTGCTGTCTTATTTTTCTTTTTTTTCATTCGTTAAGGTTCCCTTTGAGTGTTTGCTGAGAGGCCACTGAATAATGCAGTGCAGAGCCCCGGGGCCGGGCAGTATCGCTCAAGTACAGCACGCCGTTACATACAGAACCAAACATTTGCGCAAAGAGGAACATGCACACACATGTTCACCCACGCAAGCAGACAAGCACATGTGAGAGAGGTGATAGTGGTGCTGTGTGTAGGAGAACGAGGCTTTGCACTTGTGTGGTTTTGCCTTTAAAAAAAAGGCTCTTGTAAACTATCAACTTGGTTAATCAGAATAAAAAAGGAAAACTTATGGCATGGGTGGTCTGCTCTGGACGATCTGCTTGACATGCCAACAACTTGCATGAAAAATAGTCTTGTAATTATTGCACAAATAAAAAAAAATCAACTCTGTAGACAGAGCTGTTGAGGTTTTGTTTTGTGACTCTTTGTTAAATCTACATGAGGAGAAAATTTGCAGAGTGTTCTCACTAAGAATGTTCCAAAAATAAATTTCACTGTGCCTCTCTTGCTTCTTTTCAACAAAAAGATGAACTCTGGGTTGGACTGAACTATGCTTGATGGAATAATTGCTTATTTTCATCATCCCTAAGGAGAAATGGGCCCAACTCTCTTTATTCTGCAAAAGAGATTGCAGACCCACAGGTTAGTCTAATTTAATCTTTCACTGCAGCAGGGGGGCTGTGAAAATGAAGGCAAATTTAACACAAGACTATTAAGGTAGGTCCAAAAGTGATTTCTGTAAGATTTTACTGGAGTCATCCAGGACCACCGGTGTGGCTGCTGTGTGATATTTATATATCGTATATATATATATATATATATATATATATATCAACCAAGCTCTCTCTCCTCCATCTCCATGTCTCCATCTCTGTGTGTCTCTCTCTCTCTCTCCTTCTTGTCTTTAACCTCACTCCAGAACAAAAATGGAGTGAGCTCATGCATCACATGAGCTGATGCTGATGTTCATATTTGATTTTCAAGCTACTGGTCGACTGGAACATCTCCCAGTTGGTGGCGAATACCCATGCTGCAACACGACTAACCACAAAGTTAACTGAACTGCAAATGCAACAAGCTTGTCTGAATGTTCCCCTCTGCCATGTGTGTCCATGGGCAAGTTTCTATCTGTATCCTCAGTACTGAGACTCCATGAGCTATAACAGGGAAACACTGCAGTTTGACATTGTTATGCGTCTTTGTGTGTATGCATGTGTGTGCATTGCAGTGTAGTTAATCAAGACTTCATCCCCAAACAGAGGCACCTTAATACCATAGACAGACTGGTGGAGAGGGTCTTGAGGATGTGTTCTTTTGAATACCATATGTGAATTAGTTGGCCTAACAGCTACCACTAGTGGCCCATAAGATATACTTGAGTGACTGTAGTGTGTCTTTAAGCGTAGAATAACAAGCCTGCCTTATGTTTGTCTTTAAGATAAACTTAATATTATCCTGCAACTGAAAGAAACAAATAAGCTGTGATCATTCAGGACAACTTTGCACACACTGAGAAATGTAATACTTGTCAAATTTACCCACTAAATTAGATATAAAAGTCTACATTTAGGGAAGAAGCACTATTTCTGATACAAATAATGTTCTCTGATATTGGTGAAATGTTTTTGTACGGAACAGTAAATCCACTTTTGAGGGTGAGATAATTTAATTTGGTTTCAATATTAATGTTTTTCATAAATTTGGTAGCCTTTAGTGCCATTTTCCTGATATTACTTTTGCAATTTTTCCTTATTTTGTAGACACTTTTTTTTGGGAAAATGCCTTAAATAAGACATACTGCAACAAGTTTCCCCTTGTTTTTTAAATTAAAATGAGAACTTAGGGCAGATAATTAGACTTGATGACATGGTAAGATGAACATTATGTTTTTCAGTGTTGTAATGTCACAGATGAAACATCTAAAGGTTTTATTAAATTACATTGATCATAGAGCTTTTTCAGCCAGCAAATACAGATGCAGTTTTCCCAAAGATGGCTGAGTGTGTTTCTGTTCATCTGACCTGCAGCTCAGAGTCCTACACAAAGAAAACTGTATTATAGACGGTAGAAATAAATGAGTTGATGTCCTGTCCTCCCCCAACTGGCACCTTTTCATATATCACTGACTGTTGTGTTGGTCTCCATAAATCCATCCTTCGTAAATCATTTATATACGGAACCAGTTGACTAAACTACCTTACTGTATATAAAGTGCATAAATCTAGCTCAACAAAACAAGTGCCTGAACTACATTCTGATGATACCACCTCTAGCCCTTTACTCTGAAAGGAGAAGTTTTACTTTTTTCACTGTCATATCAGTATTTTTAATGAAGAAATTATCTAAAAACTTGCACTTTTCTGTTGCTCTTTTGTGACTTCTGCTACTGATGTCAGCAGAACATGTATGCACCTGGAAGTGAAGGTCTTCTTCTTGATCTGGGAGGACAGTTGCATGCCGTGAGACATCTTGGATGACTGCTCCTCCTTCTCTCTTTTCATCACCATCCTGGTTTCCATTGTAAAACCTAAACTGGCACCTGCAGAGGGAGGGGAAGCTTGGAGTGAGGATGCAGGGGTGTGTGGGCAGAGTCAATGAGAGTCAGTCAGAGGCGAAAGGCATCGTAGCCTCGGCCAAGAACGTAACTATGTTATATTTATAAGCAGTCGACAGACACTTGTATCTGGAGCAACCCAAGGCTTTATGTTTTATATTGATTTAGATGAGTTGCCAAATGAAAAGCCACTTTACACTGTTGACACTTCAGTCTTGGCAAGAGACGTAGGTATTTATTTTATACTTTGTGTTCAGCTGGGACTTAACTTAAGTTGCATTTTTATTACCTTTCGCAGTTGAGGTGTTTAAGTTATGACTATTCCATATTGTAGTGCTCTAGATTTGTGAATCATTCTCAAGCCCCTAAAGAATTGAAATTGAGCCCTGGGGGTTGTGCTAAATTATGTACGCAAAGAACAACTGCACCATTTAGTTCTCTGACAGTTGAGTGCAATTTAAAGGGGCAAATCTTTTCTGATATCTAAGATAAGTGTGTTTGGCCATGCAAACAAAATACACAACTATTTGCTATTAACATCTGAGTCAGTATTTGCTGCAGTTACATTTCGGATCAAAAGAATTGTACATCAAACTCATGTGAGCCTTCCTCATTTGCTGAGGATCGCTAAACTCAACTATCACATGGGTTTCGATTTAAAATGTCATTTGTGCAGGAAAATTAGTGTCTGAATTTCAGTTGTCACAATGTAAAACAGATGCAGTCTTAACATATGTTGCTGTTTTTGAAAATGTTTTGAAAAAAAATGAACTTTAAAATTAACTGGGCTGTGACTTGCTATTATTTCCAGTTATTATTTTGCTCATTGTATTTTCAATGCAAAGGCTAGTGCACAAAATGTCAGAAACTAGTGAAAAACGCAAACCCACTTGTCTAGCGACGGCTTCAAAGCTTAAAGATACCTAGAACACCACAAAAACCAGCGAATATTCCCGTGTAAGAAAATACAATTATTACCTGGGAATTTTGTTTCTCAAGTTTTAAATCATTCTTGATGAGTTTTGAATTTATTGACTCATACATTTAATAATTAACTTGAAATGTGATCTTCTTCAAAAATAACACTCATATTAAATGAACATACATTTTATGAGCTTTATGCTTTAAAGTCATATTTCAGTTTCATCTGAACTCCAGTGTGGTTTCAGGCAAAAATGCGAAGGAAAGGTGCGTTTGAGTCTCTTGTTGAATGAATCACCCCTTTGCGGGTTGCTGAGTCACTAATAATTCATCAGTGGAGGTCGTCCGTTCTGCTGCCCGTCATTAATCACACGGCTGCTCTGGGGAAGTGAATGGAGAACGCAACCAACAAACAGAATCAGGTCGTGCCTGAGTGATAACTTCATTTACCCAATCCCAGTAGCAGCCACCTGTGCTGACACAATAAACAAGCAGAAGTGTTATTTTCTCTCATCTCCTTCATTTACCTTGTGAAAAACAGCAACAAGTTAGCTAACGGGCTAGCATGCCAGCTCACTCTCCTTTTGCTCCTTTTGTGGTTTTCTGCTGTTCGAGTAGGGAGCTTTGTTTGAACACTATTAATGGAAGGTCAACCTCTGGCACATTAAAATTGATCAGTCTCCATGGGTAGGTCTGGATCCTGGGCTCCTGAAGTGAGGCGAGCAAAAGCAAAGCGGTGCTCTTTTCTTCACACAATGCAGTTTCAAAGTCTCTTGAGTGAATTTAGAGCCGAGTTTTTATTAATCTGATAAAAATAACATTGTATCAACAGAAGAACAAGGCGACAAGTGAGTTATTATTCTACTTGTTGAAGGGAAAAGATTCGTCTGAACACTACAGGAGCTTGCTTTTGTGCCATCCCCAGAGAATAATTAAAAGCTACATCCACTAAGGCCATTAAAAGATGAGACCATTAAGAAGTTCAACTAGCTGCAGAAACAAGAAAAGCCTCTCAGGAGAAACAGCGAGAGAAAAGAAACCTTTCTGACAATACAGAAAAAGAATGATAATTAACAGCGTTTTACAGTTGTATTATAAAGGCACATTTTGTACTTTGTCCTCTTGTTTAGTGTTGTGGTTTTACATTTCATTGAGAGATAAAATGTACTTTAGTGCATCAGTGACCTGTCTTTAAAAAGGCTGTATGCCATTTGCCTGTTGTGCTACATTTAGATGTAGTCTGAGTAAAAGAGATCCCACTCACGCTTTCTTTAAAGAAACAGGTGAAGTCCTCTGGGTGTGAAAGATCTGTGGAACGGATATATCCCACTTCCTTTCCTGTCTTCCTGCCTGTCTCCTTGAAGATCTCTCTGAGTCTTGCTGTCTCACCCCTCAGTGTTACCTCTCACTGTCTGCCTGTCTGTCTTCGTTGGCCTCACTCTTTCCTTTCTGTATGCCTCTGTTGATGAAATGATGAGGGTGACCCTGAACACAAAGTGTCCTTCAGTGCCAAGAATGTGGACAAAACAATGCTGTCTCATTCTTAAGGTGGTAAATATAGACCAATGACACCTCCCCTGTACACTCGCACACACACACACACACACACACACACACACACACACACACACATTACTTTACACCACACTCCGTCCTACTGTCCTAAATGGACACACACACACCATCAGAAGCACACACACGCACACACGCATATTATTTCCATCGGACAGATTTACAAACAGCACCAAGGACAAGCAAGTAAGAGATGACAGAGGAGCTCCCTGTACAATAAGTGGCTGACTGGCCCAGATGACCTGAGCAGCTGAAAGGAACAGCTGGAGCGGCCTCAGGAGAACAACTGGCTGCGGTGGAACTACAAATGTCTGCTCAATAACTGTCATTACGAGAAATATATATTTATTTCGGCCCCTTTCAGCACTATCCCACCTGGGTACAAAAAGGAAAAAAAAAAAAATCTCAGATTTCAAAGCAGAGAAATAACAAGCAGAAAGACAGGGGAGACAGAAGGATGTGGAGAGAGAAGAGAGACGTAGAGAGAGAACAGAAAATGGAGGGTAGTAGTCTGATAATTAGACTCGAACCTTTGGTTGTTAAAAACTGACCTTGGACTCTGTTTTCTTAAAAGCAAGAGGTTATTAGTGGTGGAGGACAACACCTGTGACTCCCCACCTGATCCACCTGTCATCCTTCTATTTCTTAATCTCCTCCTTTCACTGCTGCTCCTCTCTCCTGCTTTCACTGATATTCATGGCCCCCAGAGGAAGAATTCATGAATTCCTCCAAGTTTGGTGCTACATTGCGCTGCATTTATGCCAACCAGAAACAAAGGTGAATTTTAATAACTTTGATCATCCCATTTTCTTTTTAATCCGTGTTTACTCTGGGATTTTTTTCACTAGTGTGGAGAAAGGATTTGTTTTCCCTTGGTCATATGTGTGAGTGGTGCCCAAACAAAAACATCCTCTGTCCAAGCATAGTTTTTACAGACCAAAATGTATCAATATTCAGTGAGACTTTGGTATTGAACTATTAAAAAAATGCTACAGTAAGATAAAAATGATCACAAAGGTACACAAGACACCTTTGTGTAATAACATTGTCAAGTTTGCTGATAAAATGAAAATTAGAAATAGAAATAAATTTGTTTTAATGGAATTTTTTGACTCTTTATTTCTTTGTTAAACTTTGATTTTATCATTTTAGCATCTAATCAATGCGAAAGAACAAGGAAGCGCAGTGGGGAGATGGGCATAAAGATGTTGTTAAGGTTTAGTGGAGTGGAAAGCTCTACATACTTGTGTTGAGTAATAGTGGCTTTGTGTCATTCCATAAATTTCTGAAGCATTGGTGGCAATAATTTTACAGTGTGCTGGAAACACCGTAGTGCTGTCAGCGGGTCATAATTCAGAATCCAAGCTAATGACATTCCCATTAACTTTATTTTATTTTATTTATGGTACTGAGTAACTAATGCAAGCATGCTACAAGGCTAATATATAAGCTCATTAGTAGTTTTTATTGTTTGGAAGTTGTAGTCAAACTGAATTTGACTTGAAGCGATTCTGGCACCATCTTCCTTTTCTGTATTCCCTTTGTTGTTCTCAGGCAGTGCCCTCTGTTCTGTCTCATTAAACAGGGTGCTCTGTCTGACAGAGTTCATCAGAACTGTGTTTTTTGGTATGTAGGGGTGATCTCCATTTAGTTGCTGAAATAAAAAAAAGTTTTCTTTTACTTTCTCTGCAAACCAAAACTAGATTTTAGACCATTTGGAGTATTTAAATGATCTGTATTATTTGTGTTCCAGTTATATGATTTCGTGTGTATCTGAGCGTGCGTGTGCATGTGGAAAGGGTTTGTTCTCTTTTTCTGTAACAGTTTGAAAGAATCCCACAATTTATTATAATCATCTCTATTATGGTGTTATGGTCATGTGCGTGCGTGTGTGTGTGTGTGTGTGTGTGTGTGTGTGTGTGTGTGTGTGTGTGTGTGTGTGTGTGTGTGTGTGT
>JAQMCX010000057.1:758814-770042 GCA_029814765.1 Acanthurus leucopareius | reverse complement strand
AGAATGTGCTTTACTTAAACCTGAATGTTAATCTCTTATGCGGACGTAATGTCATTGTTTTCAGTAATTGCATATTGGCCTGTAAACAAACATGCAAAATCAAAATGTTGTGTCATACAATATTTGCTAATAGGGAGGTGTTTGTGCTCCAATATGTCTTCCTTCTTAAAAAACAAAATAGATTTTCTTTTTCATTATTGTTTTAGTCATTTCAGAAATGCTCTTTGCAATAGTCCAACGTCATGTCAATTCAGGGGCCTTTAAAGTCATAGTAAAAGAAGTAATTTTAAAATCTGCTTACGGTATAAGAACTGCATGGTTGGCTGACAAAATATGAACCAAATTCTGTTCTATACAAATGCAGAAGCGATAAATATGCATTGTTCCATAAGTGCATAGGCAAAGCACAACTCAGTACTTACATGAAGTGGTGGTTAGAGTATTTCAAATCTGTAGTGAGGTAAAAGTACAGTTACTCTCACAAAAAGTAAAAGAGGTAAAAGTAAAAAAAAAAAAAAGGTACCTGGTTAATAATACATCTGGTGCATGTTATTTCCTTGTGATCTGACTCCATTTTCACCTACAGTAAGTACAATATCTTGCTTCAGTTACTTCTGTGGAGTTTTATAATAGAGATTTCTTTGTTTTTTGGCAGCCACAGCGAGCTATTCATCATGAAACTGCGATTTTTAGATTTTGGTGTAAAAAGGGCATAACATAGAACATCGACGTGGCCAAGGATTTTTCGCTGAAAGAGGCATCTTGTTTTTGATTTTTTGCTCCATCATCATTGCATCTCGGTCAGGAGGCGGGTGGTGCTTCTTCATCTTTCAGGCCGCTGTCAGCTCAGCTCTGCAGCAATGTTGCTCCTCGTGCACTTTCTGCCACTTCACTCTGTCTCTGCATATAGATCAGACTGTTTGACAAATGTAACATAACAGATAATTAATCAATAATACCTCTGTTACATTAACTTCCTAAACAGGCAGCCTTACATCTCTACATCTCAGGGCTCTGGCACAGTGACTCTTACTGTACATTGTATACAGATGTTTTTGGTGTTTTAGCTACATCCGGGTCATGTGTCAACAACTCCCACAGCTGTGAAATGTGTGTTATTTGAACAGATTCATTGTTTAAACATTGCACAGCAAATATCACATCCACAAAAAAGCCAACAAAATAACATCATGCTTGTTCCACTGTTGTTAAAAAAAATTCCAACACCATTAACACAGCTGTAGACCGTTTAACAAACCTGGTTACAGAAATGTTTTACACAGCGTAAAGATGTCAGCTGTGTGACGTTATAATGAAAAACCATTGCTTGTAGCATCCAGGTTTATCCATATTACAGGCAGCTGCTGTAATGGAGGCAGACTGACATCCTTAAACTAGACACCAGCTCACTTGTTGCACACACTTTTAAATGAAAAAGTGAAGCTAAATAACCTTAAATTAAAATATCAAAATAAATCTTTATTTGATGGAACCTAAAAGTGTAACTTTTCAAAAAGTGAATAAACTAATGCTAAGTTGTTGTTTTTTTAACCTTGGAGTTACACCACCTCATGTCCCTAATTGCTGACTTCTGTGGCCAACAGCAAACCAAAATCAAATTTAACAGAGCACGAGTTCACAAAGATCAAATTTTGGAGAATTAGACCAAGTAAGTCTGTGGGTGTTTGAACATTAGGCTGCTGCTCTGAAAGATTTTTTTTCAAGTTTTTTTTTTCTTTAAAAAAGTCATTTTTAATATAATTTTTCTTAACCTGTAACCCTCACCATTTTCCTGCTCTGATATAATTTGAAATGATATTTTATTAGAGCAGCAGTTCGCTCATAAATTATGCATGATCTCAGAATCTTGGTCATTTGCAAAATCAGGACTTGGCATGTGAATGTGATTATTTTCTTTTTTCTTTTTTTTTGCGATCTCTCTCATTGCACTTTTCATTGTTCTTATAGAACAGATTAAGAAATTAAGTCCAAACGTTCTTTTTTTCTGTCAATAGTCCGTAAGAAAGCCTTTATTAAAATTGCCTCAAGAAGAATAACAGGTGCAGCTCAGATTGATTTGTTCAACGAAAGCAAAGACAATCTACTTCTATTATTCTACTTCATATCCTTTATGAGTTGAATCTTTTCCTTATATACTATGGACCAGTCTTTGTGCAAACAATATTTCCATCATCAGGTGTTGTCTATTATCACTGGATTATGGACCCTGACACCTTTTTATGGACAACAACATCCTGGCAGTGCTTTGATTCGATGCTTGATTTTAATTAGACTGTTGTTTGACTTCTCTCCTGTAACCCGTGTCTTTACAGTTTGTCACCTGGCAGCAAAATAATAAAGTTCATGCCTCACTTATAAACCTTACAGATCATGTTGGCTTAACATGTGATTTGTTAAACAGCTGTTTATTTTTTTAAAGAAAGGCTCTTTCAGTTGGATTTTATGGGCCTGTGATTGAAGCTTTATCGGCTGATGGCAGATGTCCGATTTGTTTACTTTATCGCCGTCTGTAGTTGTATTTTAATGGTAGCACAGTGAAAACACTTAAAATAAAACAGAATTAAGAAAAAAAAATGAATGTGACGTAGAATAGAAACACAGAATTTGAATAATTGTCTGTCTCTCTCTCAGTTATTGCAGTCTTCATACTGATGTCCACTTTTCCATGCATGGTGAGTGTTTGTTTCAGGTTACTTTCATCCCTCCCAAAAGTTTTGTAAATGTACACAAATGCAAAGTCTTTGTAAAACCAAACTTAAGGTGCATTTACCTCCAAACTACCCTAAAATATGTTTATACATTTCCAGTTGGCTATTTACATTAAACTGGTTGTCTTTTCAGATTCATCTGTAGTTCATTGTTTAACACTTTATATTCCTCTGAACAGAAATTCTTCTCCATAGTAGTCAGTACTTGGTTTAGTTTGTCATTTTGTTGTTATAGTTAATCATCCATAAATACATGCAAAAGCCCCTTCTGCCCCAGAGGAGTTCTGTGGAAGTTTTCCCTGTCTGGGATGGAGCGATGCCATCAGTCTTGAGCCCCTGCAACAACGTTATTGTGGCATCTAGACATATGGTCTCGCCTGTTTGGTATCTTCTGATTGGCTCCTCTGATCACCTTTTATAAAGGCCTCTGATCAATGAATATAGACCACTATCCATCAGTGCCTTATCAAGAAAGGATCTTTAGTTTTTGACTTGGGAAGTTAGAATCCGCCTTATTGTCTTTTGAAAACTTACAAATGATTTCCTGTTTTCTGCACTTTAAAAGCCGAACAGAGCAAATAAGAAAAGAGTAGATGAGCTCTGACAATTTTAGGAACAACATAAAACTATGAACTAAGCCTAAGAGCTTTCAAAACATTTCTGATTAATTCAATGTCAAATTCATTAACACTCAGTAAGGCATTTATTTGATGTTGATGTTTTGCAGCACAGTTTGACACTTTTTTCCAGCATGCATCCTTGTTGTAACATCACACCTCAGTGAGTTTTTTTTTTTGGTGAGAGAACCTTTCCTTTTCCCCTTGTCGCTAAATGAATTCACAGCGGAGACATCCCCGAGAGCAGAAAAGGCTTTGATGTTGCAGGACACAAACTGAGGAGATGTGATGAACCTCTGTGGGCTCTTGCACTTCAAGAACATCATCAATGAATCATCCCTTGTGCTGTCACAGCAAATCAAATGTATCTTGCATCTCTCAGCTTGCCAGCTTGTTTGAGTCACAAAGACTGAGCAGAACCTTTGATCTTGTTCAGTAAATACAGGTTAGACAGGGCAGATTCTGGTTCTGGATCAGGTCTCAGGCTCTTTATCAGATCTCATGGTTAGACACCAGATTATTACTTCAAATCTGGTGCAGCAGAGACTTCTTACAAAGTTCCCCACTAATCAGCTTTCCAGTTTTTGCAATTAATGTTTCATTTTGGAGCAGTTAAAAATTCTGTATCCATATTTTATTCTGATGTTCTCTACTCAAAACTCTAACAATCAGAGAATAACATCTTTTAATTAAAAATAAAAACAGATTAAAAACAGATGGAGTAAGAAATAATGATGCATTTAGCAGTAACATCCTTTATCTGACAGTAGACAAGAGATACCAAGTCACAAGTATAGAAACACCACAGTCCTGTTTGTCTTTCTGTGGGATTTTAAAACAGGAACCTGCTGCTGTGCTTATCACAGACACTGATCAGAGGGATGATCATCACAAAGCCTCCAATGGATGCCACCAGTCCGGTCCGCCCACTGAAATCCACTGCTGCAACTTCCAAAAAATCATCACTTTCCCTCAACTGTCTGTCCAGTAAAATTGATATAACTTTATGACAAACTGACAAACTTATGACAAACTTGTTTCATTTAGCGAGAGGCTGACTGGTCACAAACAGACAGGAAGAAGACATACGAAGAGATGAGCAAACATGTGAGTTGCTGAGTTTGCAGATAAGCAAAATGACAACCAGATAAAAACACATTAAACAGACTCGCTGACCCACTTAGACAGGTAAACAAATCACTTCTCCTAGAGACGATTCAGGGAGCTTAAAGAAATTCGATAATCCTTGACGGCTTGTATATTTATATGCTCCATTAAAAGCACGAAATTGAATTAAATTGCATTGTTTTTTGGTTTCTATATTATGGTAATTTAAATACATAAAACTCCTTCAGCATGAGGCCGATAAATCTAAACAATTTAATTAACCACAACAAAGAGGCGAGGAGATATTTATAATGAGGCAAGAGTGAGTGCGGTCTGAACAGGTGTAATTCAGAATAGATTGATTTTTTCCCAACAACACGCTCACTAATAGCAACATAATGCTGCTGTGAGATGTGCCCTTTTCGTACATTAATGAGGAATATTTTTTTTATGTAAAACTGTTCTACAATTTGTCTTGAGGCTAAGACCCTCGCTTTGATCAGTAATGTGATTTGTGCGGCGCATGCCTGGCCTTCCGCCATGACATTATCCAGACCCATCAATTAACAAGATCATTATAATTTTTTTAGCAGGGGGTGGAGGTGTTTGTGTGGACAGGGAGTGAACACAGCAAACTGACTAATCGAACAGCATGTGCGTGGACGAGCGAGGGATGCATTGATAAAATGAATAAGTGATGAGTGCTTCACATTGCAAGCACATTAATATATTCTGCCTTTAACAACTCTTTCTTTCAAATTAGGATATTTGCTACTTTGGTATTGATATTTATTTCTCCACCTATTGATAATGCACTGCAGCCTTACAAACCTGATTGGAATGAGAACGATCGAACAAGACACAAACACACCAAATGAAGAATAATTATAGTTATGCTTCAGTCATTAAAAATGTCTCTTTTTATCATCTCATATATCAAGGCACATTAAATATATCACTTGCTAACAGGCAACAAAACTTTATGTTTATCCCGGCACACTGGATGGAAACCACTGGACTAAATTCACTCATAGTCAGACCAAAGATGCTCAGATGGTTTTAAGAAAATGATGAAAACCATCTTTGTTTCCTTTTGTTGGTGTTTGGCCTTGGTAGAAGTCTATCCCACTTTGGCAAAATGCAGCAAAACTTGGAATGAAAATTTTAAGGCCTATATTAACAAAAATAACCCTCCCTGTGTTTTAGTTTCTGTGCAGTGGTGCAGAATTTTGTGAAAACTGTGTCGTAAAAAAAAGAAATAAGGTCAGAGCATTGACACGTTTGTGTCTGTTTCACAAAAGCATTCGGCTGCCAAAATTAAACAATGGCTTGACAGAAGCCAGACTGGCCATGCTTGGCTTGTCAAAGTGGCATTTTTACATTTTTTCCTGAAAACAAAAAAAACAACAGAAAAACACAGATTAAAAGGGCATCTCACAGAGAGTGGAGAAGTGCTCTGCTCAGGAGCGTGACTATCAGCAGAGCTGGGTGTGTGGCTGCACAGAGGAACTATTTCAAGAGTGATTTCCTGTCAATACAACAACCTTTTCAACTTCCATCAACGGTGAAAAACAAGACCTGTGTAACACTGGACCACAGATTATAATTCATGTAATGTTAGTGGCCTGAGGCACAGAAGAGAAAAGTCAACAGAAAGAAACAGACGGACAAGTTTACGGATACAAGAAGGCATAAGACAATGGAAAAAGGTTATAAACCATGAGGCAGCAGCTCTTAGTTATCATCTATGTATTACCTGCCGATGAGGTGCAGCTGAGTGAGTAGGTGTCCAGGTGTTGAAAAACTCGTCTGTGACACCTGGTGGACAGGTGAGGAGTAACATGTCAGAGGGATTTGAATGGCTGTGAGGAACTAGAGGAGAGGAAAGAAGAGGTCAAAGTAGCTGTCTGTCACAACCTTTGTCTTCACTCTGCCATGTTGGAGGTGTGTAATTACTTAGAAAAACATTTAGCTGAACTCATGCACTCAGTGAATGTTTGGCCACAAATAACCCTGAAAATAATTAGTAAAGTAAATTAACGATGTCAAAATTGTTCTATTTTTGATGACACTTCTTTAAATGATCCTTAAGACTTAATAGAATGGAAAAATGCTTTCTACAGCTCTATTTAACCTATTTTAGAGACCAATTTTCTCATATCTACTGCTTTGGATCACATAATAATAAATGTGCTGTAGATCTATGCTTAAGTCCATATTAGTGCCAACATTAATATGTTAAAGCCTGGAGTAAGTCATTGAATATTAGAGTACAGACAGCCAACATCCAGCAAACCTAGCTGTGAGGGTTTTAACGCCAGCCTTGTCATTTTTAAACTCAACATTGGTGAGTGATGTAGATCTGCAGCAGCCACCTCGGAGAGCAAAGGATGATGCAGGCTCAAGACAGAGTTTAGAGCAGGCCCCATGCGTCATCCTGGGTTGACAATCGCCATCCATCATTCTTCCCAGGGAAGCAGGCATATTGGACATTTCATCCCCAGATAAAAGACAAAATACATCACAACAGAATAATGCGTAAATGAATGCAAGTCCCCACCAGGCTTCTCTTAGGATTCACAAATCAAAACTTGACGATTGAAAGGCACAAACCGGCCCCTTATCCCGAAGCCTATGTGATGTTTTACTGATCTGCACCTCACCTTGGGAAGTGAATTATAAGGGAGTCATAAATGTGCCCTTCAGAAGGAATGATGTGTCCTCCATGTCACAAGTCCATTTATTCCTTTTATTGCATTTTCAATAGGGACTCTAGTTTCGCATGGTTGGCGTTTTCTATTTCTTAAAAGTCAATATTATTTGTTGTTAGATGGGTGGATATTTATCTAGATTGTAAGTGTACTGTTGAGGAACCTTTCTGTTAAACAATTGATCAAGGTTATGAATTAAAATTTGATAACTCTTTTACAATAAGCTGTGATCTTAAAGGACGTGTGCTTGAGTAGAATCCATATGAAATAAGATGCTTTTAGACGAGCTAGTACGGCAAAGGTTGGACCAATACTTAGAAGTACAAATTATTACCATCTCCACATTTGCAAAACAGAAAAAAAGAAAAGAAATGAACTTTCTTTGTATAAAATAAATAGACAGTTGTGGCGCTTTCTCTTGATCAATAACTAAAAGCAGTGAAAGGGGGGAAAAAAGGCTTCACAAAAAATAATGAATTTGGTTTTTTGATGATTCTGAATCAATTCGCACATTTAAAACAATCTCATCCAAAACATTCGTGTAGTTGAACTTTGACAGAACAGAGATGGTGGTCTGTTGTCACGTCGCAGCACAAACAAGCTGCACCGCAAGTCTTCTTCTGGAAAAAACCGTGCTCGAGCTGATTTAGTTTAAAGAACTAAATAAATTCCTTTGCAAAACAAAAGTGAGCTATTTGTGAACGCTGTGTATGTCATCATCCAAAGGCAAACATTAGCATAATGAAACAAACTCCAGCATTAATGATACCAAAGAAGCCAGACAACCAACACTGTCCTACTTTAGAGATGATGAAAAAAGAAAAAAAAACTTTTCCTGTTCATATCAAAAGACCTGCACACAAACGTTTGAGTGGAGGACATTAAGCAGAATAAACACAACTTTTTCCTCATTACTTCAGAGCTGCTTGATTTCCACAAAAAGAAAAAGTTGCCATTAAATTTCAGTATGTTACACCTTGATCTCATAATTCAGGCAGAAGACTGTAACAAGTTTCTCATTTATTTTAATTAGCGTTTTCAAAGAAAACATAAAAAAGCTGCACACTCCCATACACTTCTCTTTCTTTTCTGTTTTTTAGTGAGTTAGGTCACACATCGACCTTCATCAAGATGAGTTAGCTTAATTGCAAGTGATGTTTCTTCTTGCAATTCAGTGAACTTAAAACAGGAATGATGTGGGACTCACCGGAGTGAGAGTCTATAAAATGAGCCTGTCCTTTCTGTTTATTGAATCAAGAATCAGTTTTTTATGGAAACAAAATACAATATTACCAAAGATCCCCTCCGCTGGCTTAAAGCTCCATCCATCTATCACTTTGATACAAGATGTAATGTGCAATCTGCACAACTTAAGGTTAAGTTTTGCCACACAGAGCCTGATCTATGGTTCCTTACAGCTCTACATTGACTTTTTCTTAATGCAGAAAGCCTGTTGTCAGACCTTGAGCCTGCGTCTTTAATGCAAATCAGTGTAAAGTAAGTGCATCGTTGACCTGTGTGAAGTAAAAATGTAACATTAGTCTGGCTGTGGCGGTCCGTCTGTGACGTGTGCAACCTTGGATAAATCCACCGTTTTCCTCTTAATAAAATTCGAAACAATTCATCTTGCAGAAAATGATTTGACTGTCTCAGCGCCTCCCTCTTCTGTTTCCTGTTTCAAACTAGGTTTACCACTGTGACCAAAACAAATTGTACAACAGGAAAGTTGAGCCGCGCTACACAAACCTTTTTTCCGTGATGTCAGCTTTGTGATTGTGGGTAGTTTGTTAGATTCGACTAAACAACTTGAAATGCAGCAGTTTTTCACCTTTTTTTTGTTTTGTTTTTTTGACACAGACCAGGGAGGCTGTGGTTTGCGTCCTCCCTTCGACAGCAGCTCTGCAAGTCCTCATTTCAACTTTTTTGTTGTTTCCAAGAGGGCTTGCATGTCCTTGTTCGCAGAGCATCGTATCCTCAATTAAACTACACTCACTAAGCCGTTCAGCACCAGGATTATTCTGCATGGTAGTGACATTTTGTGTGTGGTTGTACTCCCGTGGGTTTCTCTCACATTTAGAAAGCTGCTTACCCATTCTGACAGCATGGGAGACTTTAAGCCAGAGCACATAACACCGCCCTTCAAAATCAGCCAACGTTGAAATGAAATTAAAAAGAAAGATACAAAATAGAACAAAAGGTTCCAACTGGCTGGTGAGAGAAGATGGTTAAATGAAAGTGCTCCTTTTTCAGAACCACTGACAGTGGCTGCTCTTTTCAACTGGGTTTGAGAAAAGAGAGACTGAGATGCACAGAATGAGAGAGAGAGAGACAAAGAGATGGATGACGAGAAATGTAAAGGAATGAACAAGATGAATGAACAAACAATAAAACAAGATTTCAAGATGGTTTTTGGTTCACCACCATTAATGCAATGAAGAAGGAAAACAAACTAATTTGGAATTTTCGACGCAACAGTGACTGCAAACCAATAATGGTAAAAATGAGGAAATATAACCCACATAGACATCAGCGTAGCACTTAGCTAATTTTTGGAATACTTCTTGCTTATGAGCGGCCGCACCCCGGGCTGATTATGAAGACATACTGTTGCACTTTATCTCCTGACGTGTGATTTAAAAGATAGAGTCAAAATTAAAATTGCAGTGTACTCGTGCATGCATGCACTATTAATTATCCTGCTTCTGCACTCGTAGTACAGTGTCATCCTTTTTCCTTCTGTCAGCATCATGCTTTTAATTAGCATTTATGCTATTTTTTTTTATTTTTACAATAGTAATTGCATGCACAAGCATCCATTTGCATGTGGTGGAGCACTGGAGTCAATAGATCCCCTCCACCCACCCGATAGCCTGTTTGGTTAAATGGTGCCATCCTTTACCCACTTCAATCTTAAGTATGTGCGCTGTTTTTCCCAGTTTCACCATAGATTAATGGAGCTAATTTTAATTTATTGTTATGGGAGTACTTGCTGTTCTCAGAACAGATGTGTGTTTAGTCCTTCAAAGTTTCTACAACAAATTTAATTAAAATGGCTTTGTGGGAAATATTAGTGTGTTCTATATGTCAATTATTGTTATATTACATTTTAACCTCAGTCATGCTCAGATCCCTGAGATCCCTCATGTTATTCTCTTTCATCTCTTCTTTCTCTCTCTCTCTCTTGCACTAACACACACACACACACACACACACACACACACTGACACACAAACACTCATGAGTTTTTCTCTTTAGGAATCCTTGGCTCTCTGCCTCCCTCCTCTTTTCAGCCCTACTCTGTTTTGCCCTTCTCTAAAGATTTGATTAATTCATGGGTGAGAAGAGAGACTCAGAGCACACATTAGCAAAGGAGTCACCAGGAGTTCACTTTGAAGAGAAGAAAGACATATAACCATGACCTCCAGCAATGATCTGTAGATGCCTCGGCTCGGCCCAATCTGTAAAGGGGTTTCTTTGAGTTTTGCTCTCAATTGTCTGATCTTGAAATACTCCCTAAATTTTTTTTTAAAAAAACATCCCTATGAAATTTTAATAGATGATCTGTTTCCCTAAGAAATGTAGAGTTCAGACTTAACATGCAATTGCCTGCATGAAGTCTTCCACTTCAAAATGCTTTTGATTAAAAGTAACCTCGAGTTTTATGAGCTCACTTTGTCCAAACTCCACAGGAGCTTTGCCCTTTACAGAAGAAGTTATTAAGTAAGTAAACTTGATGAATGTAGCACTTTTCAGAAGAGTAGAAAAGAGTCCTTCACTAGGAGGAAAGAAAGAGAAACTATTGTATGATACAACACATACGGACATAATGAAAGATGCATCCATCGACCCAAAGATTAGTCGCCTTCATGAAGTTTTTACTTCTCCTCCGTAACGACTGTTGATTTTTTAACATGAAGCACAAAAACCACGACATTGAAACATGATATATTTATAGTAAATCTAATACGGTTATCTTCCTTTGTATGGCTGTTTGTCAATAGAGGAAAATTTAATAAAAAACTTAAAAAACAAGTCAACAAACTGCAGAATAACCTCCAAATACA
>JAQMCX010000057.1:728502-758714 GCA_029814765.1 Acanthurus leucopareius | reverse complement strand
ACGACTGTTGATTTTTTAACATGAAGCACAAAAACCACGACATTGAAACATGATATATTTAAAGTAAATCTAATACGGTTATATTCCTTTGTATGGCTGTTTGTCAATAGAGGAAAATTTAATAAAAAAACTTAAAAAACAAGTCAACAAACTGCAGAATAACCTCCAAATACACAAGATTTAAAGGGTTCAACAGATAATAATAAAGGTTAAAACAGACGGTGAGAGTTTTACATCGTCACAAGTGTCCTTGTTCTGGTTAAATGTTGAGCATATAAACATCATATTCCAAACATTTCCATTCAGAAACTTGGACGTTTTCCTGGTGTAGAGAGGCCTTGATAGGCTGTCTGGAGAACTCTGATGGAAACCAACATCAGCATGTAAACATCCAGTCCGTTCTTATTCCTTCCTCACAGCTGATGTTTTTGTCATGCCTGTCTGCATCTCATACAGACGCTTGAGATAGCCTTTAGCATCTGGGTGGGACGTGCAAAGCCTGCCAAAAAGCCTTTCCACCACCACTGGGACAGCAGCTAAAGGTACCTTATGCATCTGTATAAAAGAAACACAAGGAAGGTGGAGCGTCAGTATTTGACAGCCTGGGAATGAGTTTGGTTTGAAACTTGTTATCCAGTTTTCTGAACTCTCTCTGCTGGTGTAAAACATGGTGATAAATCAAGATGCAACTGCTTACAGATGATCAGTAAACACTATATAATGACTTAAATAACAGTTAAAGGGATAAGAATTAAATGAAACATACGAATGCATGTTTTATAGAGATGAAAATAAAGGTTGAGCTGATAATAGACACCTCAAACCCGAGGAGAAACTTTTGAGAAAAAATAGTTTTTTAAAGTTGAAAAGTTTTTGGAAAACATAAATGAATCCAGAATTCAAATGAGCATCGGAAGCTTTAACATACCCTGTCTTTTAATCAGCTAATTAAGAGAGAAAGATTGAGAGAGCCGAAAAAAATAAATGAGACTCACTGATATCAAAGATTTACAGTTTCTGCTTCCATTTGCCCCACTTCATAGTTTTGATTAGAAGACTCTAAATAAGACCCTTTTCCATTAACCTTCCGGATACGGTAAAGGGCAGAATATTTCAAGCTGTCTCCTCATTTAAGAAATAAGTTTTTCTTTTTAATGCTCTCTTTTCTGCCAAGGTTTCCCATTCCTCTTTTTTTTCACTATTACAAAACAACTTATATATTCGAATTCATTATCCGTACACATTTTAGGGATAATAAGTGAATATTCATTCCTTCTGCTCCCTGGTTGTTGTGTCCTTGGCACAAATAGGTGTTGAAAATGTTGTCGCTCGGAGGATTTAAAGCTTTTTTCTATTGTTAAACTCATAATAAGTCACCAGGAGTACAGTAGGTGTGTCAGCTAAATGCTGAACATAAATTTGAACTTCATCTTTTCATAAGTGCCCCAAGCCATACAAATATGAAATGACTTGCTCAAGGTTATCTGCCCCTGTTCACGCAGCCTTTCCCTCCCATTCTCTGCTCTTAAATATCCATCCAGCCTCAGATGCTGGCAAGGACGTCCGTCTCCATCTCTGAATGTCAAAGAGGCTTTCTTGCCACACTATCCCTGTAATCTCTGACGCATTTGTTGATCCTCCAAAAAAACCCAGAATGTTCTCAATAATCCTACCTTGTGCAAAGCAATCACATCTGAGTACTAAGTTAGGCGAAGGTGTCACATGTTGAAGGTAGACAAGATAAGACATGATGAATTGACTGCCAGGGACATTTATCTTTGAAATTGATTGTCTAAGACTTTTTGGTTGTATATAAGAAAAAAATATCGCCAGCAAAACATGCAGTGCATCAACAAATAAGATAAGTGTATTTTAATCTGCAGATTATTTACCAGATTTAAAGACAAAGAGATTCCATATGTTTTATAATAACATATAATCCTTTACTCAAAATTGTTGTAAAATAAAAAAAATGAACAGAAATTTTTAAAAAAAGACATCGGCTCTTAATACATCACAAACCTCAAAAGTCGGCCAAGTAGCCAGCTGTTTAAAATACGCATTTTGTATTAAATGAATAATAAATGACAAACATGAAATATTTACAAAGCTGCAACATCTGACAATCTCTTGCAAAATATGCCACGTTGAGAAATAAATCTGAGGGGATTTATCTGCTCTCTGTCAGTGTTATCAGCTGCTGATTTGTAAAACAAACATCTACAACTGGCATTCAGCGAAGAGCCATTTGAAGAAATTTGTGTTTTCTGTTTCCAAACTCATCCAGATTCAACTTCCTCTCCCTGTGTGACCCAGAAAATACTCTACGGCCCTGTGACAAATTTGTGGACTCCATCAGAAACCAAAATGCTCCCAAAATACTTGAAAAGGTGAAAACAGGTTGGCTGACTTTTTTATTATTATTATTTTTTAATGCTTGTGAGTCCACAGGGCCACAATTCCACTGGAGCTCCGTCTCCTCTCCCCCCGAAAGAAGGCGCAAACTCCGATAAGATGTGACAGGCTGATAGCTGCTCGCTGTGGCTGCTTTGGAAGCAAGACAGGCTCTGTTTGTCTGATGAGAAATGCTCTGGAGGAAGACAGACGGGGTTGGGAGATAGTGAGCAGAGAAAGAGGGAGAGAGAGAGAGAGAGAGAGAGGGAGAGGGAGAGAGGTGGGAGAGAAGGAGGGAAGTACAAAATGAAAATGAAACAGCAAAGTGTTGGACTGTCTGCTGTGACCTTTTGCAAATAGATTTTTCTTGCTACTTTTTTCTGGAGAAATGAAGGGTAATGACCGTGGCATTCTGATTACAGTGTTTTTTTATTTGTGGAGCATGCTTATATGCACACACATAAATATGCACTTAAGCATGTGCACACCCACGACTCAGACAATATATGCCGTGCATGTGGGCCAATTTTCAAAGGAAAGGTCAGGGCTGACAATGATTTGAAACCCTTTTTGCAATCCATTGGCCATGAAAAATACATGGCATTACCAAGGGATGAAGGAAGAAAGGAAGCACGGACACAAGACCGAAAGCTTTCTGCAACAGGTGTGTGAATAAATGAATGAGCTCAGGATCAAAATTTGTTCTCCATCAATATTCTAGTACTTTTACATATGTATGTGATTGTTTTTGCACTCATGTCAGTCATACCTTCAGACGTAAATCTCAACTTCCTTCATTCTTCGGTGAGTAAGAGAGTTACGACAAAGAAAAGACTGACAATTTCAAAAGAAAGTGAAAAACGACCAGAAGATGAGCGAGGGCCCCCTGGGAGTGAGACTGTAAGACATGAAAAAAGTGGCGGTGAAATTTAAAGAGTACAGGATCCAGCTGACATGAGACAGACAGCCGTTTACTAAAAGCAGCACAGAGGCCGTATGGAGATGCAAATAGACCTGACACAACAGAGGAGACGGCTGCCAATCCGTGTGACACGTCCTCCAGCTTCTCTATATGACAAGTGATTCATAATTACACTCCCTGCATCTACAGGAAGCTATTATGAGTTAGTCCATAAGGCTCAACAACATCCATGGCAGCAGGTATCTCCACGTATTCAAACTTGTCACATACAGCTTTCTTTCAGGTGATGTTTCAAAGCCATCATGTTGTCATACAGACATACAAGTGCCACGTACAGTATGTAGCTGTGTGTAAAATCACATGTCACTGTGTCGCCACAAGGTCGGTTTGAAGGTTGTACAGAGCTTTCTGCTTCAGCCCTTCAGTGAGTTGTTGTATATGAACTGATGTTTTGTTCTGGACCTTGCAAACATCAGAATTGAACTTCTGCAATTTCAGTGTAACCAGGCAAAGTTCATGTGGAGATAAAGGCCTTTATGACATGATCACATGCTCAATAACAGCTACTGAATAGATCTGATGGTGAGATTTTTTTCTGTGTTCATAAATATCACATGACAGAGGAAGCTCGATTTCTGTTGAAATCAAGAGCCGCAACTAACAGTTATTTCTATTATTGATTAATCTTGTTGATTTTTTTCTCAAGCGATTGTTAGTCTATAGATGTCAGGAAAGTGAAAAATGCCAAGTTTCTCACAGCTCAATGGGAGGTCATCAGATGGTTTGTTTTGTCCAACAAAGGATGTAGAGCTCAGCATTATGAACCTGACATGCACAGCAAATCCTCGTATTTGAAAAGCTTGAATAAGATAATTACTTAAAAAATTAGTTGATTATCAAAATAGTTCCCTTACTATTCCTTATTGACTGTTTTGTGATTAATTGACTTACTGTTTCATCTCTGATAAAACCTAACTTTTGCTGAATCCCTGTGTGTTTGAAAATATGAAGCTCGTGCTTCAACCAAAACAGCTTCCTGTTTTGAGTTTCAAATAAATCTGAACTCCTAAGGATTCAGAGGCCAACCCAACAAGATGAAACTGTGTGTCAAGCCGCAGACACTTCAGGTCTTTAACATCAACATCTCATTATTTGACTGACGTGTTATTAAACAGCATTTCAGACCCGGAAAACCGTGTTCGTGTCATGTTCAAACTACTGTCTGAGACTCCTCTGTGAGACAATACATCAAAGCCAGTCGGGGCACCCTGCTGTTCCATATCTGAGAGGCTGTGAGTCATTCTGACACAGTCAAAATGCATCATTTGTCTCATATTTTGGCAAAGATGAAACACCAAAACATCAGATCTTTGCATCTCTGGAAAAATCAGATTATCATATTATAATATGACGCAAGCATACTGTTGTGTGTTTTTTTTGTGCCAGATTGAATGCAAAAGGGGTCAAACTGCTTACAAATCACCGCCATCAATGGGTTCCACTAACTTTTTCACACTCTAGTTTAGCCTAACTAATCACCAGGCTCAGGGTGAATTATTCATCCGAGGGGCGGTTTGGTGTGTGTCCCAGTTAGCATTTGCTTTGCTGACACCTGCTGGTGCATCCAAAACAAAAGCAATTAGATTCACGGCTCTCAAAGGAAGCAATGGCACTCTTTCATCCCCAATCAAATACATTTGCTGTGTACTCAATCCATGTCTTTGCTCCTCTCCAGGAGTTTCAAGATCGTAACTTCCCGCTGACAGACACCCCCCCCCTCCCCCATGGTCTGCTGCCTTTCCGTTGTCATCTGATTAAGTAGAGCGAGAGACCAACCAGGATTCATTTCACTGCTGTCTCTCCTAATTTCATTCCAGGCTGTTTCCCAAACAATGCCATGAATCTCAAGTTTCTCCCCGCTCGCCTCCTGCTAACCTGCTCTGTAGCATGACGTACAGTATCTGTACCTACAGAGTTTGCTCTGTCGGACGTGAAACTACACCTGGAAGTGCATTCATATAGAACTTTGTGTTAACGATGCTGCCAAGTTAGCTCAAGTATTGTATTTTTTTTTTTTTAAATGTGGCTGTTATTCACTTCGGAAAGCTCAGGAGCAGCAAGTATGTTAGGATTTGATCAGTTTCAACACCATGGGCCCTTTTGAGTGCTAAAGTGTTACAAACAAAAAAGTTGTAAATCCAGACCAGGGCTTGGTAATAGTGAAGTAGTGAAGTATATATTCATCACAGTATCAATGGCAATAATTTATCTGTTAATTTTCCTGATAACCCACCATTGGAGGCACTTTAGGAAACATTTTAAGACCAGTTACAGTATGATTTCATCACCTTAACTTCAACTGACTTTGTGGTAAATTTTCTTTAACAAACCATTTGAAACAGTCTTAATGGTTTCAATTGAAAGTATTTATAATGCACGGATCCGAAATGGTCTCACTGTTTCTGGTTTTCATCCTAAAAAAATCCAGGTTCAGATCAAATCAACTGCTGAGTCAATATAGACGATAACAATCAACATTCACTATAAGGCCATCCTCTCTTGTGCATCCACAGCACAGTTTAAGCAAGACATCAACCCTGTGCATGAAGTTGAATTAAAGGTTTGTGCTGAAATGTTACATATTGCACCTTTTACAACAAAAAAAAAAACGTCTTTTGAGGCTCAGATTTTCTTTGGCTGATATTGTGCGTTAAGATTGTTAGCTGTCCTTTGGGACCTTTATTCCATCCGCATTAAAGCTGTTAGCAGTGAAGTCCAGCAGTGGTGGCGAGTCAATTCCATGGATGATTTGTTATGACATTTCAAATATCAAAATAACAAATTTGACATCTCCAGCAGTTCTCATAATCTCCCCTTCTAAAGCAATGTCCTTTCAAAGAGTTACATCAGTGTGACTGCTTTAATAAAAAAAAAAAAAATAAAAAAAAACTGTCAAGATCTGAAGCCGCAGAAAAAAAAACCTCATCAAGTGCATCTAAACTTCCTAAATCAACTTTGATGATAAGATCACTGAGCTGTAGTTCAGTCCCTGTTGGGCAATAAACACAGATTATTTTCTTTGCATAATTGGCCCAGAAACAATTCTTTTCGATCCCTGTCCGACCCCGGATAAACCCCTTGGCTGGAAAATAGCTCTCATGGGCTGCAGGAGGAACTCGCCAGGCCCTTTGAGTCTTTTTTGAGCTCTAACAGTTTGGCCCAATAGAGAGGTCTGGGTGTGGATTGAGTGTTATGCCTCACACTGAGCCAAGGCCTATGAGGCTTTGAAGAGATAACTCAGAATTACTGCTAATAAAGCTCTCCGGATTAAACCATGTAAGTGTGTTTTTTTTTTTTTTTTTTGCAGACGCTCTCTCATCTAATCCTTGACGTATTTTTTTTTCTCTCATTCACCTCTGGCAGAATTTTCAGTAGCGTATCAAGATGGAGGCAGACTAAAATAGAAACACAATATAATTTTAAAGAAAAGGAGGGAGGGGGGAAAAAATGCACACACAACAATCATCAAGCGAACAGCAGTGCGCCTTGTGCCTCACGCCGATACGTCTGTGGGATTTAAATGAGCGGGAGCACACGTCGAGTGGGCTTGATGGCTCAATCAGTGCAAGTTAATTACAGGCTCAGCTGGGAAGAGGCGCAGACAGAGAAGATCACCTCGCTGCAGATTGTGGTGCACAGTTTTTAGGGTCTCCTGAAGGGCACAATATGTGAGCTTAGAGAAGGAGGGAGGAACGAGCTTATGCGACAGTGATGTGGCGCACAAACAAAGCTCCTCATTAGCTATTTTGCAACTGCGGGGCATAACTGGAAAAGTCTCGTAAAGTGAAAAACAGAATCAAAGGCATATAAAATAAGGAACATCAATAAACAAACCCTGCGTGTGACCAATGAAGAAGTAATTAAATTGTGTTGACAAAGTCTGCTTGGTCAAAGAGACAACTGAAAGGCCAGCCAAGTCACTTTTATCTGCGGCGGTGTCAGTTTAGAAAAGCACAGAAAATATAATTAATTAGTTTTTCTTCGGCGGCGCCATTGTGCGGCACACTTTTGAAAAAAGGGTCTTTGATTCTGCTCTCATATTTGTGCTCAGTTTCTTCGTGGTTTAAAGGAGCAGGGACTTTCACATGAGAGCAAATAAAAGGTTTGAAACAAAACAAAGGGTTAGATCAACAACCGTGCCTGAATGCTTATGGGAAAGTGCTGTATAGACTCCTCCGGGGTGCTGCTTTTTGGAAAAATTACCTAGAAATTAAAAGTTGATGCTTTCACAAACTGCTGTTGAGTGAATGTTCTGGTCTGCACACAAGAGAATGGCGCGTTCTCCTTTCACTTTCAACAGAGGACAGAAGTCCCAGTGTGATGATTGGATGGGGCTCAAAAAATCTGGCATTAATAGGAACTTGATGATATCCGATAAAAACCAACGTTGGCCCGGATGAACGCTGGTATCAGCATATAGAAATTAATAGGAGAGCGCCAGATGGTTCCATAATTTGATTAAGAGCCCGCCAAAGCTCTTCTCTGTTAAAGATTTGATGGGAAATTTGTTCAAATACATTGGCATGGACATTTTCTCGTACATTTTGTTTCATTAGCATGGCGCTTAAAAGGAATAAAACACTTCTTTTCTCCAATAAATAATTTTTCTGTTCACAGTTGGAAAGCTCGCTGCAGCCAGACGCTCAAATGATGACACACTCAACTGTGCTGATGTTTCATCTTTTTGCAAAAAAAAAGGAAAGTCTTTGCAATCTTTGCATTGAAACAGCATAAAGAAAGAATACTTCATAGCATTTCTTTGGCATGCTAAAAATAAAAAAAAAATAAAAAAAAACTGAGCATATTTAAAAATATCAACAGCCTCTTGCCGAACATAGAAATTATACAAAAAACAGCAGGGGTCTCCTTAACCGTAACGAAACGCATATGGCTTGAATCCCTGTTGGCTCTCCAAGCATGAAGAACCGCATCAGAGTACTTTTGACAGAGCTCCGCTTAGGCCTTTTGGGAGAGCTCTGCCTCTTTAAAGTCCTCGATCATAGGGAGGATTTCACCACCATCAGTGCAGTCTGAATCAGCAGCTCGGGCTGCCGCTATGTCAAGATGACACCACTCAGAGCACTGCAGGGCACAACATGAGCAACACACAGTATTGATCTTTTTTTTTTTTCTTTTTTCTTTTTCACCCCCTCAACGCACTGCTAGACAAAGTAGTTCAACCAGGCTTGAAGCTGTTAACTGCCTCCAAAGTGCCTCCTGCTCAGGGTCTTATCAGATGTCCTTGTGTGGAAATTACAGGAGAAAAACAAACTTTTCTCAATTACACAGAGTTTGCAATTAGAGGGGTGAGAATTTCGAGGGGTTAATGAAAAGTCAAGACAGTGTGACCTGCTAATTACAGATGTTAACTGAGATAATGCAACACTATTAAGCCTGCTGTTCACTCGTGTGAGGATTTTTCTGTCACATTGGATTTCCTTCTTAATTTCAAGGCAATTATGGTTAAAAGTCAAAAATACGGTATATTGAGACGCAGAGAGTGTGTGTGTAGGTGTGTATGTGTCTTGTGTGTGTGTGACTGAGAGCGGTGGTTCAGTATACAGCTCCACCAGCATGCACATCATGCAGGGCCACACTTGAATAAATGTACAAGACACATTTCTCTGCATCTGTGGAGCCACTGACTCATGCTGGTGTTTGACTAACCGGGGGGACTGGGTGTGAGCTCTGCGATTGGTTGGCATCAATGAGGCCGGTCTGGGCTCATTAAATCCCCAGATGGCGAGGGCGCAGGAGCAGCCGAGTGAATAGTATTATTACCCAGCAGGGTGAGCCATGGACCAAATGTTGTCCTGGTCTGGCGCTGGTCCACCAAACCACATCAAACCTCTTCTCGCTGTGAGCTCCGTTGGCTCACTGGAGAAGCTCTTGACTACTTTGAGTGGACAGAAAATACAATTTTTCGCTTCAAGGTGGAGAATGTGTTTATCTTGACAAACAAGGCTAGAAGGATGGTTTTACAGACTCATGTGTACAAAATTCAATGAAAAAACAAACATGCTGATGGGAACAGCTAATACTCGCACACATACATACACACTCTTCAGCCAAAACATGTCAACCGTCTGCCTGATACTGAGCGGGCCTCCTTCGTGCCGCCAAGCAGCTCCCACCTGCTGAGGCATGGACGCAGGGCCCCTGGGGGGTCCTGTGGAGTCTGGCAACAGGACGCTGGAGACGGATGCTTTGGGTCCTGAGGGTTGCAAGGTAGAGCCTCCATGGATCTGACTTGTTCCAGCACATTCTGCAGATGCTTCATTGTATTGTGATCTGGGGAGTTTGAGAGGCACGTTGGCAACTTGAGCTCTCTGTAATGATGTTCTTCAAGCCTGGCAGAGTTGGGGATGTGGTGGTGTGTGTTGTCCTGCTGGGGAACGTCACTGCCATCAGAGAATACAGCGTCAATAAGAGGGTTTAGTAGCTCTGCAGCAGTGCGAAGGTGGTTAATGCCTGTCAAAGTAGTGGTTTTACTGTTGTGGCTTTTCGGTTAATTTGCATCTTCTGTTTAAATCTCAGCAGCAGGTAGAGTTCATATAAGGGGAGTTTATTGATGTGCCCTTTGCGGCACAAACTTTGGAGCTGACTCGTGTAAACTCAGCAATGTAATAACCAGGTTAATTTTAGAGCTACCTGCACAGCCAATCTCTGTATCTCAAAGTGAAGGAAATAATGCATCAAAGCCACTTTGGGAACCGGGATTAAAGCATAATGTGGCCTCATCAGGTATCATATGTTCTGTGCAGGGTTGATGGTGCCTATCTAGGGTATCTATGATGGGCTCAGTAGTAATTAATTCCTTCCTTTGGGCATAAACTTGATTGTAGAATCAGGCAGTCGAAACAGCATTATGATTTAGAGAATGAACATTTTTGCGCTCACCTTTTTAAAGAAACTAAAGTGCTCTGTATAAATAAATGACAGCTGAAATACTTCAGTAGAAAAATGCAAAGGATTTCAACCAGTTAGGAAAAATATTTTTGCACCGCAGAGAAAAACCTTGACAGTGAAGCTCGTGAGCTCGTCTGTGAAGGTTTACCACAGGCACTTCTGCCAGTTAACAATTGCTTCATAATAATTAATCTTTGCAACATTAACACATGCAGCTGCTTGATTGATTAAACAAATCTTTGCAAACTTGACTCAGCGATAAATGTAACAATTCGCAATCATAAACGATCGTATAAATAACCTTTAAGTCCTAACCTGCTAGCAAGAAACCGCCATATTGACCCCCGTGCGTCAGCTGTGGTCACCTTGAAAATATTAAAAACAGTTTTGAAAAGGGAAGCGCACACACTCACACATACACACACACACTCACACACACAATGTGCGTTGTGTCAACAGTGTGTGAGAATGCGTAAACAGATGTAGCGACCAATCCGACTGCTTAAAAGGGAGAGTCGTTCCAACAGTGCAGATGGCCCTGGCAGGGACGAAATATCATCCAGAAACCCTGCTGTTTCTCACAGCCCAGCTCACCTCCCACTTAACACCACCCTCACATGGAACAAATAATGGAGATGTTCTCAATCAATGGAGCATAGAGTGTGAACACCAGAATACTCCGTCTGATTTAAGATTTTAAAAAATACAAACATCTCCCCCAAAGCAGCCGCTCGTACTTGAAATTCGTCTCCATCTCACAAAGAGTTTCGTCAGAACATCAAAGCTATACAATAGTTAGAAATAATTTTTGCGTGTTTGGCCTCCATTCTGAGGAAAATCTCATTAGCAAGGTCCTGTTTATTAAATGTGTTCAGCTCATCACAATTCTACACCAAAGACAAGACAGCAGGAGAGAACAGAAAGATGTCTGAAAGGGAGCATCTACTTTGGGTTCAGGAGAGACTCATAAAGCAGAGGAAAAAATGTTTGGCTTCCTTATTATCTGTGGCAAGCAGACAGCTGGGGGAAACTGAGAGGTTTATGAGTAATAGGATGAAGAACAGAGCTGTGGGCCCTGCCTCTGTGATTAGTTTATATTTGCCAGACTTCAGATGTGTCAGTGCGTCAGGTTTTTTTTCTTTGCATCTCACTATATCATCATTTCACACAGGCAATATGGCAGTTTTTAACAGATTGAGATACACAAAGGAAATTTGCGTCTTACAAACAACTTTAATCAATCGGATGAAAATACCTGATTTCTTCTTTGTGCATCAGCGAAGACTTGCTGCTCTCATGCTAGCACAGCTATCAGTGCTGCCGGTTGTGCCAACGCAGTAGGTCTTCCTGACCTCTAGAGGGCACAAATACCTACTGTGTCTATAATTAAGCATGATTTTTAATAAAACCTTCTGCTTGTCTATCCAAACACAAGATAATATATTAAACATTGTTGTCTTTGTATATAGAGACACTGTTATAACACTAAAGTTCATGTACATTAGAACTGTTATAACGGGTTGTTTTTAAACCATAATTTGCCCTTTTGATAACCTTTTAAACTTTCATCAAATGAGAAAGTCTGTGCAATGAGATCCCAAAATATTTTTAAAAATACATCATGTGTCATCCAGAAGCCATGCCTGCAGTTATTTTTTGATTGCTGTTATATTCAGGTCGTGACTCAATTATTTCGTTATCTCAAGAAAGAAAAACAGCTTTGTCATCTCAGAAGAAGATTAAGAGAAAATGAACCATGAGAAAAACAAAAGATTGTTTTTCTTCTATTAACGGTAAAGTTCAGATCAGGGCTGCCTGACAGATGCATTGGATGGTGTCTTGATAACTGCTGCAACTGATTCGAGCTGAAAATGCTGAATCAAGACGTGCCTGTTATTGATCAACACATCAGGCTCTTCTGTCATGGTCTAACACAGGATGAAATTGCCGATGCAGGACAGAAAAAAAAACAGACATGCACACAAATAATCACTTCAGCTCCCCCAAAGAAACTAATCCAACATGGCATTCACATCGGCCAGCCTGTCTACAGCAATGATTCTCATCTCATCAGCAACGCATGTTCACATTTTTTCATTTAGCTCTCTAATAACGACGACAAATGAAAATGCTGACTGTGTTACAATTCAGTGCATTCTGTGTGATGTGACTGTGACTGAAACCAGTGTTTTCCTGTGAGAGATTATCTATCACCTACCAATTATCTATCATAAATTAATCTGTTATCTTGAGACAAAGAAATAATCAACGTGTCATTGTATTCTTGCACTCATCTAGACTACAAAAAAAAATTATATTAATAGTACTGAGATGCATTCAAGACTGTAACTCTGTAGTAAAGCAGGACAGGGTTTAGCCCCTTTTCACATTTTTACAGGCAGGAAGAACTAGGCAAAGCATTAATTTTGAATATTAAAAAAAAAATGTGGCACAAAGATGAGCATGTGAGCATCTGATGCTGCCTATACAAACTCCTATAAGCATGATTCATCCCTCTTAAAATAAATAATTCATACATGTAAGCATCCTCCAAATATCCATTACACATTAAATATAGAAAAACGCATTATGGCTGTAATGCATAATAAATAATTCCTGAATATTAAAAGCATTACTGAGGTTTCATTGGGACATCATTTTCAATTATATCCAACTGCTGCTGAGTTATCATTTTACACACAGTAAGTAAAGTGTAACGGTAAAATATATATATATGTGTGAGAAGCTGCAGCAGTTTAATCTTTTACTCGGCCTTGACTTTTTTTTCAAAGACTGTAGTCTCAAGAATGTGTTTGAGGTCAATTCTCTTATTGAGCTTATAACCAAAAAGTTTACTCTCATTTGATCATTGATGGTTTATGAAAAATACTACACTAAGTATTGTGTATCTCAACCTTGTGTCCTCACTTGCTTTTTTCATAGCCTTTACACACACACAAAAAAATAAAAATCAAAAAATGAACTAGAAAGCATCATATTTCCTCACAGGCAAAGAAACACACTGCAAACACCAGCAGGGCTCCTGACAGAGCTGAGTGACGGGGTGGCAGCTGCACAGCTGAATGAGGTCAGAGGAAGTGGGAGTAATGTTTGCTGCTGCTCAGAGGCATTTAATCTGACTTGTGTAGCTTTCAGGACTGAAGCTTTAAGCAGAAACACAGGCGAAGAATCACTGTGTGCATCACATCCTTCCACCCATTCCTCTCATGTCCACTGATATTAGATTTCCAGTCAGTTTTCTTTTCTTAATTCAAACAAATGATACAAAACTACATTTGTAAAACTTTGCATTTATGCTAATCTGTTATCCTGGGTTCATCTATGAAAAATTATGCATTTAAAAAAAAAAAACTAAATAAGTGTGATGTTTCATCCTGAGCTCTTACCTGAGTCAAATCATCTGCATGCAGGGAGCAGCCCTAATTTTTGGCACCATGATATCACTTTAAAAATGCCACTGATTGGCTGTATTTAAATAGTCTGATTTTTTAATTTGAGAGTGGTATTAACTTCAGCTCTGGTGTTGAATAAATTTCTCAGGTTTAACTTGGTTGATGAGCTCAAGCAGCGGTTGGATCTATTTTGGGGTTTTTTTTATTTGTGCCTTTTCTAGAGACTCATAATAGTTTTTTATATATATATTTTTTAATGTTTTAATTTAACTAAGATCAACCCTGATGATTAAAAATTAGTGTGTAATTATAAAGCAATTCCACACAAAGGAAAGGTGTACAAATGAATGATAATAATGTTGGGATCAAGCTTGGTCAGGACGTGCAAAGAAAGTTTTCCTTTCATCTTCATGAGTTGATGCCAAGAGGCTTCAGATTGTCCGTGTTGTGCCAGCAGAGACTCCGCGAACAGGCACTGATTTTGTTGCGTGAGCTCGTATGAAAGTCTGCGAGCAGCCTTTGAAGCTGGGGATGACGGGAGCCCCTGCCAGTGAGCTCTGCAGGAAACACTGGCAACAACATTCTTTTCCTTTGCATTTCTGAGGTGAGGAAAGGTGTTTGCTCAGAAATAAACTTTTTTTTTTTTTTTTTTATCTCCAGAGGTGGAGTTCTCTTATGTGTGGTTTCGTGCATGTTGGTACATAAAGTTTGTGTTTTGATGAATGAACCTGACATGGAGGAGTGATGAAGACAGTTCATGTGAAAGTAAAAAAAAATACACCAACTTGCTTTTCTCCCCTTAAACACCGGAGCAAATAACACTCTCACCTCTGACATGTGCTTTCATGGAGAACTTCGGCTGCAAGCGCAGGCAGTGAGGCTGATATTATACAAGCAATTTTGTTGTTATGATATGATTCATAAAAAAGGCTCAGCAGTTCAAATTATGATGAATGCTATTGCATTGAAAAATGGGCAATTTCGGCGTTACAGTAAACTATAGATGCTACATTACAGTATAGTGCAACCAAATGTGATCCATCTCACTCCCATTATTATCATGATATTGATTTGGACCATACTACTCAGCCCTGCTCCTCTCTTGAATCTCCCCTTTCCCTCCTCTAAGCAGCACTAAGAGAACTTAAATGACCTCAAATAATGGAAGACCTCAATCGATTTCCAGGTCACACGAGACCGGAGGTTGTGGGAGATATGAAATAAGAGGAATGAGATGCGCCTTTTATGTATCCCACTCTTTGGGTTGTTGAAAGTCCTTCTGGGAAACTCAGTTAATCACTAACTCACGGAGATGCGGCACGCAGGATGGGAGAGAAAATGGGATCACCGGGAAGTAAATTACAAAACTTCATTATGAATGAACTGCTGGAGTCCTCCAAATATCACATATTGGTCACGTCTTTTCCTTTTCATCTTCAGCCGTGATGTGCATAGTGCTCACCGTGTTACTACAGTAAGGCTGGTGGTGCTGTTAAACATCATGTTTGGTGGTGCTGAAATGATTAGTCTATAAATGAGTCAGGTGTTGAAGTCATTTATCAGGATAATGTAAAACATATTTGGTTTCTGCTTCAGAATCAGCTGCTTTTTTGTGTGTTTTTCACTCCTAAAATTAAATGCAAACTATGCAAACTATCAGACTGACTTACAATAAATCTGAAAACATCACCTCAGACCCAAGAAACATGGAACAGCATGGACCTGAAGTACTATTCTTGACCTTTTATAAACAAATTAGATCGACAACTGATTGCTAAAATAATCTAAACTAAAAATTGGGCGTTGGATTCATGAGAAAAATATGTCCTTGAAGCTCTACTTCAAGGACTTCTAAAAAAGGCAGTAAAAATCCCCTGTTATCGACTGTACATCCAAGGTTTTCACATTCCATTCCATTGTATCTCTGATGAAGCTCTCAAAAAGATGGCTAAGTCTTGTGCGAACTGATGTCCGAGTGCTACTCACAGAGACTTCAACACTTATTCACACGTGTTTTATTTTATTCATCTCTTAATTGGGAGAAATGGGGTTTTTAATCCGACAAGCTGTCTCCTGTTGAGATGCCGCCGCTGACCGTGGATGCTCTAAATTCTGAATGACACTGCGAATACCTGGTGACGCTGGCTGCATAATGGAAGCTGGCAGCTCATCTGCTGATGTTGAAGTGCAGCGTCTGCACTCGTGTCATAGAGCAGATGAAACAGCGGCCACTTGGAAAAGCAGACAAGCTGATTACTAATTAACAGAGATGGAGGAGTGAACTTTGTCAAAACTGATCCAGAGAAATGTTCCCTTGTTTATTGTAATTGACGGCAGGGTTGACAAAGTAGCAAATGTTGCCGGACTTGAAAATTAATAGATTTTCTATCATACTGCAACCATTTCTAAGTCCGATTTTCCCTGTAAATAAGTTAAACAGTAACCACGATGTGACTCTAAAGATTTCACCGTGAAAACAGTTCCACATTTAAGTTTCTTCCAACTTTATTCACAGTTTAACACTTGTAAATAAAAAGGTGAGGTGGAGCTCGTGTGCACAGATATCAGTAAACAACAGCCTGTGTTCCATCCTTGTTCTTATCGAGTGCTGGGGCTGTTTCCACAAAGCAAACAATCATTAACCATCAGAGGAGCAGATGCATTATTCTGCAGAACATCGTTTCTGGCAGGCATTCACAATCCATCTGTTATGACAGCTTTAATTGCTAATTACACAAGCAGACTTGCTGCCTTTTGCATATTAATGGCAATATGACTTTTTCTAACGCCTGTCAATCAGATATTGTTTTTTTTCTTTATGTGCGTGAGTTTGACCACTTGACTGAAAGGCTAAATGTAAACATTTCAGCAGTAGCAAGCTGTTAATGTACGCTTACCTGCACTGCTGCCAGATTTCTCTTTCAGGCTCAGAAAAAGCAAACATTTTTGCAGAAGTTTTCACCCATAAAATTCAAACTTTTTATTGATTTTAAACAGTTTGCAATTACGCTGTTTCTAAAATTCACTTTTTACTCTGACTAAACCCAGAACATCAGTAAATGCTTGAGTTTAGAGGCATCTTTTACTGTGAACACCTACATTTCTCTCTGTAGCCTCAGGTGGATCCAAAACCGTTCTAAACATGTCAGTTTGAGCTGCAATCATTAGTCAACTCATCAGTCAGTTGAAAGGAAATAAATAAATAAAACAGCTGTGATTATTTATAAGATGATACTAAAGTAATTTATGAAGCACGAATGCCAGCCATTCGCTAACTCTTTTTTCAAAAGTGTGAAGACTAATAGGTTTTTCTGTATAAAATGTTATAAATTCAGCATCTTGTGAATGAAATGCTGCTAGATAAAAACAAGACATCACCTTTGGATGTAGGACTTTGTGATGAAGCTTTTTTTTACACCATTTTCAAAAATTTCGTTATTTTTAACAAAACTAAAGGGACTTTTAATAAAGGCTATTAATAAAACTTAAAAATCAATCATTTATTTTTAATTGAAGCAACTTCTAGTTTTAGCTCTAATGTCTTTTCAGTGTGTAAAACTTCAGTAACAGAGATAAAAAAAAAAATATGCTTGAAAAGGAAAGCACACTGACTTAAGAATAAAAAAAAAACCATAATGGAGTCTGCAATGGAAAAATAATGTTGTAGAAATGGGGAAACAAATGTAGAGGAAAAAAAAGATGAGAAGCGAGGAAGGGATAGCAGAAGACTAACAGACAGAGAGGGAAGGCAAAAATCAAAAGGCAGAAGCACAATCCAGCTGCTCCTCGTGGGCCTCTTTCATCTCGTCCCTTGATGCTGAAGTTGTGGCGTTGGCTCTCTTTCCTCTTTCAGCTTGATGTTTTCCTCAAAGTCACATGTCCGGAGAAAATCAGAGCTTTGTAATAAGCATGTGATTGCAGATTGCCTGCGTATTGCCATACTGTTGATTTCAGTCTCACAGTATGTGTGTGCATGATAAGTCATTCATCGACCCAGATACATACATACATACATACATATATACATACACCTAACAAGCTGTGCTGATTGCAAATTGCTTATGTATCTCTGTCATTATTGTGACGAAGGACTGCTGCCGTCTTCGCTTTTACTTCTGAGACATTTCTCTCATCTGCCGGCAATTTCCACAGTACTGCAGGTTGGTGATGACATATTAAGGTTAAAACTGCCATCAGTCTGCAACAAGCAAGAAGAAAACAGTATCAGCACAAACATTAACTTTCAACTCGAGTGCCCATTCATACCTTTCTGTCCTCCATCTCCGACTCAACCACTACTTTCTCAGAGTCTGACTATGATAACAAGTCTGTGTCTTTTTATTCGTGTGTCTGTTTGTGCGCGCATCACCCTCTTTAGTCCATCAGTTTCTCAGACTACACTGATTGTTTCCTTGCAAGTAATTGTAGTGAGAACAGAATGTAAACAAATCGCCGTACTTTCGCACAATTAAGCTGTTCATGATATTCCTGCTAACAAGTGAACAACATTTCATCCGTAAATCTTGGCTATTAATTAAACATTTGATTTGAATAAAACATGATTAAACTCACAAACTCAATCTGAATCTCTTTTCAGTGTTTTTTTTTTTAGGAATTTTTAGATTTACAGTAATTGGTTTGTTAAAAAAAAATCTGCTGTTTTATTCTTGAACAACCAGTTTTTAGCAGAATCTAGCAAATATGTTGCAGACTGTTTGAACACCCCTCGCAAAACATTTCCCGTATGAGTGTGTTAGAAAGCCACCAGTGGCAGAAAAACTCTCAAAAATGCTAAAGGACATCTCTAAAGACAGTATTTGGTTTTTCTTCTCTGGGCTACTGTAGTAAAAAGTAATGGCGGTGCAACACAGTGAAGTCCATAGAAGAAAATCTGCTCCCTCTTTACATATGAAGGGCTCACTCTGAGGTAATGAAGACATAATTATACATATTATAATCCATTTGTTCCATTTGAAAGGCTTAACTCCAGCAAAAACACTGATCCAGGGAAAATTAATCATCACTTAAGATAACATACAGGTGAACATGCTGTCAAGGATCCAGTGCAGGTAAATCCAGCTGTGCCTGACAGCAGCTTGCTATGTGACTGACTCAGTCACACATTCTCATACCTGTTAACAGCCCGCAAGTCACTTAAGCAGTTAAATTACTAGCTGCTTATCATCAGGGAACAGTGTTGGAATTTGATTTGTTTATCCAGATATAATTAAGTGTCTCTCAAGCTCAAGACAGCATCTCATCACAGTCAAACCTCCGTGCCATGCGTCTCAGGCTCAATTAGACAGCTAACAGCGTCCTGTCAGGAAACGCAAGAGATCCCACCAGCAATAAGACTGCACACACTGTACTGGAATGTAATTTCACTGTTCTAAGTAGAAGAATAGTTAAGAATGCTATTTATAAAATGCTTAAAGCAATGATAAAGCCGTAAAAAATTAGCTAAAATAGTAAAAACCTACACAGTCTGTAAGCAGATGTAGACTGATGGTAAAGAGCTGTGGCCAAGATTTTTACTTCCATCCTAATATGCTGATATTAAGAAACCATCAGACCAATGAGACGTTTATATGAGTTTATCTACTAAGTTTAGATGCAATTATTTGTTATTTTTCTTAATTGAAGGGCAACATCAAGGACTAATGTGGAAAAAGAGCAGTGTATTTATATTTAATTAGAGTTTAATTTGTAATCACAGTTCTTAATCATGTTTTCAGTCACTCAGATGTTTCCGAGCTTCAGTCCTGTTTTTAAATATTTTTGTTTTTTAGTCTGATGATGCTCAAGCAGACCAGTATCTCAACTTAGAAGGTTATTGCAGAGTGCAGCACTGAGAACGGTCATTTGCTGCAACACTAATGTTAAATCAAACACTCCATAAAGATTAGGGAGACACAACGGTAACTGAAGCAGAAAACAGTGAGGGACATTACGGCCGGCAGTCAAATGGTGCATATAATTGCTTAATTGACTCTGCTAAATATCACCTCTGTGACTGTCCAGATCACGTCACCTCAGAAACAGAGTTTTTGGTGCTTCTGTGCTGATTCTGAGCGATGGCGTATGAATTTTACAGTTCTCAACTTTTCTGAAGTGCAGTTTTGTTTTGCTGCATGTGTTTGCATCTGGGAGTTATTGCAAAAAGTGTATCCAAACACTCTGCCTTGTGTTACTGTTCTAGGTCATGTTTGATCAGAGATGGTTGGAATCTATGATGTTGGTCCTGCTGGTTAGGTCACCTAAAACTTTACACAGGTGAGCAGCTTGTATGTGGTTGTTTGATATTTGGTAAGAAGACCAGAAAAGTGGGGTGAAATGGAAACACAGGTGACTACTCTGTTTGTAAAGCAGCAGTTATTTGTGATGATTTTAACTAAAGCTTTTATTTTTAAATAACATACCTGTAAAGTTGTAAACAGAAGCAAAATATGTCAAATTTATGGATTTGAAGTCAAGTTTTTTTAAGCCCCAATCTCAAGTCCTTAAGTCCTGAGTCATTAATGAGTCAGATGATACTTATATTTACTTAATATCATCTGCTAAAGGGAAGATGTATCACTATGTGGGAGTTGTTGGAACTACAGAGTAAGTTCACAGAGTGGAGCTTCTTCCGTCACAAATGATCTTTGGCTGAGTTCTGCGCTCCTTTTTAGAGCACATGAATCAGATGAGTCAAGTTTTGCCCGTCTTTCTGTTGGATGTCATTCATGTTTCAAGTATTTAGTTCAATGAAATTAGTGGACGGATTAAAATTCAAATCTGATGATGTTGCTGCATGAAAAGTGAAGGACACAGTTTCTTTGTAATCGTCCTGTAGTTCTTCAGACATCTCACTTGAATTCTGATGTCAACCTTGTTGTGGAACGCTAATGTCATTATGATTCATCATCCAGGAGCCGTGAACATCTGTAAGAAGTGTTTTTGCTCCAATCCATTCTGTAGATACTGAAATTAAATAAATGACTAAATTGAGCTAATGCCATAAAAGGAAAGTCAAGTAAGTCAAAGAAGGGAGACATTGTTCCCTGAGGACAGTTAGTTTCTTGATGAAATCTCACAGCAAATTTATCAAACGGTTAATGAGACATTTCATTTCAAGCTGAAAGAGGGAAATCAAGAGACGCTGTAATCTCTAAAGCACCGACGCGGCTCACACGGCCAAAACTTTGTCCTACTGTTAATGTCTGACATGAGCTCAGAAGTTTAGGAGAATATCTGACCTGTTGAAAAGATGGATGTGTTACGAGCTGAAGGCTTAAACTTCATTTGCTTTCATGGTGAAGATCCTAATAGAAGCCCCCCCCAAGAACCATTACTCCAAGACGCTGGGCTCATTTGATTACTCCTGCGTGACAGATGGGACATCTGTAATAAACAGGAGCTATTATTTATGGAAATTACTTCATGGGTAATTAGCGAGATGTAAGAGTGGGCTGATAGTCATCAAAATAATTTTATTTTCCGATTCAGAGTAAACAATAATGTTTTTCTGCCTCCCTGCAAGAGAGACATGAACTTGGAGTGTCATTGCAGGCTCTCTGCAGACAACAAGGATAATGAGACTTGTGTATTGTTAATGCTTGTGTGTTTCGAGATGACATCAATGGGAAAAATTTCTCTACATATTTTCTGTCCAATTGCACATCTATGTGTAACCTACAGGCCTGGAATATTAATCAAGTACTGCACAGCAAATCAACAATATGTTGGCTAAAGGGTGGCAAATGCAGCAGATAAAGGAAAACTGAAAAAAATAGAAACAAAAATGGAGAAATAAAAGTAATTATGAAAAAGATGTGAAGATAACTTTGTTTTGGCTCCCACATATAAAGTTAGCTGAAAGTTCAGAATCTGTCTTTTCTGAATAATCAGTTGAAATTAATTGGTCAAGGCCAGATTCAGAAAAAAAAAAAACATAGCTTAAACAAATTATACCAGAAAAATCTCTGGCAAAAAAATCTTTTATGCTGAAAAGAGTGTGTATTCAAATTGTTAGTGCATCAACCTTAACTTTAACTCTAAACTAGTTGTCTTACAGATCGGCAAATAAAAGGATTCCCAGAGAGACTTTTTGATATGGATGAAGGCTCATAAAACATAAAGTCATACATTAAACATGAATTCATCAAATGACAACAAAAAAATAGTTTTAAGCCTTATTCTTTTTTGCTCAAGCCTCCAAAAAACATTATTAAGAAACAGAAAAATCATACATATCATAAGAAATCATGCAGCCTGTTAGAGCTGCCCCTTGCAAGAAGAACTTTCTAGTAAAACAAAGTGACTTTCATCTGCTGACTTTTCCCCAGATGGCATATTTGAATCCAACATGATGTAACCGTCCTTTCAATCGATCCAAAAGGCAGAAACCGCTCTGAAGTATTGAACAAATGACAGGACGTCAGTGTCTAAACAGCAATGTGATGTAACAGGATGAGTCAAGGAGACACGGTGGCCGTCTAGATGTTCTTTCTTCTGGAATGGCATTTAATTTCCAAATGTGCTTTAGTTTCAATGGAGGCAAAGATGATCATTCATCTGCCTCTAACGGTCAGATCAATAATTAAATCTGTTCAGAGTTATAAACCTTGTTTAGGGGGAGGGAGGGGGGATCATGTATAGAAGTAAAAGCTGGTTTCCTTTCAGTTTAATTAATAATATTTTTAATACATACTGCGGACTTTAGTTGAATGTAGCGTGAAGTCTAGCAGAGCCACTTTGTTATTGAACTTTAGTCATAGTCCAATAATATTGTCTGCTTTTGTGAAAGCAATTTGGCAAATATTTAGAACATTTCTGTAAATGTCTGTTTGCAGTTTGCTGCATTACCTTTTTCATTGCCTCCAATTTTAATTCAATACTTCTCTCAAAGGCTTTTAACTATCAAACACACTTCTCAAACACTTCTTACCAGAAAACAGCAGCTTTTGTCATCTTGTATTTGACTTATGATGGGTGATCTGTTAGTTGCCAAAGCTGACATTTTTAATAAATCTTTTATTTGTAGACCAAACGGTCTAAAACTCAAAGATGTTTCATTTACAACAAAATATAAAACTGTGTTCAGACTCCGAGCCTCACAGAGTCTCCTCTTCTTTAGAAAACTAAAAAAAGTCCATCTGTCTCCTCAATTTCTGGCGAACTTGTACCAGAAAGCCATCAAGAGCATCTTTACAACCTGTGTGTCCTTATGCTGCGATAACTGCTTCGTCTCAGACTGGAGGCACAGCAGAGTGTGATGAAAACTGCCCAACGCATCACTGGGTCTCTGCTCCCCATCTCTGAGGCAAGCTGTGTCTGCAGAGGTGTGTGTGGGTGTGTGTGTGAGTGTGTGTTGAAGGGGAGGGCAGCATTATCAAGGACAATGTTCATTAGGGGTGTAATGTTTCAGAAACGAAGCCCGAAAGTCAGGATGCAAATGTCCAGGGTCTCCAGTCATTACTCTGCTCCAGTGCTAGTTCTCTTTGCAATAACAAAGTTGATAGTTATTTGATTTAATCTAATATTTTTGCTTTTAAAATAACTGAAATTATCAATTGACTATTTAAAATAGTGTCACTTATAGTGTCCTAAACCCAAAATATCCATTAAAACATCTAAAATCACTTCTTGAGCATAAGCCACCTCGCATCTGTTCATCCTAATGCCCAGTATATTCCAAACTATTGAATTTTTGCATTTACATCATTGAATATAGTACAAAGACGGGCAAGAGTGCCACATTAAGTCGATATTTTTTCATTGCAGATTGTACATATGAGCTCAACTGTAAAAGAAGAGAAAGTGCCTGAAAAGAAACCAAAAAACAAGCAACATGAGCTGTGTTCTCCACCAGTGACCAGCTCTGTGACATCTGCAGCAGCTGTGCAAGTCCAGAGGTCGCCATTAATCACTTAAATAAAACAGAGAAAAATATCAAACAGCAGCTGTGATTTCAGAAAGAATTTCAGAAAAAAACTCCCTTGTTTCACTCAGGCTGTTTTGATAATGACCATGTGATTATGCCAACATTAAAAACCTATAATGTTATAATATAATGTTTGGTGGATGCACATCGGTTCATTAGGCAGCTGTATTTTACAGAGCTTATCGTTCCTCCGACAATCTTCAGCTTACCTTCTTGCCCCCCGGTCCAGTCTTTTAGTAGCTTTAAGTAATGAATTATTTTCCTTCGCAAAAGCTACAAACTGGCAAGAAATCAATGGAAGTGAATATAATGCCGCACTTTATAATGATACAGCTGGAATGAAAAGACAAAACAAGTGCACAGCTGCTGGCTAAAATACAGCTCTTTTAACATCCTACAAGTGCTGCACATTGTGATAAACAAGGCTTAAACAATAAAAGTAAAATAAATGAATGTTTGGTCAACTTTTCGATTATTGATCAGCATTTAAGTCATCTAAAAATCCAATATACCCATGGTGATCGCCTCTTAAATCCCAGATTTGCTCCTTTTTGTTGGGCTAAATGTGCAATAAATAATATCTGCAGCAGCAAATATCTTAATCAGACAATAAAACCAAAAGATTAAGTTTGGATGTTGTGAACATTTTATTGTTTGACAGCCACCATTGCATCTGAAAACCTGTTCATCAGACTGACTCAGCCAGGAATGTTTACAGACAAGGATTTTTTAAAAAGTTTTATTAACATTACCTTTATTCACATTTGCTGACTTGCTTCATCTGCTCTCTGACTTGTTTTAGCTCAGTAATTAGTGTCAGGAAATGAAACTCACTGCTACCTTGAATAAAATTACAGATCTCTCTGAGTTTGAACATTGTTGGAAATAGTTGAGCTGATTTAAGTTCAAAAACAAAGAAAAGGCTGATTTTTTGTCATTTTTAATGAGGAAATGTCACCTTTTCCTCAGTTTAAATTTTTTGCAGACTTCAGCCCTAATTATAAACTCCCGACCATCGTTCGAGGCAACCTGAGGTCAACACAAAGTAGCTCTGCTGCAGAACCACTGCTGCTTCTGTAGTACTGTACCATTAAAGCTGCAATGGCTCTACTGGTTTTCCTTCCTTTTGTGTCACCGAAACTAATCACCTACAGTAGTTGTTTTTTTCTTCTTGGGGAGAGCAGCCTCTTAACAGCCACAAGCTTTTCTTAACACTGTTCTGCTCACACACACAAAAAAATTGACGCCTAATTAGTGAAATCTTCTGTTTTTTTTTTCTGTGTGTGGAGAAAGGGACAACAGGAAGGGAGAGTCCTTGGAGAAGCGTTGCGACATGATTAATGTAAATGTATTTCTTTCATCATACTGCCACAGCAGTGAGGCAGCGCAGACAGCTTGGAGGCTCAGCGTGGGTTGGCGCGATGCCCGTTGCCTGTTTCCCGCACTGGGCATACCGAGTGAGGTCCTGGCACTGCCAAACAGGCCTCACAGCTCCTGGAGGAATACCAGCAGTGGTAAAGACATGCAGAGGGAAAAGGACAGACATGATAATGTTTGTGTTCACAAAATATGTCTTCAGAAAATGAGAGATATCCTTTCTGTGCCTTTATGAACCACTGTCGGGGATGCATCTGTTGCAGCGGGAAAAGCTTCTTACTCAGTTGGAAAATACTGTAGTTTTTTAGCAGCTTGCAGGGGTCATTTATTCCAATTTCTAAGTAATGCAATAAAAGGAAAAAGGTATTGAAAAAATGTTAAAACCTATGAGACATCATGTAGAGAAGAGTTGGCTGAGGTTGCTTGAGTTTAGTTTATTAATAAAGTTTGGATCAATAACCTGTGAGGACGCACATTTGAGTAAATTAATAAGTTTTGTGGCTCTAGTGCGCATTTTCTCCAGCTTTAGTCCCACATCAGCATGCGTCTGTGTCCTTGTTTAAAAGGATAACAGTTGCTTCCATCATTGTGCATGTATAAAACATGACAAAGTCAAAGGAAAAACACATTCAGCCGCTTCATTCGCAGTTTGATTGAGACCCAAAAAACGTCTCTGTTTCAAACCAACAATAAACGAAATGAGCACAACTCAAAACTTAAGTTTTGTCAACACTGTCAAGTAAACCACAGCTTGTCGAAGTAGGCTGGAATAAAATATCCTGTAAACAGCTTTTGTATTGTAGATAGAATCAAGTTCTGAGGATCTCTGTCTCCCGGGAATCAAAACACCCACAATTGAGATGCTGTCAAAATCATAAATGCAGGTTTTCTGAACAACAGATTGGACTTGCCTCCGAAACACAAAGATGACACAAACATCACTCTGCCTTTGGAACATAATGATTAAAGCAAAGATAATAGCTGCACACCTGTGCTGCGGTGTAGCCAAATATTCTGCCATATGTGCGATGACTAATCGCAGTTGTTATAAAAGCTCAAACTTTATCTGCAGTGTAAAACCCTCTGGCACATCCTGGATTAACACATCTGAAGAGGCATGTTAGCAGGGATGCAAAATACGACCCTATCAGCACGATTCAGAGGTCAGCACAGGCATGCGAGGAGCCCACAGTGGAAATGTGTTTTGTTTTTAGTGCGATAATTAACTCCGAAGGTCTCCTTAAGGGCTTAGTTTGCAGAAATCCCTCCAAAAATTGACCCCCGTTGTTGTTAAGCCGTGCGGATAGTTTTGGTATTTATTGCCAGAGGTTTTGAGATTTCCACCACTGAGACACTTTGCTTCCACTGCAGCACAGTTGTAGAATGGCATTTCATTTTTCAGGCTCGGAGGATCAAAAAAAAAAATTAAATTAGAAAACTCAACAGTGCCTTTGTGCCTGAACAATGCGCCCGATACTCAGAGTAATCCTCAGAGCCAACTGTGAGTCTGTCTGCTATTTTTAACCTCCTTTTGCAATAAAGAGAGGTGTAAATGAAGTTTATGTGTAGATTGTTTAAGATGCAAATGGTCAATTCACAATAAAATGAAGATTTTCTAATAGGCTTAAGTTAATGCAGCACTTCAGTGAGAAGATCGAGAGGAGCTCCTAACAGATCCTGACATCTTCAAAGCTGTAAATCTCTGCTGTGAGCAGTTAAGTGATGTGCCGCAGACGCTAGACCGTGTTGACAAATGAATATTTATGACAGTGGGAACCATAACAATTAGCATTAGCTTTCATCAGGATTCTGGGTTAAATTACTCCACTCATGAGGCTCCATGAAGTCTTTGAACATTAAAACACTTAATTGACAAGAGGATGGGCAGAACAATCAGGCTGTAGAGACGTTAAAATCAGCATGGGTGCTTTAAAATACAGCCATTTATCACCGTGTATCACAAGTTCTGTCAGATAATAATGTCATAAACTTGCCACACTTACTTCCCTTTAAATAATGACAGCTTAACGGTTTTGATACATACTCCATTCTTTTTTTAAAAAACCATAAAGAAACCATAAATACAAATCCAACTTTCTATGAAGCTATGCATGGACTCCGGTAAAAAGCCCAGAAAAGCCCGTCTACCTGAGCTGTATCTGAGTACAACGCTACATACTATCATACAGTTTGTAAAACATAGAGTTCATCAAGTTCTACCATTTTGGCATCCACAAGAAATTGCTGTATTTTAATATTTGACTCAATCAGGAATCGTTCAAAGGCGTTTATCTAGAGTTTAAGATACAAAAAATACAAAATTGCTGCCAATTAAATGCCACACAGACAGAGAGAAAAATGTTTTTTGCCCAAAATGTTTATTTTCTGATTTCTAAGTCATTCTGAGGCTGTCTAATCACCATCTGACACTTGTTTTAACTTTTCCAATTAGAAAGTTGCTCCTCTGTTTGTGCGTCACGTGTTGTTCATCAACAGCACCCTTGAAAAGTCGAGGCGGTTTAGTATGCAAAGGAACATGTTTGATTGGCAGGGGTAGATATTTAGAAACACATTTTTATTTTTCCATCACCTTATAATCAAAAATAAAAAATTCCAAATGGAGATGAATTACAGAGAGAGAGGAGCTTGAAAGCTGTCACAAAAAAATGTAGAGGCGTTGGCTGCTTCCTGTGTAATTGATTTAGAATGAAAGATCAGGGATCTTTTTTGTTGATTTTTGTTGAGCAAAACCTGGGTCGCTCAGTTCAACACTTTAGTGCAACAAAAAATACCTCTGAAAATATTGAAATATATAGAAATTTATATTCATGTTGCCCAAAGATAGATCTAAAAAATGTTTGGTCCCTTGACTTTTCATGTAGCACCACCAGCATGTTAAAATTTCAAATTATTCAGTAAAATATCTCTTCCTTTTCTGGATGGCTTTGCACACAGTTTTGGAACCATCAATGATTTTACAAAATTGTGTGCAATTCCATTATAAAATCATTGATGGTGCCAAAATTGTGTGTACACACGATTTTATTGGACCTCTGACTTTTCTCTTCAGGCCCCCTGACAGTTTTGAGAGGTTAAGAGTTGAATATTTTTACAACTAAAGGATGAATTGAATTGTAATTTGCTACAGACATTCAGCCCCTGTTTTGTAATTCATCACCACCATCTCATAAGAAAACAAAAGTGTCCAGTGTTTTGTTTTATGACAATAATCTGCTAAACAGACCACATTACCACCAACTTCTGTTAATCTTTGTATTTAGTGATAATAAATGTTAGCATACTGACTCACTCAGCTAAGATGTAAACATGGCAAACACCTGCTAAACATCAGCATATTAGCATTGTCGTTTATTGTTATATGCAAGCGTGTTAGCATACTAATGTAAGCATTTAGCTCAAAGAGATTTCAGCCCCACAGAGTCCACTGGCAAGGTTTAAACTCTTTAGTTTTATCACATAAATGGGCCTTTAAAGCAGCTCCCTCATCTTTCGCTGCTATGTGATGAAATCTCTGGTGTGACCTTCATGAAAAAAAAAAACGCCTCAAGCATGAAGCTGCAAATAAAAAGCAAACCAACATTCCAGTGTGATGCGTTCATGGATTTATGCATGCTGTCCACCTGTCGATTCTCAGCTCTCCTACCTCTGCCCTCTGAGCTGCCTTTGTTATTTTTAGAAGTTTAAGCAGCTGATTATGCAGTTGTATTCCCTTCCGGGTGCTAACAAGGTGTTGGGGCAGCAGATGATGCCGGCCTGGCGGACCTTCAAGTGCTGGCGGTGCAAAGTAGCACAGGATGTTCTGACAAGCAAATACTGGAGCTGAACAGTTCACCGTCTGAGGGCTGAGGCAGCTGTTCAGTGCACACATGGGTGAATCTATGCACAGAATAACACACTGCACACACCCCCAAGACTCCACATAACTGCACAGAGACAGATCAAAACATATTGTGTAGTCTCACATTTTTGCTCAGTCACTCAGCATTAATTGCAAAATTAATAAAAAATAATCCCCTACTAAGATTGATAGCTGGAAAGACGGCTTCTACAATTACTATTAGTCTAATAAGGAATTTATAATTGAATGAATATTAAATGACTGCATGGACTTCATACTATCATTTCCCATAATCAGAATCCAGTTAATAATCAAATTAAGTTTTAATAATCGTAAAATTGGCATAATGGCATGGGACAAAGCAACGTGGGCTCCATATCTCTTTGATTGCTGCTTTCCACTCATCAGTCTCTGTGCTAATCGAGGATACTGAACTTTACTTTCTCACTCTGTCCAAGAAAAAGGAGACTAATGCAGCCATTTCCCTAACTGTAATTCACTTTCCAGAATATAAACTTTTCAGCGTCGTGACTGAAAGTCTGTCATGCAGAATACAATATCTCACCGCTGACAAATGCATCATCTGCGCTGCTTTTCTGGGTCCCCGCCTCCAAACAATTTGTCTGCATCTGAAAGCTATTTTAGTTCATTCCAGTGCAACTCTCAAACTGTCTTTTCTCTGAAAAGTAAAAAATCGAATTCATGAATAAGTTCTCAAATAGAGACTAATGAAAAGAATTCCATTTTCAGTACATTGTGTGGGACAAGTTCATTCATATCTCTGTGTCCTTAGCTGGAGTTCACTGTAAAGCTACAGTTTGCTCACAGGAGACAAAAGTAGGAAAAAACCACAATGACGGGAGATAAGAAGTAGTGCAATAATGAGCTCCTCTTGTGTCTGTGTGTCAGTTTGTGAAACTTTAGTTCTGGTTGACAGATTTCGTAACTTTTAGATGGAGTCAGGCCCGCTGTGTCTTTTCTCTAAGCTAAGCTAAGCTAGGCTAACCAGTTGGTTGTAGGTTAGGTTTTGTTTTAGGCTACCATGTTAGATGTATGTTAGATGAATAGCTGGCATGTTAAAATCAAACCTATTCGCTTGATTCATCCAAAGACACCAAGTCCTCTACACCTCTAGTGTGTTTTCAAGCAGCAATAGAAGGTTTATTTTCATTTATATAGCATATATAGCATTCTCTCTTTATTCTATAGTTTAGCACCTTGCATGCCTCTTTCTTACACTATTCATTTCCCTTATCGAGCTGCTGTAAATGTGAACTTCTCTTGGAGATTAATAAAGTATCTATCTATCTATCTATCTATCTATCTATCTATCTATCTATCTATCTATCTATC
>JAQMCX010000057.1:699794-728402 GCA_029814765.1 Acanthurus leucopareius | reverse complement strand
TATCTATCTATCTATCTATCTATCTATCTATCTATCTATCTATCTATCTATCTATCTATCTATCTATCTATCATGCATGTGACAGAAATCAAAGCTTTGCTCAGCAGATGAGACACCACCCCTATACTCGGGCAACTTTTAGTGCTTTTGGGATCTGGTTTTGTTTTTGGTGCAAGATTTTTAGACACAATAATCCAGTAATTCTTATACTTGGTATATAGTCTAAAACTGTGAGTAAGAGTAGTCTTGCTAGTCTTGTTAGTCTCACATCTCTATGGGGTAAAATCTGTGTTATATCACTTTGGAAAAATGGAAAAATGCAGTTTTTATGCGATCTGATTGTGTGAGGCAGCGTTAAGCATTTAAGGAGTTTCTTTGTACATCAAACTACGACCTCATTGTTCTTCTGAATTTTCATGTAGATTCATATTACAGCAAAGATAAGAGTTATCAATATTCCATCATAGCTGTCTTCAAGAGAGTAAATAGGCATAAAATAAGTAACTATGGCTTTACAATCAATGGTAGTAAAGTAGTAGTCCAACTAGTCTGCAGACAAAAATCTATTTTTTTCTTTCAAATTAAAAAGTGAACCTGAAAATTGCATTTAGCTGTAAGATAAAGATCCAAAGATACTTTTCTGTGCACAATAAAGGTCAAGTTCTTCATTAAGGACAAGAACTATTCTGCAAAAACCTTTCTTATTCTCATTTTTTTTCTATCCTTTTTACCTGCAACCCTGAGAGAAAGAAAAAAAAAACTATGCTTAACAAACCATGAAAGTGTGCTGACGAGACTTGAGAGGAAGAGAGAAAAGGAGGGTTGCAGGAGTTTTAAAATTAAGTCTTAATTTGAAAGGCCTCATTACACAAAATGAGATGTTCAGTACCTTTTAAAAAGTGACAAAAACCGCTGCAGGCATGAGATGCCCAACTCAGTAATTATTTTTGAAGTTATTCCCTTAATTTAAAACAGCTCCCTGTCAGACGGTGACATTTCAGGTGAGATGTGTTGCTTTTGTTTATTTAAGAACTGCGTGAGATGACACCGTCGTCCCAGAATACATCTGAGAAACTCTTTGATTCCATGCAGAGGTGAAGGCAGGAGGGTTTAGGGGAGAGGATAAGGAGACTGAACCTGTCACTTTCCTGTTTTTGTCATCGGGGAAGACAAAGAAAAATAGCTGAAATGTATTTTTATTGACTGCTATTTGTGCACTGACGTTATCTTTTCCCAACGTCACTTATGTTCTATGTCTCAATTTAAAGGGACATTTCGCCATCCTCTGTGTCTATGTGTGGCACCTTTGCCTTGCAGTATCAAGAAAATGCAGGATCATCAAGAATAACTTAAAAAATAATGTAAATCAGGTTGTTGCAGTATAATTTTAGATTAGACCAAACAGTGAAGAGATAATTTATTACAACTGTACTTAAACTAGAAATGGCTTAATTTTCCTTTCTGCTGAAGCATTTAGAGGAAACAAGACTCATGGTTAAAAATCAGCTGAGGTGAAATTTGATGTTTGTTGGAAACACTGGAGATGAAGAGTAGGAGGAGCTTCAGACTAACTTTGTTCATTAGTAGCACAGATACCTTGTATTTAAACCACTTCAGTTAACATGCAATGCAACACAGTCATGTTTTTCCATCTGAAATGAATTACTAGCAGATAATTTGGCAATTCATAGACCATCTAATGGTGCAACGATGAGCTGTTTGATTTTAAAGTGAATTAGTGCTTTGAAATAACCTTATTAAACACAAATATGTGAAGGTAAGCTGCAGCGCCTCCAAAAGCCAGAAAATATTTTAAAAAATCAACTGAGGAAGTTTTTAAAATTAATCGGTCAGACAGAACTCCGGATAGACGTCAAAAGGTAAATGCTTTTTTTGCTGCTGTGTAGTTACACTTTTGAATGATTTAAGGGTGGGATGTGTGATTTGGTCATGCAAGTAGCTCTTGATTATAAAAGTGATCTGGCAGCCAGAGCTGTCTGAAGGTGTGAAGGTTTGGTATAAAACTTAAACTCACTGTACTTCTGGAGTGAGAGAGAGCAAGACAAGAGAGGGGGAGCCTGCGAATATGAATGAAAGAGTAGAAGCCACCTAAAAACTTTCAAAGCCAAAAGTTTCTCTACAATTCTCTAATTTCAAATTTAGTAGCAGTCTGCAAAAAATTGGATGCAAAATATGACTAAATGGTCATAGTCTGAAGTCCTGGTAAGAGATAGAGCAGTTAATATACCAGTTGACATTTGGCTGCTCAGAGTAGTTGAATTGCAAATTAAAGATGAGAGATGAATGCAGATGAAATATTAGTTGACGTGGAAGTGTTGGAAATAGATGACATTTTAATTAAAGTGGAGGAAGTGAGGACAGTTTAAGTGTCTTCACTGTGAGCCGTTAAAATGTCAGCTCATATGTGAGCACTTAAAATGCCTTAAGTGAAAACAAAGCTGGGTTTTTATCTGCTGCCACGCTGGCGTCCGCCTTTCCTCAGGTCAGGTGTGTTGCAGGTCAGAGAGAATGTACATCAGATTAATGGATCATTACGTGCTCTCTATGTTTCATCTACAGTAGATCTACAGTATGAAGGAAGTGCAAAATCAACAGTGGCCTGTAATTAATGCAAATTGAAGTCACAATGTGACAGTGAGCACAGTGACCTTTTTGCATGAAAATCACCATAAAGAGGTTATATATTATAGTACATTCAGAAAAGGCTACCTGAAGCACTTCAGTGTCAGATGGAGCAAAATCTGAAACAAAAATGCTGTAAATGTTTGAAGTGATGAAAAGTGAATTCAGTTTGAATATATGTTAAAGAGGAAGTTGTGAAAGCTGTTTTAATTGCATGCTTTAAGCAGTCAAAGTGAAAGCAAAGCTAGTTTTGCCTGTAACACACTCTGTTTCTTATACTGATATGATGTAAAATGTGTGTGTTAAACGTGCAGTGTAGTACCTTCGTCATCAACAGTAGCATGTAATTAATGCAAATGAACGCCACATTTTCACAGTGAGCCACTCAGTTCGGCTGAACAGAAGGGTCAGGTAAGGATTTGATTTGTAATTTCACAGTGCATTGTATTAATAAAAAAAAAAAGCATATTGCTTTGCTCTGTTTTCTTTGCTTTTTTATGGCTTGCAAACAATGTTTTATCGTCGTTCCTTCCTTTTCCTTCCTAAATGTTAAAGAAAAATGTTTTGAAATGGAGCAATACTTGAAGCAGATCCCTGTGACATTCAGGTAATTCATTATAAACCTGGTGTCTGAGTCGGGACAGCTAGAGGACGACTGTAGCAAAAGCAAAGTGATGGCTCCCCCCCCCCACGCCCCGCCCGCCTCCTTCATCACACATCAACACAATGTTTTACCAAGTCCTCCAGCAGCCACGATATATACGTTTGTGTGGCCCTGCTCAGCTTGTCTGGGGCATTTCGAGCAGTAAAGATAAAAAAAAAAAAAAACGAGAGGGAAGGAGATTATCCGTAGTGTTTGTCCTTCCCTTTCAGTCACAGGTGCATTCAAATGAACAGTGATCCTCCTGTTTACGTCCTCAGGCGCGACCAGGCGAGCTCGCACGGATAAGATAAATGGTAAAACCGTCCTGCGCTCCAGCAAGTGCAGTGCTGCGGACCTCAACGCAGGTAACATTTACACTTAGTATTTAAACTCACACACCTTTGCAAAAGTTCTCTTTTTTTTTTGAGGTGATGGCAGGATTAATGTCACCAGATCCATGACATTTAAGCAGCGGCTTTCAAATTACTGTTAAATGTCAATCATGTGCATTAATGCATGCTGATTCTATTTAAAGCCGATGAAAAATCACTCGGAGCCCTCGTGTTGAAATTAAGATTCAGATGACATCAGGTGGAGCTGAATCATTTGGGGAGGATGCTATTAAATCTTACTTTGTCAGCCTGACACCAGGAGAGAGGTGCAATGGCCAAACCCCATTACTCATTTTCTAGTGGTGATTGCTGGACCTTTTCCACAACCTGGAGACATCGCCTGCCAATTAAATCTGTAATTAACTAACTGGAAGAAAACAGTGCAACAAAAGTGTGAGGCAAATTAGTCAGATTTCTGTTCTTTTTGTGAGTCACTGCAGGATTTTTTCCCGTCAGACTTGTTGTAGAAACCTGCAGAACATTTCAAAGAGTCAAAACAAATAAAAGTAGGACATTTTTTTTTTTTAGACTCTGTTAATAAGAAAACAAACAAGACCAATAAAAAACCACATGACAACTGTGATTGTTTTAAATGTACAAAGTTGCACAGGTCTTTTTTTTATCAGTATTTGAAAAATATTCAACAATGAAAGTTAAATCAAACAGTAAGAATAAGTAATAACAATAATTAATATCAGCAATAACTAGACTTAAAATCAGAACAGTTTAGTTTTTTTTTTCGTTGCTGTTGTTGTTGTTGTTGTTTACTGAAACACCTGAGGGAAGCAAATCAAAAGAGAACCGAGAAAAAAAAAAATCACTGAAGTTTAGAAAAAAAAAAAGAAAAAAAAGAAAAAAAGATCACAAAATAAAAAGTCGACACAAGCTCATACAGGGGTCACTCGCTTCATCTGTATGTACAGCACATTCGCTCCACAACTGTGCAGGACAGCAGTGATGAAAAGAACAGTGATGAGAATGAAAACTGGGCTCTGCGGTCGACTCTCGCTCACAACCTTTAGCGTCAGTATTGGCAGCCGTAACGATTCATGTGTAAAGGCAGGGTGAAGCAGAAAAAAAAAAAACAAAAAAAAAACGTACAACAGAAACAGGAAAACCCATTTGGAGCCGGCTAGCAAATGCGTTCATTTTCTTTTTTTTTTTTTCTTTTTTTTTCCTTTTATGCGTGGATACCACAGAACTGACAGTGCTCCATTTGTTACTTTTGGAAAAAAAAAAAAAAAAAAAAAAAAAGCGGAGAGAGAGGACGGAGAAAGCATTGTCCTGTTCACAAAATAACCCAAGCATACAGTGGAAACACAACCCGGCTTCAGTCTTTTAATAAATGGTCCCTGGATGCATAAGACACTGCCACTTTCCTGACACGTCCTGACTTGAAAAATACGAGAACCATTCGAGCTCGTTTCAGTAAGAAACATGACATCAACATTAGTTTGGATCCCAGAATCACATTTTATGTTTGTCTGTACATTAATCATTATTCATTACAATTCAATCCTTAATCCTTAAATTTTTTTTTTTTTTTTTTTTTTTTTTTTTTAACTTTCTGTCAAATCTCACCAAAACACATTTACTGGAAAAGAGGGAAATAGAAATGCAAAGAAACCTTTGGTCAACGAGTGTACTCACAAAGGAAAGAAATGCAAATGACGAGATAGAAGGAAATCATTCATCACTTAAGATTAACAAAACATTGAAATCAAAGAGCGAAACTCAAGTGGTTTTTCTATACGTTTCCCTCTCTAAACGTTATGGCCCGTAGTTCAACCCTCCTCCCATACATTTGGGTCTGCAAGTTATACTGGTTTCCTCACAGAGGAAAGAAGGAAAGAAAAAGGTGCTCTTTTCATGAAAGTCATTTTTGTCTTGATTGTCCACAAAAAAAGAAGTGCCAGCAGGAAGTTAACCCGGCAGAAGGATATACAATCACAGCGTAAAACGACAACATCCTTTACTGGAAAGGAATCAAGAGTCCGTGACGCGCTCCTGAAAAGACTCTGAACCTGCATTGATTTGATGTTTGCAATAATAATTTGTGACTGTGGTTTTTTTTTTTTTTTTTGTGCACATTAACTGTGCAAATGTGTCCCTAATTGTCTCAGTTGTCAGTGTTCAGTCTTATTCAGAAACTGTCTTATCCTGTGTTGCTTCGTCCTGCAGGCAGCTCTTGCGGATGATGGGCAGCGGATGGGCTTCGGTGTTGAAGACCCAGTCCTCCAGTGGGAGAAGGTCGTCATCAGAGAAGAGCAGGTACAGATACCTGAGTGAAAAAAAAAAGAAAAAAACACATCCATTTAACTGTGGATTCACTGAAACTTTACATTCTGTTTCTACACATCCAGTGAAATTACCTTCATTTGCATAAAGGAATTGTCTTATAATCTGATATTTTAATGCTTGCTCACTTTCTGAGAGCGAGATGAGAAGATTAATGCCACTCGTTGGTCTATATGATAAATATGAGGCTTTAGTCAGCAGCTAATCGGCTAAATGTAGCATGAAGGCTGGACTCAGAGGGAAACAGCTGTCAAAAGTAGAGATGTTCCCCGGTGAATTGGACATATGTTGATGAAATACTATCTGCTGAAAACCAAATAAAATCGGATCCTGCCTCCACTCTTCTCTCACTCTTCTGTGTTTTTGTTCACCTCAGCCTGATGGTGTTGCATTGTGGCTCTCCTTTGAAACCAGCTGGCTCCACAGTGTTGAATTTCACTCCACACGAGAGTGAAAATGAGCGTGTGAATGTGAAAAATCATTTGGGGACATCTGTGAGTTTCATACACTGGAGTTTGCGAAATGCACAGATTGGCTGAGCTCCAACGCTGATTATCATTATCAAACAATGTACAAGACATTCATGAAGACCGGCACTTTCTCTTTTTTAGCTGACAGCGGCCATCACATTTACTGATTAAAATGTCCGGTCACGTCGGCTGTCACTCCTTAATGTGGTTCCCTGCATAACTTGTGTGGTCTTTGTGCTCTGCGAGCTTTTGTCTGTGCTCCAACAAAGATCTCCTGCATGAAAAGAAGCTCCAATTTCAGGAGTTTTATTCTACTTTATTCTAATTAAACTTTAGTTCATATCAGATCAATGATTTAAGCTTATCAGTTTTCATAGTTTTGAATCAGGACTATCAGTTTTTAGACCAAATAGCTTATTAAAAATAAGGCGTGCAGTGTTTCCCTGAGGTTCTATTCTTTCACTTACCACCACACCAAATTCTGTTCTAAAATCAAACACTTTTAAATTGCTCCGCTTGCATGCAAATGTGGACTTGCTGAAGAATATTTATGAGCTCCTCTTGACATTCACATGAACCACTCTTCACATCTGCATACATTTATCAGCTATTTTGCCAGATCATTTATGACTTTTTGATACTGGTTCGCCTGTTAGCCCCATTTTCCTTTAGATCCACATCTATAATTGACATGTTCACTGAATGCCAAATAAATCCGAACACACAAGGCCAAACTGCCTTCAGTTACCATATGACCAATTCTCATAAGCATTGTAGCCCAGGGCTATTTTTTAAACTTGAGTCTGGTTAAGTGCTTATTCCACATGAGGTTAAAAAAACAAAACAAAACACTGAATCCGTCAGTATGTTAGCATGTAGTACTCTTCAGATTGTGGTGTCATGTGCAAACGTCAGCGATTTATTTTGAGGAAAACATCAGTGTGGAGCAAAGGGAGGACAGTGTGAGATGAAAGGGAGACCAATATTATAATAAAAATAGTGTTTCATTTGAATAGCACATGTAAAAATATAAATATTCATTCATTTTCTGCAACTGGTTAGCCAGTTTACAGGGTCGCAGGTAAAAAAGTATCATTAAATATATAAATAAAGAAAATAAAGATGTAAAATGTTGTTTCGTGTTTGTTTTGAACGGAGCTCGGCTGGTTGATTCCACTTGACTCCAGTCTTTGTACTCAAATGACTGTTTCATAGCTTCACGTTTGGTCCACACACACTTCAGGGATATTGATCTTATCTAATTCTCAGCAAAAAAAACAAAAGAGAGAACTGTAGACGTATTTTCTTCAAAATGTTAAATTACTTTTTTCAGTAACCAGATTACAGTCTGCTGTCTGCAGTAACAAGATTTCTTGAATATTAAGTCTTTAAAAAAAACCCTACATTTTAATACCCAGACACTCTACCAGGTTTCTTCTCAGCCTTTTTTTTACTCTTATACATGCACATGACAGACTTCAGACCGAGTGAGTTTCACTGCGGCAGCCGAGCAGAAGGATGAAAGCAAAGATAATTAAACAGACATCCTCCTTTTCTAAATCATTTTCCTCTAAGTCTGACTGAAGCTGCCACACAGAGCTGCTGTGAGTTTAAACCAGTCACTTTCCACTGCTGAACACTTTGACTTTTGTGATCTGAAATAGCTGTAGTCTCACTAAAGACAGCAGCGTTTTGCGACATTGAATGTGACACTCCGGGGGGTGGGGGGGGGGACTGTCCCATGTCAGTGGGAAAAAAGTCAATAGCCTTTTTGGCAGCAGGTTCACCAGCATGTAAAAAAAAAACTGCCTTCATGCAGTAATTTGGGGCTAAAATGTTCAAGTGTGTCAAACATGTGGTTTGAGGTTGAGGAAAAACATCTCACTATCCTGCTGAATTTAAATGTAAAATAGCAGGAACCAGTTGTTGCACTGCACTGCATGCAATTATGCTAAATAATTTCCTGTGTAATCTGGCTAATCTGTCTTTTTTATGTTTAGGGGATAAAAAGAACTCAATTCTTTTTCTCAAATCTTTTTCAACAGGATATTCCTGATAGGAAAGACAAGGTCATTTCTAGGTGAGGTCCAATTATTTATCCATTAAGTCCCTAACAAACACACGAAAAACTCAATTTTTAACCTCATTTGTTTTAAAAAAGGCAACCTTGACTGTGACTTTATCCGACGTGGTGATGTTCCTGGTGTTAACACATCGTTGGTTTTGCATGTTTTTATAGATTTTTTTTATACATTAGGAACATATAGATTCTAGAATAACAAAAACATGTATTCATGTTCACTAAAAGATTTATTCGAGAACAGTTTTCCAGGCTCAGTCCAGCGTTACTAAATTATTCACAAGCAAAGACTTTTGGTTCTGATTAGTCACTTAAATTCTTAAGTGGATGCATTTTAGGGATGATGAAACGCTGTGTGAGGCGGCAGCACGGTCCGCTGTTAAAAGTTGTCTGGAGACCGCTGACCTCAAAATGCTCCCTGATGCCCATGTTTTCAGAAAAATAAAGGCTTTTTACCATCTAGTGGCTGTGATGGGACGTGACACTTTGAATGGTTCGTGCTGTTTAATGACTCAGGAATGAGGGGAGGTAAAACTGAGGCATCTAACTGCACGCCATCTCCTCAGCATCCATTTTTTCTTCTGCAATCAAAACTAAGAATATCATATTGATAATTGAATCATCTCAGTGGGTCAGAGAGTGTTTCATTTACATCATTAGTGTGCGTCATGGACAGAGCAGATAATAAGCAGAGATAGACTGTCACAACCGGTGCTGAATCCTGTATTATGTTCTGCATTTATGATCTCTTATGCATGCAGATTGTCAGATTCTCTGTCAGTAATGGAGATGTGGTGAGAAAATGTGACTTACTTGAGTGTCTCTGAGAGGAAGAAGCTCTGCTGCATGTTATCGTGGCTGACGGCCGTGGTGTAGACGTCACGGATGCCGGAGAAGCCAGACTCCACTCTGCAGTGCTGCTCCAGGGCCTGACACGATACAAACAGCATGTTTAAACACACAGCTCCACACACACACACACACACACTCTTCTCCAGACAAAGTAAAGCCCACTTCTGGCATTTACCGGCTTGATTGTACAAATTGAATGAATAATACTCCATTCACTTATTCATGTGTATTTATTCATCCACTTAATCAGCTCTCTCAGAGTGGCCTTTTCACTTCTGCACTGTGACAGGAGCAAACATTGTATGAACCGCACGGATGAAAATCACAGCCTTTATGACTAAAAGACTGCTACCTATTTTATCTGGTATGTTTCGAGCGCATAAAAAGAGAAATCCTTTACACAACAACGGTGTCTTCGCCCACACAGAGCAACAGTAAATGATGAAACATGTCAAGGCCTTCAGCCGGCTGCGCAATTGAAGCCAAAGCGATGCAAAATCTGACAAAAGCTGGAGCAGTGGCTGAACTAGCCAAGCAGATTAGCACATTATTACCCCTGCTACAAAGGCCCGGCTTCCACGTGCTAATTAACAGAGGACCCCGATGTGTTAATGCTCGACGTTCACGAGGAGAAGCGCCGTGCACCGCTTTCAACCTTTGCGACCGATAATTAAAGGCCCGTCAAACTCGTCAGCCTGATCTCTCCACTTCTGTGCGCACTAAATTAATGCTAAATCTATCATGCCAGCCCTCCGCCGTTTACCGCGGCTAATGTCCTGTCCATTGCTACATTAATAATGGTGCTCCCTACACAACCTTCACCTCCTACTGTGGGGATTGCCTGATCTACAAGCTAATGTATAGTGCCACACAATCTGAAGGAAGCTGGTTGAGGGTAATTGAGGGTGTTAAAGGGGCTTTGACATAATAGGTGAGTACATTTATAAAATCAGAGTCCAAACCACTACTGAGAGAGTGTAGGGCACAAAACTGTGCTGCACTCTGGCTCACACTTAAGTTATTCTCCACACACCACGCTGGCCTGAATGTAAGACAATGCTAATTATAAGAAAACAACCCAACAGCTGTTTTTTTGTTTTTTTTTTTAGTCTTGTTGGAAAATATATCCCTGAGATGCTATTTTCTTCAAACAGAAGCAGTCCTTTTATCCGAAGCCAATTCTCTTTCAAGAATGAAATCCTTCCGTAAAAACAGAAACCACGTCTGGTTTGTCCATCAGTCTCTTCCTCTTCTGTCAGGCCGCTGAAGCGGTCGGAATGATTTTTCCTCCGGCTGTCATTTTTCAGACTGTTTTAGGCCCTCTTTATATTCTGAGATATTGGTAATTCTTGGCTGCTTGACAGATAATTTGGGCTCCACTGTTTCTGCAGAAAAAAAACGATGGGAGACACTTTCGACTCATTTCCACAAGTCAAAAATCATTCCTGCAGGGGTAAAATACTTAAATCAAGCCACTGAAAACTCCCTTGGAGGCCTCTCAGACGCTACAAGGCCACATTAACTTAACTCTAATTTTGTGAGAAAATAACTTTTTATGTCGTGCATTTTCTCAAAAAGAGAAGTTTTGATAAGGCTTGGTGTTATCATAAATCGGCTTTTACAAGAAATAATTACATTTCATTAGCGTTCTCACCTCGACAGCCTCCCAGCCCCAGTCTCTGTACTTGGGGTCGTGGGTCAGTCTCCACATGTACATGTAGCTCTCGATGACTTCTGGTCTCAGGATGTAATATCTGTCGCTCAGCCTGGTCGCTGTGGCTTCGCCTCCGCCGTCGAATCTGAACGCCTCAGGTCCCAGTTTAGTGGCTGACGGAGACAAAAAAAAAATCAGGACAGAACATTGGATGAAACTCAAACACCGGGTCACATTTTGACCTAGAAGAGTGCTTAAACTGTAGTACATTTCTAACTCAAAAACCCTCTTCAAAAGCACATTGAATATTATCTGTTTTCTTTTTTTTAGCGAGAGAAAGAACATAACTGCACAGCATAAAGAAGATATTCAACAACTGTTGAATGCTTTAGGCACAAGTTAAACAAGTAAGACCTCTTCAGCTGTCCACACGGTCTGCCTGCCTCTCTTCCTCCTCATTCTTCCATTATATTCCTGCCACAATCGAAGACTAAATGGCAAAAGAGATTCTATTCATGACACAACACAAAGAAATCTATTCCTGCCAAGGTCGGAGCAGGAGCATCGGCATAGCAACGTCTTACATTTAGAAACACACTTGGCTGAAGTGGAAGCTGCATTACGCCGTGCATGTGATGCTTTGTTTCTGCCTAATGTGCTCCATTTGCTTCCACTGGGGTTTTTTTTTTTTTTTTCCCAGCTTATCATCTGTGATTTGGGGATTTTGGTCAGGCCCTGTTTGGCCCTGCTGGGAAAAAAAAGTGGAGCACGTCGGAGAAAGCAGGCTGTTTGAGGTCACTGCGGGTTTGAGAGTAGCTGCATCCAATTTGACCAGACAATCATCTTGAAATAATAAGTGAGTGTGACAGACAGCAGGGCCACATGGTCAGCCAGTTCATTACAGTGTGTGAGTTTGTGTGAGTGTGTGTGTGTGTGTTTGTAAGCAAGCAAGACATGAATAAATACAAAAAGCGGGGAAAGTATTTACTGTCCGACAAAAGCCCACAGACTTCATTGCACTCATATCACTGTATGAGGTGTTAATAGCTTGTTGCCACCAGTTGGTGTTTGGTGGCTGAAAACCCATAAAACGGTGAAATACAAGAGGTGGGTTGGAGCTTAAGAAGCCTAAATCACATAATTTGTCTCAGAGGGCTTTGAAATCAAAACAACATGGGGCAACTTCTCTCCTCTAAAGCCAACATTCAGGAAGATGAAGGAGAATCACAAAGTCTGAGAAATTATAGCTTTTCAAGCCATTAAACATCAGTTTTAAGTACCTTCATTTACCTCTAGTACATTAAAAAACGAGCCTTTATGCAAGAAAAAGACCAACATTTTCACTGTTATGAATACATTTCATCAAATTTTAAAAAGGAGTGTTCCTGTCTTGGTTTATTGTTAATGCTGACTGCAGGATATTTGAAACGTCCTCCATGCGATGGAGTGTTTCTTGTAAATAATGTTATTTATAGATTTAGTAACACTCAACAAAACAAACTGTTTATGCTCAAGGTCTGACAAACCTGTTGAATACATTTCCTTCCTCCTAAAAGATGCCCTGTGAAAATGTTTTGAAGTATCTTATGTCCTTCAGAGTTTACACGTGAACTAGCTTCCACTTTTCTCAGCCCATATTTGTGCATTGCTGTGTTTCTTGCTGCATAACTGCAAATCTGTAGATCAGACCGAAACAGTTATGTTTCAATGCATGCTGATATTCCACCATTTCTGAACATGACAGCATTTTGAATTGCATAAAGGTCATGCAAACAGTATATTTTGTGTGAATATTCTGAATTAGACCTCATTCTAAATTAAGTGATCTCTGATTAAGACGTGATGCGTCAACATTCGGTTTTAAGGAACATTCTTTGGACATGTATACAAGAACATTCAAAATATGCATCTTAATTGGATTTTTGCTGTTCTTTTTACCGACCTGGTACTATTACCAGTAATTATGCACAAGCCTGAAATAAGTTTAAAGAAACAAAATAACAAAGAAGATTTTTAATAGAAAATCCTCAGTAAATCATTTAACTGATCTTCAGGTTAAAACACACATTTAAAGAGGCTGAACTATTTGACCTTTTTATGAATCTTTCTTAGCAAAGTAACACTGAATGTTACTGAAACTTTTCATGACTGCTGAAGGCTTGTATGACACCGTGGCTGCCACTTTAATGAGCCTGTGCCTTCAGTATTCATTCCTTTAATAATGGGCGAGGAGATTGAGGTTGAGTTTGACGCTTCTTGCCTGGACTGAACCTGGTAGGAAACACAGTATTCATGAAAACACCCGGGCTCACCTTCTTTTTGCAGATCAAATATTTATTTTTTTCCTACATTTGAGCCGTGATTGGAATATGAAGTCACCGCTCTAAGTGACGAGCGCTGTCACTCTCTCCCGAGTTGATATATTGTATGTCAGCTCGCATATTTCAACAGCAGAGACGCTCAAAGCTACGCATTAAAAGTCTATCAGCACTTCCTCTCTAAAGCCAATAACCTTTTCCTCTTCCTGCTGCGCGCTTTGAGATCCCCAATTTTCCAGCATCAGTCAGGTTGCTGTGATGATGGCAGAGATCCAGAGGAGCAGCAGAAGGAGAGGCTTCATGGTATCAGTATTTAAGACACAGCGAAACAGCAGCTCCCCCCCCCACTCTTTTTTTTTTAATGCACATTCAAGAGCAAATCTCATACTCTCTCTTTCCTGTAGACAGCTAATCCAAGAACCGCTAAGCACCATCCATTCCCTTTAATGACTGGAGAGAAACCTGGTGGATGACTATAAAAGAGAAAGCCAGAGAAAGCCTTTTGGGTCCTTAGATCAAAAGTATTCCAAGCACATCAAGGAACCTGTTATGTGATGACTCACATTAGCTCACTGGTGGAGCGAAAGCGAACGAACACTTGGAGCACGAAGCCGTTACAGCCCACCCAACAGAAGAAGAAGGGGCAAGAAAAAAAAAAGAAGAAGAAGAAGCTTGAAATTAGCAGAGGAGATTATTGTCAGGGCCAAGAAAGATGCCAGGAGAGAGAAGAGATCAAACGAAGGTCTCTCCAAAAAAAAAAAAAAAAAAAAAAATGTGGGCAGGATTAATGCTGGCAACTGGTCCTCTGTTTTTTCATCTCTGCTTTCTTTCTTTGCATTTTTCTCTTCAGTCTTCAAGTGGAACCATTTTTATGAGCTGAAACCACAGTAAATACGCCTGTGGTTTATATAACAATGTTTGCTTCTGCATACTTTATCTCCATGTCATCTTATTTTCTCTTTTTTGTCGCAGTTTGAACAAAGTGTAGTATCAGTAGTAAAAACTCCTCCATGTCTGTTGCCTGCAAATGTAACAATAGTTAAGAGCTTTGCTGCTCTTTGTCGTCTCTCTGTCGACATGAAGACACCAAGACTGGTTCTCCTTTTATTGTGAGCAAAAATTAAAATGCCTCAGGCTCTTTTAATTTACAAAATCGCTCTCTCAGACTCTCAATTTTCTCACTCTGAATGCCACCACAACCTTTACTTAACAAGACAGATTGAGTGAATCACAACAATGAAGAACCCAAACATTTCGCCGGCTGTGCCGTGTTGATCAATTCGGAGTTATTTGGATCTGAAGTGGAGCTAAAGAATTCAGATTCTGCTGATTGCAAGCAATACTGTCACAAATGTTAAGATAACTAAACTGTAGAATGTGATCATGTGAATAAATATACATTTTCTACTGAATCAGATCCTCTATAGCAAGACTTTAGCCACTGTAACCAAACCTGACAAATTCTGCGTATGTTTCAGATGTTTGTTATCATAAAGATTCAGGCTTTTATCTTTGCATTGATGTATATGAGGTTACAAGCCGGAATATAACTTGTGTTGCATTAGCTGGGCAAGTTAGCCATTAGTAATGTATGAAATCAAGCAAAAGAAGAGCTTTTTAAAACACCAAATAATCGGGAAAAGGCCATCACATCTGGGAAACATCATGACCCCATTTTAATAAAAGATAGAAAATCTCCAACCTTCCCTAACAACCTCCTCTCCTAGATGATCATCTAGTCAGGAGCAGGAGCAGGAGCAGTCTGTCACCAGCTGCTCTCCTCCTGCACAACACTGAGCCTCCTGAAGCGAAGCGTTCTGCAGCCTCTCTGCAGACTCTTCAGCAGCATCACTGAAAATGTCAGCTCACCTGAGCGAGTGTAGCTCTCGTGGCATGTGTGTGTGATCTCAGCAGCCAGGTCCAGGTAGTGTTGCCTCTTCTCTGCAGCTCCATCGTCAGCCCCGATGCCAATCATGCCTCCGGAGAAGCAGGCAAGGTGGCCCATCTTGTGATCCAGGATCCCTCCCCTCCACTCGGCCAAGTAGGTGAGACCCCCGGGTGATTTCTGTACCAGGTTAGCTTCGATTGCCTGCAGCAACACACAAAGTTAGGGATGTTTAAACCGGGCATATGTGCTGTCCATCAGTCACTGATGTATTGTGTGCAGAATAACTGTAAAGCTGTAGTTAAGTTGGGCCCTCAGTCTTGCTGTTGCAATTGCTGTTAGAGTGTCTGTCGTTAACAGTTTTTCATTCCTAACTTGAAGGTTCAAATTGCAGCAATGAAGCTATTTAGTAAAGTCATATTTAGGAATCTGCGCAGATGTTAAAGTACCCAAACATATTACAAGGGAAAAAAAACAAGAAAAGATTGATTAAGAACCTTTACAGCACTTCAGAGATAGTTTTGCATTTCCTTTTTGTACTTAAAAAGGAAAAAATCCCCACATTTAATATTAATTTCTAATCAGTGTTGATGGTAATTTGGCCAACTGAAGCAATAAATCCCTCGCTGTGTTCTTCACTGACTGAGAAAACGGAGTTCTCCAAATGTAAATATCTGTTCTCCTGACATAAGAGATGTCACTGGTGTCAGCTCAGGCAGCCAGCGAGTTTGCTGTGTGCTTAAGGAAATGAGACCTGAGAAGTGTCAACACCAAACAAGTGGGAGGACAGTGTCCTCTCTGTCGAGGCTGCGACTCGCAGATAAGTGCTGACACCATTTTCTGCTTTTTGCTTAAATGCAATCTTACACTCTGTTGCCTCCAAACCAGTTCAGCTGCAGTCCAGAAAAAGTTCTCTCACTTCTTTATAGCACCCACATTTTATCTCATAACTGGTGTAAATGTTTAGCATAACTGATATTGCTGGTATTAATGCTACAAAGCACAACATATCCAAACAGTTTATCTGCACTTAGTTCGGTAACACGACACAAATTAACTTTGTCGAAGGTCAGTGACTTTGTGAATACGCAGTGTACTCTGCAAGTATTTTCAAAATAATGGTGTGTTTTTTTATTTTGTTGCTAACTTTCAGGGTCACACCAGTCAGAGAGGGAGACAGGAAGTCAGGGACTAAACATAAAGAGAATAAAAGTTGTTTATCAGTGAATGAAGTGAACAGATCAAAGCAGGATCTTTGTTTTCACTGTTCTGACTGAGAGATCTCTTGAGGCAGAAGTTACATCTTATATGTTTGAGTAAGACTTTGAATGCAAGACTTTAACTTGAAAACAGTGTATTTTTATAATGTGTACTCAAAGCTGCAGTGCCGGACTGTGGGATATGAATATATTTCATGGTTGCTACACTGTGGAAATCTGTATTTAAACAATAAATTATGTATGTTTTGTTACCAGAAAGGCAAAACTCTGAGGGATTTTAATCTAATAGCCTTGGAAAAAAGGTTCAGCATGAGTGTGTTAATAAATAATCAATTAAAAAAGAGAAAAGGCAAAGAAAGGCAGAGAGATCATTTTTAATAAAGGAAGACTTTTAAATGGAAAAAACCCTGATCTTTCTTTTTCAGACAAACCTGAAAAAAAGGTTTTGTGCATATCTGCCTCTTTGCAGCTGTTTCCCATCAGTGCTTCATGTTTTATAAGACAGAACATACTTTAACAGAAGGAAAACTCATGAGACCGTTTCTGAACGACTCATCTTTTCTCTCTCCTTTACAGATGAAGTTTTTTCCCTCATCTTCCTCTCTCTCAGTCTGTCTAACTCGCTGCTCACTTTGCTTTTGAATTCAGGTTTGTGAAATTAAGTAGCAACACCTCAAAATGTGCTGATAATGAAGTGTAAGCCCCCTCCTGAACCTCAACTCCACTCATTTATTAATTTTTTCCTTTTTTTTAATGGCCTTTTCAGGATGAGTTTGTTAAAGAAAGATGGGGAAATGAAGATCTACTCTTCCACATTTATAGGTGAAGAACATCTGATAAAGTGGAGTTGGATATTTTAATTCAAACTGACAGTGAGTGAGAGATACAGCCAGTCCTACAGTGTCTCCTCATTCCCTTCATGTGCTGAAAATGCTGTATGAGAAACTTTGCATGCTAAATGAGTTTGGATAGAGGTGCAACCTTCTGTAACTGAGGGCAAAACATGTTAATGTGTGTAATATGAAAGCCTATAAATACTCTCGGAGAAAAGAAACAGTTTTTTCTTGAAGGCTAAGACTGACGATTTCCTCCGCTAATTAGCTGTTGTTAGCAGTAATCATTGCATAGGATAATTGGAAAATGTTCTCTCATGCAACATTGTTTTAATTAGTATTCTACTTTTATTTGAATACCAAAGATAATGAGCTGAGCTGCGGCTTCACCTTAGATCTCTGTATAAACATACTGTATATAACTTAATCTGATAGTGTTGGGGGTCCATGGCCAGTTAAAATACCAAGTCACAGGGGAGATGGAGAGTCTGTAATTAGTAGTTATGCCTCTGGCTTGACCCTCTGATGAGAACTGAGCAACTCTTAATGGCAATCTGAAGTTATTGTCTGTGATACTGTAATTGCAGCCGGAGGGGAATGTGCTTTATTCTGACATTAACTCCATTAAGAAAACAGACGGCTTCGGATGTGTTTTTATGCATGCGTATACCGTGCAGTGGGTTCGTGTGCACGGCATGTTTTTCTGCAGATGATACGTTATGTTACGTTACAGTATATAAATACACAAGCCGGTTGACATTTAATCTCAGCTCTTAATCACAGAGCCAGGAGTCTTTTCTTTCCATGTAATCCTCCCGTCTTGCCTCTATGACGGTTTCACTGAGAACATCTGTCCCAAATACCACCGTGTGTAATCACTGCATGGTGCCATGAATAAATGCAGCCGTTAAACTGCAGCTTGTGCTTTTGCTCCTGAATAAACAAACACTGAATTTGAATGAAAGGCAGAAACATCTACATCCAAATGAACAGAAGCTCTGCTTTTAAGTAACTTTATCTTTTCACACAGTGCAGATTACTTTCACTCATGTACCTTATTACATAAATGTGATTGCAGTTTTAAAACTGATAGTGTTTTATTAATACAGTGCCATCGTCAGTTGTGCTTATCGGTCGATTTCTTCATCGAGTCCATTATTGATTTCTGATCAGTTTTGTTGAAGCTGGCTTTGGCCTGAGAGCTGCAGCAACAATATGTTTGTCTTCATCTATAATGAATGAAGTTAGAGAATATTTGCACAGCGTTTGTTTTCATTCAGGCTCTCTGAGTCAAAGATAAAATCTGCACGCATGTGGCTCATGATATTATATTATTATATATTAGTGTCAGTACAAGGCATTGCTGGTATTTAAGCTCATGTTGCATTAAAAGACGTTTCAGCATGTTTCTGGTGTCATCATCCTTACATGTAAATATGCTAACATCACTGCAGAGATTCTACAACAAGAAATGTGTTTATCTCTCTCTGTAAAGCCTCGGTTTATGCAACTTCTTCCTCTCTGCCATTAAGCTGCTTTCAGATTTGATAAAAAACATCAGCAGAATTTGCTCTCTAATTGTGTCACATGTTTAAATCAATGAGAAATGTATAGATTTATTGTGGGAGAAGAGGAAGACCCTCATTCCTCGGTTACGCTCCCAGTGGTCATTGATTTCAGGCTTCACTTTGCAAAAAAGGTTTTTAAATTTACAATTCTTTCTTGTTATAATTTTATTTTTATTCAAAGCTCTCTTGCACACTCAGTGCCCGATATCACTCAGGCATTGTGTCTCTTTCCATAAAAATGACATGCCTGAATAAAGTTATGAGGAATATTTTGCACAACTGACACCGACTTCTGAAAGCAGAGTAACAGATGAAGGAGGCCAGCAGTGTGTTTGATGACCTGCAGGGGTTTAAGATGTTGCATCCTTCAGTCAGCCTTCAACTGGGTTCTGTAGCTTGGTACCTGCTGTCCTCTCATTGTTTTGTGTAGCACTTTTTGTCTTTTGTGTGTTGTGCACTTTGTTTGATCAAAAACACATATACAAATTCTACTATCACTTTATTGAACACAGCTTTGCATGAGGAGACTCATTGTTCTGTGTGAATGTTAGATTAAAACTTCCATACCTCCAGCGCCCCGTAGTACATCTTCTTTGCGTCCTCATCCGTCTTGTCAGACATCAGAAATGATTTGATCAGATACTCATAGAAACTGTCCCCGAGGCCTCCGATGGAAACATGATCTAAAAGGAGGAAAAACGAGGAAAACAGGGACGTATGAACATATTCAGCTGGGTCAAACAGGTCTTCATTCAGTGTTTCTGCAGGTCTTAAAAAGCCTTAAAAGCACTGATTCCACTTTCCTCAAAATAGTCTTAAATTTAATTTGCAAATATCTGAAAGTTTTTCTCGCCTGTCTGAGGCAGTAAAGTTGTTTTAAAAAAAGTTTTGCATCCAATTATGTTTCTGTTCAGAGACGTTCAACACTTTTAAGCTCAAAGTGGGATGGTTGCGACTGAGGATCGTGTGAGTAGGAGGCTGTTCAATCCTTTTTTTTTTTCTCAGAGTTTCAGTCTGCACCACCAGACTTGTAGCAAAACACCATCACAAACTGCTTCTCACAGTAGCTGGAAAGTTCAAGGACTGATACTGTGTGAGTGCAAAAGCTTAGATAAACTGAAACTAATGAATCAGTTTCATTTGATAAATTCATCCATAAATCCATCCATCCATTTTATCACCCAGGTAAAAGATGCTTTAATTTAATGAATTACAACATTATAAATTACTGTTACATCCTGTTCAAGCGTTATGAAAAACTCTGATAATAGTCAGTAATTCTAGAAATCTCCCCCTGTAGTTTTCTATTATACTTTGATGTTTTGCTTTGCTTTGTAATGTGATTATAAAAACAGCTTCTCATTGTGTTCTGTGTGATATTATGAAGGTCTTATGAAATCCTAAATTTCACGTAGAAATCCTGTTATTACATTTGCAAATGAAGTCTTACAGGCCACCTTGTCTGACTAATTGGTGTCAGATTTGCTGGAATCACAGTGTTAAACAAATGTCTGTTTTTTTTAATAAAACATCTTTCTGTCATCCCACTGAGAATTCTTGCTGTATTGTTTTTTATTTTGTCATTTCTCTCTTAACTCTTGTTGTTCTGTGAACCCTTGAGCTCTCTGTTCACTCATCCCAGAAAACAGTTTATCTGAAACCCAAAATCTAAATTATGTAACACACTTTGAGCGTGTGAGTTGAAAAATGAAACAAGTGGCTGTTGATTTTCCTCGTGCCAGCTGTTAAGTCCACATTCAGATTCATGAAGATGATTATGATATTGCAGCGGAGGCGTGCATGAGTCCGCAGGCTCATTACATGCGCACACACCTTTTCTGACTCCCCCGCAAGGTTATCACGGCGTGTGTTTGTCCTTGACACTGAGGGATGAGAGGGGGCTGCGAAGCCAAGATTTCTTCTCCCTTTGTGTGAATAAATATATGGAATTCTGCTTCTCTTCATGCTCACCCACAACAATTAGTCTCTGTAATCATCCAGATTACCACCGTTTTAGTCCCAGCGCCATCTTGTCCTGTGATTTATTTTTTTTTCCCACGTCCTTTCAGGTAAATTGGTAAGATCCAATTTCCTGATGTAATTGAATTCATTATCATTTTAATAACCAGGAGCAATGGGAGTCATATAGCCATTGCTATGAGCCTGATATTAAAAATGAAAGGGAGGAAAAAAAAAGATGGATGGCTGACAAGCAGCTAAAGAGCTCTGACACATGAGGTGACTCAAGGTCTGTCAGAGGCGTTAAAGCCAAAGAAATGAGTCAGAAATGGGACAAATGACACGACATTCGATCAGCTCGCAGTCTCGCACTGTGTTCTTGACCCACACTGGGAAAACACAATCACTGCAATATTTATTAGGTAACAAGAGTGACCTTCGCACGGCAGCTCAGTGATGGATGTGTCACAGAGTTCACATTTAAGAGCTGTTTCAGAGAGTCGCTGACCTCGTCCTTCCTCACATATCAAACAGTTTAACACATTTCTATATGACACATATTTACCCACAGCCATGAGATAATCCTGCAGATATTTGACCAGATTTGATGTCCTGCATGCAGCTAAGACGGTAACTTACGTTGGACCCAGTTGCCGCTGACTGGACTGAGGAAGTTGGGGTACAAGCCGTGGGGTTTTTCGATCTTGTTCAGCAGTTTTCTGATGTTCATCACCTGCAAAGAGGCCACGGTGCAAAAGAAAATTATCAGGATGCTGCACTTCCATGGCTGCACACATTGAATTTTTACTGTTTTTATTGCTCTAAGGCTGGGAAGCAACTTGCAGAGGAGTGCTGCTTAATCAGAAATCTATAAAAAGATCACACACATTCTCAAAAGTTCATTAAAATGGTAGAAAATTGGAAATGTGGTTCATGTTACGCACCTTCTCAGTGTAGATGGGATTCCTGGAGAGCTCCGTCAGATGGACAAACTCGAGGTGAAGAGTCCCGAACTCAGCCAGGATGCTGCTCCCAGCTGAGGCCCAGCCCCAGCTCCAACTGGTGCCACTGCAGCAGAGACAAACACACAAACAGGTAGACTAAGTATCATGGCTGTCACACACACAATCACACACACACAACTGCAGGGACAAACACTAACATTAGTTTATTGAGTTTACTGTGGAACTAGAAAAAGTAAACAAGAAAGGTGGCAAAGAAATGAATCAAGAGACTGAAGACGTACTGAAAAGGTAAAAGACTGTCTCTTTACACTGTTAATGTAACTGACTTCAATCAACAAACACACAGATGCTGTTTTGTTTTTGTCCTTTTTGCCTATTTTTCTCCAGAGCTGTATAGTGGCATCCAAAGTATATTGTTCTATCTGAATGTTCAACCTCTGTTATAGGTCACGCTTCGTAAACTTTGAAAAAACTTAGAGTTTCAACGAAATATACTAATTTAAAACACTTTTTGAAATAGATTTACCAAAAAATTGCTGGTTCCAGTTTTAGGTTTTGGACTGACACCTTCAATCCAAACATTTCAGTCCAACAGTTTGAATATATCACACTGAACTTTAGGAAATTGTAACCACCATTTTTATAAGTATTTCTTCCATGTTTTAAGGACCAATCTTCAGTTGCAAGACTATGAAATGCTGCATGAGGTGAATTAAGTTGAAACAGCTTTAAGTGACTGCAGCTAAAATATCTTGTCAAGGTGAAAACAAGGTATTAAAGACAATCAACTGACTTTAAAAACTATAAAAGCAGACAAATGCAACACATTTGTTTTATCGTCTAAAGTATTGTCCCATTATGTCTTTTGTCACTGTCCTTAAAAATGAAAAAAGGATAGCTTAATGCTTTGATCCTTTATAATGTCATAACCTTGACTTTCAAATTCTACATCAGCAGTGGAATGTGTGTTGCACATGTTTCAGCTCTTTGCAGACTGACTGAACGATGCTGACATACAGCTGCTGGAGGAGGAGGGTTAAAACTCTGAGAGCTAACAATGTGCACATGTTTTCATCTGACTAATCTAAATACATCAAGTTCTACAAAAAAGTTAACTTGGCACCTGAGGTTAGCTGACATTACCATGAGCATTAATTACAGCATGTCAGGCAAATTAGATTTGTTTCTGGGAAAAAATAAATAAACTAATCACAGGTCTATGAAATAACCTTTGACATCATCTGCCATGAGGTGGGTTTGTTCTTGCCTCCTGTGATTAATGTTTGTGTAAATCATCATTAACCTCACCTTGAAGCTCACCACTGCAGTCAAATTATATATATATATATATTCAGGATGTAATGACAGCTTTAAAAAATTACTTAGAAACTGTGAAAATTAAGGTCAGGAACACTTGACACCCTTAAGTTTTATTTCATCAAGGCACTGAGTAATTTCCCTCCGCAGTTCTAATTCTCAGTAAATGATGGCTTCAGCGGCGGCACACTTACGCTTCACCATGATTATTAGACTCAAAATGTACCACTAGAATAACTTTCCATATCCTGTAATAGAAGCTGGAGAAAATCAGACGTGAGGTAATGAATAGAGGTGAGTTTGTTAGGAGGAGAGAAGATGGAGGGAGAGAAAACGGCGGGAGGTGGCTGGTGTGTGAGGGCAGGAATCAAAGAGGCAGCCATACTGATGGATGCATCTGTTAAAACTTCTGGAGGCTCCATCATTAGAAGCTCGGACTGGAGTCGTATCTGATTTGCGCTTTGAGAAGAATCAATCTGAGAATCAAAGCGGAGGTGCAGGGAGGCAGGCGGTGCGTTCACTGCCGACTGGTAAGCAACAACAACAACGCAGGCACTCAGCCATTAATCTTTCCGTCTCCCTATCAAACACTGTCTCACTCTTTCTCACAGCTATTAGAAATATAATCAAGTGTGCAGAACAAAAATCTATATGTTATGTCAAGTGTAATGTGTTGAGGAAACTGTTTTTTTTGTGTATTTTAGCAGAAAAGCTAAAAAAATTCCAGTTTTATAAGGTGATTAGGGACACATGCACATATAAAAATGTGATATCTTAATATTTGTGAATAATAATCATCAGTTCTAAAGTGGATGCTGATCAGATTATGGTCTTATGTTTTATTCAGGTCCAAATTCATTGTTTCAAAGTGTCCTCAGTGGTGGGAAATGTTACCTTGATTTCATTTTATTTTGGTCAATTGTCAAAGTCTGTCTTTATGACATTTAATAAATGCTGCTGTGGTATAAACTGTGTATTCATCTCCACACATTGAAAAGGTTCATTTAAAAGAGTGCAAGTGAAGTGTGCATAAAATTTAAAAGAAAAAAAAGGCAGTTCTAGGACTCACATTTTTTTAAATAAGTGGATGAATTTTTTTCTCAGTAAATCTTTTGATTCCTTTTTCAAATTGCTTGTTTTTTGCTAACCGGTAATATTCATTAAAATACTAAGACTACTGTTCAATAAAACAAACAAAAACCAGTGAATCTTAATAATTGAGAATGCTTAGCATTATTGATGGAAAAGCAACTTAAATGATTCATTTCTGTTTATCGGATTTTTGCTTAATCAAATAACGGTTTTAGTCCTTAAAATACTAACTTGCAGAGACGTGGCTTATGGTGAGATCTCTACTTTTACCTAAATGTTGTAAATTAATACATTTTTTGTCAGAGTTAGCTCAGAGCTAAATAACATCCACACAATAACAAACATACAAAAAGGAACATGCAGTATCAAGTGACACTTAACAGCACATCACTGTTAGCATGTTAGATAATTCTCTGTTGGAGCTACAGGCTGTGCAGCAGCACTGATCTGCCATGTGAGCAGAGAGCTCACTGCCTGTTTACGTTCCGTTACACATTGCATATGTTTTCTCCTAAGTGACGCGCATGTGTGTGTGTGCACAAAGTGTGGACACGCTTGTTTGTGTGCCCGCATGACCACACTGCAGGCAGCATGGCTCTTCCTGCCCATCTGCACCACAGACTCATGTCGGTGATGTAGCAGGAATTAACTGTAAAATAAGGTAATTAAATCTGCCTGCAGCTGTCCAGCCTGGCTGCTGGGTTAATTGGTAGCAGGTGGATGACAGAGGAGCCAGAAAGTTTCTTATAAGATTAGAAAATGAGGAGGAGGAGGATGACGTACAGTAGGATTTACCGAAATCAAAAACTGACCCAATAGAAGTTCAAGTTCAGTTCAAATTTCGAGAAATAACTTAAAAAAAATCAAACATATGTTTCCAGTCCAGTCTCTGAGGAAGTTTCATCAAAGTGGATGATGATATGAAGTTTTTTCTCCCAGTTTTACATGCATTGTACTGTGTTTTAACGAGGTAAAACAGAGGTAAAGTCAGGCTGTAGGCTAGCAATGATAATGTGACTATCACAATTACCAACACAGAGCCGTTATCAGCTTCATCTGTTATCAGATTTTTTTTCCCTGCAATCTTTTTCAACTCTCGTTCCTGTCTCACTCCAAAATTATAACATTAAAAGAAAACAACAGGCACATTTTCTGTCTCCACTTCTGCTTAAAAAAAAGGGTCAAACCCAAATCTAAACTCAGACATTTTGGGGATTCATATGAAAATAGCTTGAAGTTGTGCTGCGTGACCACGGCATTAACAAGACCGTGCCAATAAAGATTTTAGATTAGAAAGGTGATGGTTTGGAACGGATTAAAAATTAACACAACTCATTAAAAACAAGCAAATATTATTCATGGGATCTTCCAAAGTGTTTGTGAACACAGATTAATTCTTATCCAAATGTCAGCGTCATTGTAAAGCTCAGCCTGCAGCTGCTCCATTATCAACAAACAAAGACTATGGACTCGTCTGTTTGGGCCGTTTTCTTTTCTTTAACATGGCGTTTCTGCAAATCCATGCAGACCTGAATATCTTCACTGTGTAAAGTAAAGATTAGGATTTCCTGTCTTCTCTCCGTCTTCTGTAAAACATCTGAAAGTTTATTTTGGTGTGCAAAGCTGGTCTGAGTCACTGCGGTAACTCAGAGTTGAGATGCAGCGTTGTGACTTAGCTTTGGATTAGAGGAAGGCTCGATACATATTAGCATATTTCCTGTTTGGTGACTCGCATGTCCGCTCACGTTTTTAAATCAGCCTCTTCCTCCTCAGGAGCTTTGTGACACTGATTAATGCAAGCCAGCGTGATAACCTAATATCAGTCTTTTATCAGGGATGGAGGACAACTGGAGGTGAGCGCTGGTGCTGAGACTCACCTCCCAAGGTTGATGACTCCTCGGGGGATTCCTGTTGGCGTGTTGAAGGCGGGCAGCAGCTTCTCTCCCAACTCCATGACTTTATTCTTAAACACCTGGGAAGGAAAGAACAAGTTTTTTTTTTTATCAATGTTTCATCATTCTGTTACATGTGAAATCTAAACAACTTGAAATTTAATTTACAAGAGAGGAAAACTGGCTTTCATCTGATCCAAGATTTGAAAAACATCCCTTTTACAGGCCAGGACTCACAGGCCTGGACGCATTTCCCGTCAGCTCTCCTGTAAAGCTAATTATGTGAAATATAAAGACCAAAACAACAGAACACCAGCAGGATTTAAAGTAATCTGCAACAGGCCATCTAAAAACCGCACATCCTTCACTCAGGCAGATCCTCCGAGGCCAAAGCTAATGTATCATCTTATGAGCTGGATTATCATTTACCAGATCTCCATTAGCCAGTGGGAACAATGTTAAGAACAAAAACAAAAGAGAATGATATCCAAATTCTGAGGACAGATGTGTCTGAGGAAGAAGAAAAAAAGGGTTGAGGCAGGAGAGCAGAGGCAAGAGGAGACAGAAAGCCTGAGAGACGAGAGACAAGAGGAAGTGACTGAGATGGTGCAAAGAGGGAAAACAGAGTTGAGACAAAGACAAAGACAAAGCCAGAGAGGGAGTTTGTGAGCGTGTCGGCGGTGTTGAGCAGCGACGAAGCAGAAATATTAACAAAGATCAAGATAAAACGGGGGAAAAACAATTTGCCGTTGGACAAGAAGAAACCAATGACCTTCACAATGGTGACTGTTATCACTGTTAAAGTCTTTGAAGTCTGAAAATAGTGACTCTAACCCAAAAAAACAGAACAACAAGAATCGCTGCATATTCATGTTAGAAAATATTTATAGTGATGTGTCCTCATTGTAAAGTGCTTCAAAACACATTTACTGAATGCCAACATCTCATAAATCTTACACATACTGTGTACAGACTCTTCTGCCCTTTGCACAGTCAACAGCTGCAGCGTCCTTTTAAAAAACCCATGAGTCTTTGCATGAGCGCTCAACTTATCTGCAATCGGAGCGACGCTGTGGGATCTTTACAGCAAAAAAAAAAACCACTGCATCCTTATGATCTAACACTGAAGCTGACATTTGACCTTAAGGATATAAATAAAATCAGCAGCTCATCGTTTTATCCCAATCAACATTGATGTAAAATTTCATCACAGTTTTTCCGATCTTTGACCTTTGACCATCAAAATCAAATCGTTTTATCTTTCATCTGAGTGGAAAAAAAAGGGCTCAGTTTCATCTTTTCAAAGGGAGAGGAAATTCCCTCAAGGGGTTTTAAAGCATATTGCGCTCTCCAGGAAGGGACGTAAAGATGGTCAACCCAAAAACATAATGCCTCCGGCCACGCCTGTCAGCAGTGTGGGGGCATAAAAATTGCAAGAACCTGCCCTGTTTCATGCAGGCTGGTAAATAAGATCATCTTAAAGATGCTGTCAGAAGATGTTTTCTGCTCTACATGGCCAAAACCTGACCTGTAAATGAAAAATAGCATGTTGGACAAGATCCTCCATTACATTTAAACTGTTCATTCAAAGCAGCATTCACACATAAACATCATTTTATTTCAGTGGCAAATTTTTTTTCAACTATATTCCCTCTGCAGTTTCCACCATGGAGTGAATAAAACAGCGCCCATAGCGTATATGCTATTTTCTGATGTATGATGATGTAAGCCTCGCATCAGATGCAAAACCCTCTGCAAACTGTCATCGTGTTTTAATTAAAATGATGCTAAAAATCCTGGCTGGTGCACAAAAATATGTGACATCACCTTTTTACAAATGAGAAGAGCAGAAAGAAAACAAATACAGAAATCTCCAAAAGTTATTCTAATTGCAGGTTGAAGAAAATGTGTGTATTTTTTAAACTAAGTAAACAGCTAAAGGTCATTAAGTATCAGATATGTTTTAAAAATGAGGGTAAAAAGCTTTATGACAGGTTACATGTGGGAATATATGTGCTGGTAGCCAGTGCCGTGGCTACCAGCTCTTTCAGTAAGTAATGGGATGGGACCAGAGGGGTGTTACACACACACACACACTAGATAATTCTGGCAGAGTAATACAAGAATAGCCTCGGCCTGATGTGTGTGTTTGTGCATGCTCGCCCCCCCCAGGTTGCCTGGCACTCTGCGTTATCAAAGAGAGCACTAATGACCCTCCGCCTGGTCTCCTCTCTCCTCATTGGTCCTTTCTACCACCACTGCTGCTTTAACCAAACCAGAAGCCCACAGGCCACTCAAACACACACACACACACACATTCCAAGTGGATACACACTCAGTTCAAAAAAAGTGCACACAAATACACACACACACACACAAACTTGTTCGCATTTGTGTTGCTTTGTATCTTTTTAAATTTGACCACAGAGATTTACTTGTATTTGTGTCATCATGCATGCACACACACACACACACACACACACACACACACACACACACACACACACACACACACACACACACACAC
>JAQMCX010000057.1:538432-699694 GCA_029814765.1 Acanthurus leucopareius | reverse complement strand
CACACACACACACACACACACACACACACACACACACACACACACACACACACACACACACCCACACACACACACACTTTAACCTACTGCATTCTCAAGACGTGCAAGGAGCTGGGCCAGTGGATTATATTGCACTCATTTATTCTCGTTTGCTTGTTTATAAATTACTTGATTAATTAGAGTAAAACCCCTTTGGTAAGCATCTGCTCTGTGATTTACTGTGTGCGGCACACAAGCTAAATGAAGGGCTGTGTTCATAAATCTGTCTTCGCTGACACACTGCCGATCTCCTGCTCCACGCTGAGAGCCTCCTCCTGCATGGGAGCCTCATTACGGAAGTGCTACTGTAAATACACTTAGTGTGTTTGCACCGCCTTCCCATCCACGCAGCGATGCGGAGCTATCAACAAACTCCAGGCTTGGTTACGTCCCCAATTTGTATTTATTTTAAACCTCTCTGACTATCTGATAAGATGGAAGAACGGTGAAACTCAGCTAAGACCAACAGTGATTCGATGTGACAGCCGACAGGTCGCTTTCTTCCCTGTTGGAGTTGGAGTTCGCTGTAGGATGGCGGATGGGAGTCTGGACACAAATGGCTTTTCTATCAGCTCTTAACTGGTGAAGACAAGCATCAGGCAAGCAGTCATCTCTCTCACGGCAAACATCGTCGGAGTTCAGCTGAGAAAGACTCTGAGCAACATTTTTTTTTAGGGTCTGCCACTTCTGTTTATCAGTAAAACCTCTCAGTCCTCGCCTCGGGGAACCTGGGATGCAGTGAAATGGGCCTATGCTCTCTTCCGTACCAGCTGTTATATGTGTTATCAATCCTTGCTCTCAATTCGTTTGACTGACTGCGTGAAAGCTTGGCGCAACGACCCTCACATGAATAAAATGAACTGTGTGCATATTTTTGTAGTTTTATGTCAATTTTGCTCTTCTGAAGTAAATGATAAAATAAAAAAAATATTCTATTTTCTTTTTAATTAACAGTCATGAAAATAACACAAGAAAAAACGTGTTAATACACCTCTCAAGACTTCAGACTTCCCTGTCTTATCTGTTGTTTTCATCCCCAAGTCTATTAGTTTCTGCTGAAAGCAAGAAAATCTTACTTAGAGGTAACAAAAAATACATTTTAATTTAAAAAAAAAAGGTTAAAACAGCTGTAGCCTGTGGTTTTCAGCATCACCAGGGATGTGACTGTGTCAAATATGAAGGCACAGTATCATATTGGTGGGGTTTTGATGTTGATGTTAATGCATTTTTTCTTTTTTACTGTCATTTATAGATTCTGTTGACAAAAGGAACAATATACTTTTCTTGTCCGATGAATCACAGTCCAGTTTCTTAATCAAACGTGTTTTATCTGACTCGTCTTCAGATTTCTTGTCTTGACAACCAGCCGTTAGCTTGTCGTATCCATTTTTTTTCCCATCCCTCTACACGTCGAGGACATGTTCTCAAGTCTGATCAGACAAGTGATGGACATGGTAAATATATAACGCGGCAAATAAAATGACTAACCAGTGTGTCAGACCGCTGATGTATTTGAGCAGCCGGCAGAGAGCTTCATCAGCAGCACAAATCCCTCACTCACGGTGTCACTGATTCTGAGAGAAATGTGGCTTTTATGCGAGAACAAAGCCCCGTCTCTCTTACACCTGCCATCACTTCCTCTTTATTCACATTACTTAAAAAACGCAGGAGACAAAGCAGGCTGAGCACATGATCTGCTGAGGATGAGGAGTGGATGGTTAAGCGCGACTGTCATGGAAAACATATCTGCACTTTGAAATAAAATGTCATATGAGCTTCAAAGGACTGCTTATGGTTTCCACAGTTCTGTTCTGGAGTGCCGGGGACCTGAGCTGAGCGCATGCATAATGTTGTCTTGTTACAGGTCCGGCACAGCAGATACACTTATTTTCATGCAACCGGTTGCTCCTGTGAGAGGAGCATTTGAAGTCACATCAGGTTTCTGTGCTTCAAATGTAACGATGAAATCTAAGAACTCAGTTTGTGGCATTTTGAGAATCTTCTTATGTCGCCTGGCTGAGAAAAAAGTAGTTTCTCTCAGACCACAGATAAATAATTCCTGTTTGGAAGCTTATGAATATAGATCTGCAAACTAACTTTTCCTGCCTCCTTCACTATCGCACACTAAAATGCAAGTCCACAGTCATTTTCTGAGCATCTTTCATATTTGTCTTGAATGTCAGAGAACAGCTTCGCTCTCAATCATAAAACACATCTGTTAGGCAGCTCAAATCCAAAAGAGTCCGTTTGTCTTTGAATGAAAAAGGAAATGTTTATGCTAAACTTTCCCTTCTTATATGCCTCATTCAAACACGAGGTTCAACATCCACAGATCCATAGAAAGTCTGTGCAACAGCATCTAACTGTGTGTGAGCAAGAGGAAAAGTCATAAGAGATTGTTGCAGGTGGTTTTGTATAAACTCTGTGAGCGAAGGGTCACATCTGTAGTGCTTTAAATGTTGCAGTGCCTAACTGTGGGAGTGCATTTAACCACGGCGTGCCAGAAAATTATTCTAAAAAAAGTTAAAGTGACAAAAGTCAAAGTGGAAATCTTCAAAATGTCATGTTTTATTTAGCTAAAAGTCCTCAAAGTCAAAGATATTCAGTTACTTTCACATAAGACACATTATTCATGAACCGTAGCAGCTGGAAAATCACTTGCTTAACTACTCAATGATCAAAAGAGTTGCATGTCATATTTCCTCTCGACTGCTTCAGCTCGACTTGAACGTGGTATATTTATGATAAAGTTCTGAAATATTCACAGATCAATTTCAATCACAGTAAGAGTGAAAAAAATACTGATTTACAAGTAAAATGTAAAGCCTTAAAATTTGGTCTTTTTCTAAAATAACTTAACAAATAAAATTTTGTTAAGTGACTCATCAGCAGAACTGAGCTGCAGTCTGAACACCATCCTGCTGTGAAAGATTGTTCTTATCAGAGCTCCTTTGACTCTGACACTCTGCATTTCTCATCATGTCGATATGATGGATAACCGGTGCTGAAGTGCTGGAAAAATCAAACATTGACTAGACTTTTATCACAGACTTGACTCGTGCCAGAAAGAAAAAAAAAGGCTCCAAACTTGCAAACTCCCAAATAGAAATAAAACTTTATGTTTCATTAGAAGTTCACCTGTACACCTGTGGGGGTTGGTCTGAAGTCTGCTGTATGTGTGTGTGTGTGTGTGTGTGTGGGTGCGAGTCAGACTTTGGTGCCTTGTTATTTCTACCGTTCATATTTCACCGTAAGTGTAAAAATGTTTTTAAAAAAAAGTGCATCCACGCTCATGAACACACACATTCACACCAGAACAATGCTGAGCGGCTGCTGCTGCTGCTGCTGGCTGAAAGATATCTGAGGTTTAATTCTGCTGAGGCCATAATACAGTTGGGCGCTCGATGTGTGAGGTAACCAGAACAAGAAGTCGATTGTTTATAAGGACGGGCTGCACCTGCTTGTTGTTTTCCTCCCTGTGGCATTGATCATTATTACAGATTCTCCTCTTTTCCTCTATCTTTGAGTTTGGGCGCTCGAACATTGGGAATTATTCAAGAAGAGAAACAAAAGCCGGTATCTCAGGCACTGGGTGTAGTCAGACACTGATTGGGAGGAATATTTCAAGTCTCTGCTTCAGTCATCCTTCCCAATATTTCTACCTTTTCAGCTGGATCTGACAAGGCTGACAGGAGGAGACCTTTTCCTGCACACTGATCTTGTTCTTCATTTCACAAACTGCTGATGCCAGCTGACTGTGAAGCAGAAGAATCCACAGGTCTTGGCACCTTCACTTGACTTTGGTTCAAATAGACTAAATCTCAGATCGATCAGCATTGTTGCCTTTCAAAAAGCTCCAACGTACTCTGTATCCTCGGCTACAAATGGTTATAAAGTGTGAATTCATATAAAATATTGAGGGTTGACTAAAAAAAACTGTGGTGTCCAATAAGACCATTAGTATTGTAGTAAGGAAGTCAATAACAGCTCATTTTAAAAACAGTCACTTTTAGTCCGTCAATGCGAGTATTATTTCCAATTTAAACTCTTTTTCTGTTCCCTTTTACTCCACAAAACTGTACTTCTGTACCAAAGACATATTTCACATCTCCATCGTCAAAACTGGCGGTGACAAAGACGTCTCGAACGCTCTCTGCTAACCTCGCAGCACGCAGTCTCACATCAACCGCTCCACCCCTGATGTCGGAAAAACGAAAAAAGTACTCTGCATAATTTATGCAGCATGGCATCGCCTGAGAGCGAGTAGGCGAACATGCTAAAGCAGATCCAATAAATTAGACATGAGGACTTCTCAGAAAACAAACGCAGCGGTAAAACCGAAGCACCCACCAAAGCCCAAATTGGAAAACAAACAAGTGGCGGCTGCCTCAATCAAGACCCCGCTGGAGAGGAGCGGCTCTAAATTAGTCCGGTTATATAGCTGAGCAATATTCATCAGCTTTAATGTTCCTCTCTCAAGTTTATGAGCCGCCCACCTACTTTCTACTCCTCCCTTCGACCCACTAAAATATGCTTATACAAATTATTTCAGAGTTTGCTGAGGGCTGCTACTGTATAATACAGCAGTCAGAGTTGCTGTTATTTCTCTCAATTCAATGAAATTACTGTGCATATACACTCTCTGCCCTCTGCTTAGCTCTTGACGTTACCCAGAGCCTAATTACTACGAGTATGAAAGGATGCCATTATATCTGCCCTGTGTGTGTGTGTGTGTGTGTGTGTGTGTGTGTGTGTGTGTTAATGCCAGGAAAAGAGAGAAAAAAAAAACATTTCCTGTTGCACAGGATTATGGAAGATGTGGTTGATTGGCTGTTTTAATCGTAACTGGTCATTAATGGGATGTTTGAACTTCAGTATATTCATTCCATATTGCAGGGTTGCCACCGAGTGGCACTGTATGCTTCGGTTTGTTCTTTGGGAAATCAGATGGTGCTTTCTCTTATCTAAAGCTGATTGTTGTGTGCAGTGTTTGCTGTAACGCCATTCCTGCATGAAATGAAACAGGGGGGGGCAAAATCCAGAGAGAGGAGTAAATCCCACCCATGTTCCAGTGTTAAGAAAAAATACACCAAGACTCCTGGAAATCCTGTTAGATTTGTGGAGCCACCTCTAAGCTACCTGTCACAGCAAATCACTGTGAACCATTGTCTTCACACCGTGTGAAATGATAATGTTGGCACACAGTGGACCACATCGGCAACCCATGTGCCACACACTCTCAATGTTCTACACAGGAACAATAAAAAAAGAGATTTTCTGTCACATAGCAACACTCTTATAACTGTTTCGGCATTGATGAATGTCATACAAGATCAACCTTCCCCTGTAGCAACTGACCGGACAAACCCGGCGAAACATCAATAATTCAACCCACTATTTGCCTGGTGCAATAACCTATGCCATCATTACTGGGGAGGAAGAGCAGGAAGAGGTTGGTGCTGATGGGATGCAGAGAGGAGCTTCGGATGGAGGGGGATGTCAGGTCCGCTTCTCATTAGGGCCGTGACAGAGTCTCCGAGGCCTAGCAGAAGAGGTCACCTCCCAGCCAACTCAGCCAGACAGCAGAGCTAACAGATACCTTCCTGTGTGGGCACCAGCAGACAATGCAATACTCTCAGAGAAACTCCAGCATATCTGAGAGATCTTGTTAAAAACCTAAGAGAGACAAACTGTCTGAGACTGTCTGTCACTTGTATGCAAATGGCTCAGACTTGGCAAGACTGTGTGGGTGATGGATAGATGTTTTCACACACACTTTTTATGTTCTGTCAGCAACTTGCAATTAGCAAATAAATCTTAAACTCTAAAGCTCTGCTAGAGTCATCCAGAGGCTGCACTCTTCATTATACTAAGCAGTACAGAGTTGCTGTACTAGCAGAGCATTACAAAAACAAGGACCAGGCAGTCATTAAAATCTAAACACTTAACCTACTCGAGGACATTACAATAATCAGCAAGTTTATGTTAATTCACCTTTACATTAAGACATTTTCTTAGCAGAAAAGACATGTTTGCATGAAAATGGCTCCAGAGGAAGTCTAACTGAAATGTTAAGAATGAAAAGCTGTAAATTTTATGGAATTTTTTTCCATTAGAACTAGATATTTTTCCCCAGTACTTTTAAAATTCTATTTGACTTTTTTAGCTGATTTGGCCTTATGTTTAACAACAAAAAAAGTGATGGGGGGTCTGACGATGTCTTCATTAAAGATGAATATACAGCAAGGCACTCAGGTAGCTTCATAGTTAAGGGATATAGCACACACACAAGATTCCCAACGTGCAAAAAAGTAAATAATAAGCTTGAAAAAAGTAATAAACAAGACTTGAACATGCTAACAACTCAGTGAGGCTTTACTTAGTCACTACAGTGCTTTAAACTAAATTCTAGCACCATGATGCTAACATGTTTGCATATAATGTTACTTAGCAACAACCTACTTAGCAACAATCCCAAACTACATCTGATGATGGCAGGAATGTCATTACCTTTCCAGATCATAAAAAAAGTATTGAATTTCAACCTGGTGATGGTGCCAAATGAATGGTCATGGGGTCAGAGTTGTTACAGTTCATCCACAGAGAATAATTAAAATCTGCACAAAATTATGTCCCAGTTCATTAAGCACTGCATGACTAAAAAACTGGACCTGCTGGTGGCGCTAGAGGATTAGTCAGAAGGATTCATCCTCTTGGGACCATGAATATCAATGCGACTGCAAAATCTCATTGCATCCTGACTGAACAATGGAGGTAATGGGATTGAAGGAACACAATGCAATGAGGGGGTGGGGATGAGGGGAAGAAGATAAAGCCGTCACAGACTCAGTGAGACAGTCAGACAGAGAGAGGATGAGGGTGGTTTGTATCCGAATCTTTGGCCGAGTGGAGGCAAAGCAAGATGAGCGAGATCAGATTTGGGTTATCTGTGTGGCCTTGCATGTATCTGCAGTTCAGTTGGCGTAAGAGCTGGTTGTTTGTGGAGTGAAAGAGCAGGGAAAAGAGAGAGAGAGAGAGAAGTGGGGCGTCTTTAAAAGCTCCTGATGGCAGAGCTGGGCTTCAAAGACGATCCCCCGCCTCATCAAAGACTCGACTCAGTGAAGGATGCGGCCACTGTGATGCCATGCGTGTGGGGGAGCGACTGCGAGAGTGACTGTGTGTGTATGCGTGGAAGTGAGAGAGACAGATGTTTGCCTGAGAATGCGTTTATGTCCTCTTTATGAGAATGAAAACACCATGTCACATGCTTTCAGAAAGTAATGTTCATGACGTAAATCCTTCATGTGTGCAGGAGGTTATTGTTTCGCGTGTTACAGGTGGTGTGAGGTGCAGCACAGTGAGCACATGGGAGGCTGTGGGAACGTGCTGTCACGCATCCCGGTTAAGTTTGCTGCTCTGACTGACAAAACTCTATGTAATCTATCCTCCTTAAAAAAATAAAAGCCTACATAATCACCAAGCCTCCATAGAGCCTGTGAAGAAAAGGCAATTCAGCTTAACACAGCGCACAGTGCTGCGTAGCGTAGATAACTGCCATTCAGACCCACAAAATTTCACTGCTTTTCCTGGAAAATTGAAACGAATAAGACGCTCCGAAAAAACTCTATTTCACAAGTTCTTCAAAAGGGATGAGAGCAAAGGCAGTGGCCCACTTCTTATAATGATAGACATTTCATCAGCAAGCTGTAATGTCATACATTTTTATAAGAAAGAAGAAAAAAAAATTGATACAAGGTCAAACTGGATTTATCTTCATTAAAAAGAGGGGATATGGTGAAGAATCTATAACCTCTGTGAAAACTGTTTAAGATGGTAATATATACAATTACAGCCTTTGTCAGTGGGTGTTTTGTCTGGCTCACACACTCCTAAATATCAGAGAGGGCGAGTCGTAACAAGGGTGTTACGGCGCTGCAGAGCCCATCATGAAACGCTGGTATGATATTTGACTGTTTTTTTTTTCTTTGAACACGTAAATTAAGCGCAGACAGGATTAGAGTGTCAGGATGGTGGCAGACAGAACTGATCTGACAATTGCAGAAAGGGGTCATGTGGGGGTCACGTTCAGCATCATTATCAAGCAGCCAGACCTAAAACCTAATTGGAACGCTGAGCCATTTTCAGGAAATACAAATTCTGTTATAAAAGGAGTAGTTTTGTCATCTTCTCTGGTGAAATATACTGTGATCTTATTTTTTTCTCTCTCTCTACCTCAGCTATGTGAACATGCTTTACGACATTTACCTTCTACATCACAGGACATGCCCTATCATATAAAGTAGGTACTGTTATAATGCTCAGAAGGTTCTGATTCACCGCTGCAGAGAATATACATTTTCTACTCAGATACATTTTCTACACCGAGATCCTTTACATCAACCCTTTGATGCTAGAAAGAATATTTAACAACAAGCTGCTGGTCAACGAGGTGTTCTTTCACTGCATGCACAGGGGTTTCAGACTTTCTTCAGGGCCTGAGGTCGAGTGCACTCAAGTGCCTTTGATCGAAGATGCTGAACTTCTAGCAGCTGTAATGTTGCTGTTGTGCAACTGATCTTAAAGTGAAATGACAAATTCCCTGCAGGCGGCAGAGCAGAAATACAATGAGGTGAATTCAGATTCCAGGGTGGCGGCCCTTTTCACACAACACTGCATGTAAACTCTGTAAAAACACATCAGCCATTGACATGCCTCAAGGCTTCAGTCAGCTCCTATTTAACAGCGCGACAGAGGGATTGCTGATGACATGCCATTTTGCCTGTGATCTAAAATGCTAGTTGTTGCAGCCTATATCGAATCATCCCCCCTTAGGATATGAAGCATATGGCGTTATATCTCTCTCGATCTTCCACTCTCCACATTATGATGGATCCTCTTGACTCCTTCAGCACCAACCTCCATCCGCTAGGCTATTATCCTCGATGAGTCAACCTCAGGGATCTACTTCCATGGCAAAGCTTTCTCCTCTCTGATTGGCCTGGCAGGATTCTTGTTGCCGCGTACACGCTGTTGCCATGGTTTTGGCTGGGGCTGCGCTGCAGTGTTCGCTAGCTCCATCTGTCTTGGGTGTCAGCTGGGTGGAAAATGCTGTGATTCCACTCATTTTCTCACCAGGAGGTTGTATCCATCCTACTGCCACTCCTCTGTCTCCACGCTGGCACATTTCAACACAATGCCTGCCTCCGGTTCAGACACACAGCTTGACAGTAAAGAGGATTGTTGTTTGGGGTTGGACATGCTTCATCAGTTTGAAGGGAAAATAATGTAAGGAAAGCTGATCAGATTTGCTTAAGTCCTGCCAAAAGACCCAGGTGCAGGATCGAGGCACAAATGAATACAGTGGAGCCACTATGAGCCCAAAGAGAAGGCAGGCAACTCATATTAGCACAGTGTTAAACCTGATTTAATTTCATAATTAAACCAATGCACCAAGCTGTGGGATTATTCCACATTCCAGTTCCCTTTTATCCATATTTTTGATATTTTTCCATCACTGCAGAAGAGACTACAGTATTTGATTTATAAAACCACCAAATCTGGACACATAGTGCTTGAATAATATAGGTTTGAGTGTATCAGAAAATAGCAGGTACAACATTGGCTGTGCTGGTAACACCGGTGCTGTATTGACTGTGTGCCCACTGAGGCAATGCCAGAGCTGAGGCATGCTTGAGGGCATCTGGCTTGTAGCTTTTCCACCTGAGATTAGCACCACTGAAGCTGTGGTCACTGACCCTTAGCCGTTTTATCCAAGCACATGCCAAAAAAGATTTAGTTCAGTATTTCCTCAGAGTGCTGCCGATTTTGTACAAGAATTCACATTTTGTACATCGCAAGAAAAAAATGTGCACGCCTGTTGAAGCTGTAATCCCGACTGTTAACTAGAAAAGGAGATTGCAAGGCACCAGCTGCAGAACAAGACGGCAACAGGCATGGCCAACAACATAAATAACCATGAATCATTCTGACACTTTCCTTTGTAAGAGGAGTGCTCGGAGTTTTGACCTATCACAAGAACTGGAATATCTTTGGGCTGAAGACGCTGGGCTGAGTTTTCTTGAAGGATGGTGAGTAATGGTGTCTGTTATTCCCCGGACCTCTCCATGTGCAAGACCCCGGGGTCATCTGAGGGATCCCTGTCTTGCCACAAATGTCAAAGCTCATAGATATTGCATGGGACTTGGGCTTTTGATGCTAATTGAAAGTCACTGCTCACCAAGCACCGCGATAAAAGAGGAAGTGCAGCATGACGGGAAAGGAGGTCGAAGGTAGGGGGAAGGAAAAAAAAAAACGTACAGAGAAATGGTTGCACGATGGGAGGAAGGGACACAAGCGGATGTATTAAAAGTTGGAGGCAGAAAACACATGATTTCCCACATGTAAACTGTTTTGTAGTAGAAAAGAAGATTAGGTGAACACACAACCTTCTAAAGCCAGGCCCCGGGTGACATGATAATCAGCTAATGAAAAAAGTTAATTTAGATTGTTTGCTGATTTCATGGATTGTGTGTGTTTTTTTATGTGATTTTATCTTCCTGTGTTAATGTTCTTTTTTTATTCAGCCCTTTATTGTAAAGCTCTTTGTAAAGTCTGTTTTGATGTTTGCTCTGTAGACTAAATCACTGATCATATTTCTGACCCTTGATATCACCGCTAATGTTTCTTACTGCTAAAGGTTTTCAGTTACATGTGTTGATGTGTGAGCAGCCACTAACATGCATGATAACAGATGTTCTGATAACATGGAAACTAAAACACTGAGGCACAATCAGCACTGACGTGATAAACATGCCAACTGAACTACTTGGACATTTTTATAAGTAAAAATAAGCCTGTCAGTGCTCTATAGTAGACAAACTGTGTAATCAAGCCTTGTTTAACATCCATATACCCAGAGTTTTAGTTTTCAGGCCCCAAGTTTGAAAAGACAGAGGGTGAAGTGAAAAGGACTCCCAGAGAAGAGTGATGGCTGATGCAACACAACGAATGCAAGGCTGCAAAGTTCTCCTGGGAGCCTGATTTTAAAGTGATGCACTGAATCAACATCCTCTCCGGAACAGACCAAGTTGTCAACCAAGTCACATAAAAATATACGACTATGACTTCTCTTTCTGAAGGTGAGAACTGTGTGGAGGAAAAAAAAAAAAAAAGAAAACATAAAATCAACAAACTGTGTGAGCTGAAGTCATTTGGACTGGCACAGAGAGGCCGCGGAGTCCGAGCTAACTGGCTAACACCGCCCACCAGCATGCTACCATTCACAGGCGGCCCACTGTCTGTGAGGAACATTACTGTTACTCAGCTCAGTGCAGAAATGTGAACATAAAGAGAGATTGTGACGGGGGGCTGAGCAACGCCGAGGCAGAACAACACCAGGTGGCCATCAGCTCGCCGCTCGGCTGAGAGACGGCTGTTGATCGCATCAGGGGGTCCTTAATCGATGAGACAGCAGAACAAGGGCGAGCTGCAAAGAGGGTTTGACTTTAGCCCTTGTGAAAGTGTGTGTGTGTGTGTGTGCTTGTGTTTGCTTTGGCCGGATTCGTCACGTCTGGGTGCTGGTGCTGTTATGCGCATCATTGCTTGGCCCCAGATTGGGAGTCAGATGTTTAAATGTTACTTATTGGTGCGTAGAAAACAATCAGCTTAACGCAGCGCTACATTACCTGTTATTTGCCTTTTATTTAACAAAAGAGCAAATCCTGCACAGGAGGAGTTTCGAATGTGAGCGGGCTCCTCTTTTAAACGCCAAGTGTTCGCTCGTGGACAGATGAGCTTACGTGCTTTGAAAAGACGCCGACTGACTTATCTGGACAAGCTGGGGCTTTGTTAAAGTCACCTTGGCGGGGTCATTTCACTTATCCAAGCCAAAGTCAATGGTAATCAAGTGAGCGTTTCATGCAGAGTGGCATTTGTTAATGTTCCGGTGAAGTCAGGAAACCCAGGTTTTGTCGGGACAAGTCACAGGTTCTGTCGCCCTGAATTAGCCTGCTGTCCCCTTCGAGGTTGAGGGAGCAGGCCGCTGGTCAGCTTGTATTAATTTCAGAGGGACACGGGGACCTGCTGTGTCCACAGTGGTGACAATAGCAGAGCCAAGGTGTCTCCTGGGAAGGCATGCTGTCAGTCCTGCAACAGCACTGTCCACACTGGAGGCTTTATATTTCTTCTTTTTTTTTTTAATCTTCCTTTCCTTTTTCTTTTCAGCAGCACCTGGCACTGCGACAGCTTCTTTCAAACAGCAGTGGCATGTGAGAAAAGCTCACCAGCCTTTGTAAGAATATGTGAGAGAGGAAAAAGCAGGACTGGTGGTAGTTGGCAGCTCCTGTGTGCACCCACTTTGAGGTGGCAGATGTATCACACTGTGAGGGCAGTTACCTGCTTGGCAGCTGCGAACTCTCTCACTGCAGCTCTGTTTGTCACATGCCTTCTCTCTTTCTGTCTCAGTTTTTTTTTTTCCTTTCTCTGTGCGACTTCTTCCACCGGCGATGCACCAATTTGACATAGCCTCAAACATCCCAATTAGCAGACAGATGGAGAAACAGCTCACTCAAACTTAAAGAATCAGAGTATAAAAACATTGGAGAGGCCATTAGACATTTGGATTCAGTCGAGTGTGCAGAGAAGAAGAAGCTGCTTTCACCTGTAAATGGCAATTAAAGTGGCCTGAGTGTCTGACAGTAACTGTTTCTGAGTGCACCGCTTTACAATTACAGTTTAATTATAAAAAAAAGAAAGCTTTCATGCTTTTCTCATCTTCTTACTTTTTATATTTTTATAATCTTACTTTCTCTCAAAATATAACAGCCACACCAAGACACAGCTCATTTTTTTCCCCCAAACTGTACTTGCGTGGTTTTGAACATTCTGTACAAATTGCAGATCCACATTAATAAGGACGTTTTTGTCTATTGATTCAATTTCTAAAGCCTTAGCCTCTTAAATCCAGCTATGCTGTAAACAAATCTGTCATTATGGGATGTGAGCTTTTGTTGCAAATGTTTTCCATTTTTTAAAATTTTCTTCAATAATTAAATTAAATTCCTAATTCAAGATCCACTTACCAGCCATCAATTCCAATTTTAATCAGCGTAAAATGTCGAGCATTATTATGGACAGAACCATAAAATATCGTGCAATGTATTTATAATTAGATTGACAACAACCACCTCACAATGCCGACATGCTATCCATTAGTTTTACTTTCTAATAGTTCAAAATAACAATACTGTAGGATCCATTACATTTGTAACTGTGTGTTTAAGGTTTCTTTGGTGATAAAATGTGCAGTTTTACTGACTGAAGGACCCACGTTGCAATATTTTTCATACTGTGACACTGATACTTTGACAATAGCAAACAGTTTAATACTTCTTTTATCACCGCCGGCAGCTCACAACACCTGAGAAAGCTTTAGAAGAACCGAGGGGTGGGGTCAAAAGTTTTGGGATTGGAAAAGCATGAGAGAGAGTGTCTTTTTTTTTTCTTCACTCTCTGAAATACCTTGAGCAAACGCCAGACTCCATGTCCGTGCTCCATGAGCAGAATGTGAGGATATGGACGGTGCCAAAACACTGTTTGGCACAAAAAGAAAGCACTTCCCAGCCCCACTACACTGGCACTCTGCCTAGTTACTGCTAGCCGTTGCCGTTTTCAGCCAGTTTCTCCACTTTGAAGCTGCGAGGACATTTTCTCCCCATGAACGTCTGACAGGCAAATCAAGTCATGTTCCCCCTGCTGAGATACAATGCAGGTTAACTTGATCAATGCAATCACAGAGCTGGCAACAAAATCATACTAAGATGGGTTTCATTAAGGCCTAAATTAGTATGCAACTTCAAAGGGGAGCACTGTGATTGGCTCTGATTGATATCATTATTGGAGCGGTGATTGTGCAGCCACAGCTCTTAGACTGTTGGCTGAAAAAAAATAAAAAACATAAAAACCACGTTTCTAAGGGAGAGAAAGGAAGCCTTGACCTAATATGGGAGCCAGGAGCCGAGCAGAGGTCACCATGTGTTCAATTCTTGGCTGTAATGAAAAGTCGCGCTAGCAGGAATTGGACCAATCTCAGCCTCTAAAAACAGTGTGGCATGATGGAAGGGGAACTGGTGGTAAATGAGCTCAAGGGGAGCAGAAACGGCAGCGGAATTGGTTGGAGAGAATTGACGTATTCTGGTTTCACTTTGAGGCAATGATGCGGAGGAAACAGGTGGAGTCGGACAGAACGGCATTGATGTTTCCTCAGGGGTTCCCAGGATAAATCTAATGACTGACGGGATAAGAAAGGAAATTGCATCCCTGTTACACAATATTTTACCTTTTTTTTCTCACTCAAGACCATTACTACAAGATTATCATGGCCTGCAGACTGGGACACAAAGATATTATGACGATATCTGTAGAAAATTTGAACAAAATAGTGAGAGAGATGATGTGTTTGGTCTCTTTTTTGGCAAATGAATGACACTCACAGTATATACTCACAGTATGAGGGGGTGAATTGAGAGTCTATAACATAAATACACAAAAATGTATTAAAAAGAGCAGATACATGTAATGAATTAAGGCGCATTAAGTGCAACCGACCATGACAAAGTTAAAATGTAAAAAAAGAAAGATTTAAGAGGCACTGCTGTATTTACATGACATTACTATAATCCGCAATATTAATACATTGCTTCATATTAAAATAACACTGTTATTGTCAGTACTAGTTATCGTCAACACCCTTACCATGAAGGCTTACTTAAAGATGTTAACAGTCCGAAATTCTTGACTACAGCTGAAACAGTAAGATGATAAATAATCAAAAGGAAACTAGTTAGTATCAATGAGTTTGCTAGAAATACAAAGTCAAGCTAAACGCTGTTCTACACCAAAGAGTCTTGATGTTTTCTGCCTCATGAGCTTTTATTAGAAAGCAAAGTCTGCTTTTGAAGCCTCATCAAACGTCGCACAACTGGTTGTAAAAGTGGTTATTTAATTTTGTTCATTTCTTAAGTCCTATAATTTGATCAATAAGTAATTAAATTAAAGTAAAGGAATTTAAAAATCGAGAAACAGCTTAATGAAGCAGAAATATTCCTTTTCTGCTTTCCACTCCTATTAAAATCATCTTGCAACCTCTCAGATTTTCCCTGTGACCTCCTATGAGGTTGGGAGAAAGATGAATTCTCTGGTTCCTGCAGCAGAACAATGGCTCTACATGTTTCCCATCAACGTAACCATCTGGCAAGATCTTGTAAGGAACGAGAACTACTGTTTTAAACCATTTGTGTACGTATCAGAGTGACATTTCGCTGACTGGATCCAACCGTCTGCGGTGAACTTTGGTCGGACACATTATCTTTTAAAGCAGCTGACGAGTTTCATATTTCAAGAGAATAAAAAAAAAACCCAACAAAAACAACAAAGCAAGTTTTCAAAGAGCTCCGAGGATCTGATCTTGGATGAGAGTGCGGTGACGCGGCGGATGCTTTCTGGTTGTTTGGGATGTTTGATGCTTTTTGAAATGTCACAATGCAGGAGAGTGAAGGGAAAGTGAAGTGGCTGCTAGCAGGGAGCTGCCCCGGAGCATTATGGGTAGACACATTCAACTGCTGCCTCCTTCTTTTATGCAATATGAAGACATCAAAACGAACATGCCACCTCTCTTGGCTTCAAGTCACCTTAATCCCGAACGATGCTCTGCCTTCAGGTTACCATGGGTACAGGTGGACTGTACCAAGTGAGAGAGAGAGAGACGAGGAAGAGGGCTCAACTCCGAACTCTTCATTTTTTACTCCACTTTTTAAACTATTTTTCTTATTTCCAAGACACGAAAAGTACTTTTTGGAAATAACTGGTGGCAGAAATCATGCTTCAGCTGTAATAATTAGGAAAATGTAGATGGTCACAATCTCTGCAGTCTCCGTTTTTGTTCCCACAGCTGCAGAAGCAAATTGTCCAATTACAGCTTCAAAAGCAGATAAACCACAGAAATGCATCCACCCGTCTGACTGACATTGTACTTCTTCTTAAATTAAAAGATGAATCAGGTGTTTTTGCTGTGGAGCGATGTGCTTGTTTGCTGATTAAAAATGTCAAAGTCAGACGGAGCTTTGCAGGTTACTCAGCTCCTGCCCTGTCAGACACTTCCTGTTCCTGTTTAGTGAATTCATCATTTCCATCTTAATGGGAACATTTGACTGACACCTGCCATCTCGAGTTGGCGGCTCATGTCAGAAAGCAACACAGTGTTCGTCTCGAGTGTGTATGTGTGTGTGTGTGTGTGTGTGTGTTGAAGAGGCAGAGAGGGATGATGGAGAGGAGTCCAAACTTTGTGTCTGGGTAAACAACTAATTAAAAAGTAGATCCGCAGAAAGTTTATTTACTCAGATCGCTGGACAAGAGCCTGCTGTCTGTCCCGAACATACGGAGTGAGATGAAACGGAAAAAAGCTTCATGTGTTCTGCTTCAGTCTCTTGGAATAAATTAAAACAAATTTGTGATTTTTTTTTTGCCATTGTCAGGATCAAAACTTTATGTGAAATGATTTCTTTTGGTAGATCTTTGCTCACTTAATCCTCAAAGTAGTTTTGGTATTTGCTGTGCAAATTGTTTTCATTGTTGGTTAATCTGTTTTTTTATTTTGTCATTTAATTGTTTCGATCAAAAAATGTAAGAAAAGAGGTTGTAAAAATGCCAAAAGATGATGATATCACATAGTTTAAATGGTGTTTAAACACATTGAACCCAAAGATTTTTAGACATACTGTTATCATATAACAATTTAGAAGCTGTATCATCAAAATATTTAGTACTATTGCTTTATTTATTATTGACAGAGTGACTATTTACTCCAAATAAAAGTATTCTTGTAGTTTTTTATCCATTCTGTCATTTAGCATTTCTTTTGACTGACTCTTTTCAAGCTTTTTCAAGTCTACTTTGCAGAACAAACCTCAGTGGGACTCGATTAATCATTTAGAGTTATCTTTTAAACAGCTTTGCACAGTTTCTGCTTGTTTCTGCTTCTCAAATCCATGTCCAGTGCTCTTTCTGTTTTATATCATTTTAGAACTAGAGATCTTTGGGTTTTGAACTGATGAATCATTCTGGGCTTTGAAGAATTGTAATAGCCATTTTTTTACTGTAAGCTACAGAAAACAAACACTGTTTGAAGCTGTTTGTGATGTTTCTATAGAGGAGAGACAGAGGATGGTGCGACAGGATGGTAAACGCCTCTGCCAGGAAAATAAAACTGCATCTCCACAATAAAGTGATCTGGGGTGGGGAAGTGTGGGTGCAGAAAATGGGTAAAAAGGGAGTATCTCATGACAGCGTGTAATAGCTGAGTGGTCATAATCAGCAGCCCTTCTGTCTGCCACTAATGGAGTGATACATCGATGCATCTCCCTGTGTTAATCAGACCCGGACCAGCTGGAGACCAAAGCTCTGCACAATCTGCCCACTGCACTGACGCTGCCGCACAGCTGAGAGGAAGCAGAAAAGACTGATAAGAGTCAGTTATTGTTTAGATTTTATCGATTCCTATTCTGCTTATCGATTTTGATCCTATTTTATTTTTTCCTGGTTCCAATACGTTGCAGATCGTGTGGGAAGATAAAAAAGAAAATATAAATGTTGAAGGCAAACACCACCTTAACTTTCAGCAGACTTGGGTTGAAATGAACAATCAAAGATGAAGAGATATTCCGTTCCACCTTAACTGGGAAGCACACAGTTTTCTTTTACTTTTCCCCTCTTTACACTGGCAAACCATAGTGCTTACAAAGAGCTGAGAGTGTATTCAGCTTGCACAGACATGTCTTAGACCAAAGTTCTGTGCTGCCTTGAAAGAATTCACATCTCTCTGTTTTCTTCATATAAAATCATCCCACGTCTTAAAGTCACTTTCTCTGGACTGTCTGAACACTCTTCATCTGTGGAGCAGTTAAAGCTTCCAGAGGCCTTAATCACTGACGTGAAGGTATGCAGGGATTACATACACAGAAAAATCTTTTAGCACAAGCACAGTTAGAAATTTTGCAGGGAGGCATGAATAAAGAGGAACCGGCTGATTTAAAGAATTGGGATGCGTGACAGACAATCGATTGCAAACGTCAAAACTTCAACAGGAAATTGAGGTGAGCAACACTCTCTATCTGTCCTGATGATTTGCAGTTTGGAAGTTGTGTTTAGTTTTTGACACATATGCAAAGAAAGAAAGAGGAAGAGGGGATTGACAGGTCACTGTGCACATAAACATGCCAAGATCAGAGCCCTCAGAAATCAAGGTTCCATTCATTTGCACCGTGTTTGCACCTTCTACCACCTGGCTCCGGTCACCAGGTGATTTAATACCCTCCTGCAAAGATGGCAGTTGTTCTACTTTCCAGAAAAGACCAGCTCTGAGCTTTAAGCAGAGTTAATACCTGATCCACACACTTCTCCACTTGGGAACAGGCCCAGAACTGTTGGCTTAAGCCTGCATGCATATTAACCAATATATCAAACTCTTTTCAACCCCGACTGTCAAAATGCTCTCTAATCCCATTTCTAACCTACACCGAGTGATATGTTCCTTATCCCAGAGCCACTGGAGAGGGCAAACACAAAATCCTCATTGTAAAGCCACCATACATCTTCACCTGTACATTACCACGGACAGCAGGAAGCAGAATATTGCCTGATCTGACTGTCATGCACATACGGAAGCACTTTCCTGCTAAATACGAAGTGGACGATTACCGAGCATGGCTTTAATGAAGTCTGAACCCCCGGCAGTAAATTACTGATTCTCTTTTTTATCAGAGCAACTACCATTAAGATTTTCATGTGCAATGTTCTTTAACTCCCAGCTGGTGAGAGCAGGTTATACTGGGAGGTTCCCAGGGGTGGAGGATCCATCTAATGACCCACATGGGGAAATTAAGACGGCTGCAAAGTGAATAATAAAGAAGGACTCCGCAAAGAAAAACAAGAGGAGGACAAATGAGGGTTGTATAAACATTAAACTAGCAATTTAGACAGAAGAACTCACTACATACTGCAGACATCTGAGAGCAGTTAGATAAATGTTTGTATTAGCGCATCAAGAGGGTATGAGAATAGCAGCAGCTGCAGTAGAAAATATGAATAATGAGTCTATGGACACAATAACAGCAATACTTTTACAGTTTACTTTTGCAATCCTCCCATATCAAAGCAATACAACACATGACAGCTGCAGTAAGTAAAGGCTGCATTGTTTTATTATGGTTAAGATCATGTCACAGATGCTGTATTTGGGTGGTGCTGTGGCTTGCATTTTGTTTTCCTGTTTAAACACACACATTTTTACACATACACACACCCATCTCCTGTATAGACTAATAACAGAAACACCATGTACCATATATAGGGTTTGAATACAGGGTCATTATTGCTATTGAATGATCAGTTAAGTGATGTAATTAATCTGTAAAATGACAGAAAATAATAAAAAAGAACTTTTACATTTCTGAAAACCCAAACTGATATCTTTATATTGCTTGTTTCTTCTGACTAAAAATTAAAAAATTCAAACCTATTAAGTTCACTTTTTTACATAAATTAGAGAAAATCTTCACACTTGAGCTGAAACAGATGGAAGTGTGGCATTAAAAAACGGAAGATTTATCGATGTCATTAAGAAAAACTCAGATTCATCTGTATTAATCAGTAGTTGAATACTAATTGTTTTAAACTGTACTTTAAATATGCTGGAATATGATTACAACAAAAACTGGGGTTTAGGAAAGTTCTATCAACACATGTCTGACATGGTCTTACAAATGTAGGATCCATGTATTTTTAATGTTTAACTGCAATAATCCCCCAGAGCACCAGAGGGTGTATAGCAAAGGTTGTGGCTGGCCATAAGAGATTTCAGATGGAGAACAGTGATCACATGTGCTGCTAATCTAAGAGAATAGTAAATAGTAGATGGACTGCATATATGTATAAAGCCCATTCCAGCTCTTTTAACCACTCTTAGCACTTTACAACAGGGTCAGCGTTCACTCGTTCACACACGCAATCACACACCAGTGACAGGCGACATCACTGTAGTGACTAAGTCCTACACTTTAGCTGCTACTTAGGCTGAATTATTTAGACTATCAGTGTTTTGCTTCAACTTTGCTCTGAAGACTTATTAGGAGTAAAAGATGCCGTGGAGAATGGACATTAAGAAAATATCAGCATTGAGATGTAAAGTATGAGACTGTAAATTGTCCTCTCAAGTACAACTCCTAGCAATTAAGCTTAATTAACTTAAGTCTAATTAGCAGCTGGTATCAGAAAAAGGGAAAAGCCCACAACAATTAGCTTAACAACTATGTAATATGACTTAAAAACGAATACGTTTTTCATTCAGACTTCACCATACTGTTTTTTTTAACATATTTACGTCTGTATGAACACCATGTGTAAAAAAACCCTAAACTGCAGCTTTTGCGAGTGAGTGCGTAACCGTACTGTAAATGCAAAGCTGCAAAGTGCCTTCAATGAATGCATGTACTGAACACCACAGTTTTCCCTTGGAATTATATAGCACAGTCGGACCTCTCAGATATTGTATTTCCTGCATGACTAGGCAGGCAGACTGCAGGCCCGGACCGTGGATTGTGACTGATAGGAGAATGGATTTCAAGATCCCAGCGCTGTTGCAAGGCACAGTTGTAAAACCACCCAAGATGGATTTTTTTTTTTTTTTTGGTGAGTTTGTTTTTCCCTGGGAGGGCCTTTTTAACCAACCATAGAAGAGTGATCTGTGTTTACCATTACCGAGCGCGTTCTTTGACACCGACAGTACCACCTGCAGAGACGATAGCAGCTGAAGAGCAGAAATACACACTGATCGCGAGCTGTATGATACAAGCAGCAGCAATGAGCCATCAGTTAACTTCTACCCATACTTGGCAATGTTGCTCTTTGGGACACTAACTGCACCATGGGATTGTGGGTATTAAAAGCATTTCATGCAGAGAATCAAATCAAGTGGATGAATTCGCAGCGGGAATCATAATTCCAACTGCCAATCGCCTGAGCGGAATCAATCATGGGAAATCACAGTGGAAAAGTGTGTTTTTAATCTCGTCCTTTCATAACTGAAGTGGAAAAAAAAATATCAAATGACATTCATAACAGAAGATAAAAAAAAAAAAAAAAAAGGTCGGAGAGGAGCAGCAGGATTATGATTTATCATCAGGGTACAGATGGAGGTTTTCTTTGAGAAAGCCCTGGAGAGTTTCTGCGTGGATGATTTTTGCCTCATGCAAGGAGGGACTGTGAACTCAGATCCAAAAAAAAACGGTCATCTTAAGACAAAAGAGGAGTGTAAGACTGAGAGGGCAAACATTTCTCCTGCTTTGGTTTCGTCAGACATTGTGTTTTGATCTTTGGTGTACTGTGCGTGTTCTCCGATCGCCTGCGGAGGCAGAGAACAGAGTGAAAGATGGAGAGAAGGAACACTGTCACCCAAACACTGCGACGACGTATGAACTCCCTTAGCCGAAGGCGTGCTGTGAACACACACTCTCCCACAGAGCCGAGGGGACACTCTGCTGGCGTCCTCTCTTTCCTCAGACGCACAGTGAAGCGTAACTACCTCGGGTGGAGTTTGTGTGCCGACTCCTTTATCCTGGGGCAAGCTCACTTTTGTGTGCAGCTTAGAAAAGTAGCACCATTCCAGGAGAATACAAACGGAGGGGGGAAGAGAGAAAAGCCATCCATTCAGCTGGCAGCGAGACTGAGTAATACTACAACCAAGATAAAGAAGATAAAGCTCAGGAGAGAAAGGGGACAGAAATTAGATTTAAAAAAAAAAGAAAGAGAGATAAAGGGAGGTTAAAAAAAGTTCGAGCAAAGACAGCTTAATGTTGCAAGTCATGGCCGCAACTGCGGGATAAACTCAATATCATTTTTCACACTTTTTTTGATTGACGGCTGAAGGACGTCTTTGCAGCCAAGAGACCAGACTCCATTACCCACACAGTGAGCGAAAGGACATGCACTGCAGCCGTAATGATACACTGAAAGTCAGGAAGGGGCTATTTGTTGTTGAGGAGGAGCGTGGAGGAGTGTGGAGGAGCCGTCAGCCTGGCCCTGATGGCCGTCCATCCTCCACAATCATCAGCTCAGAGGGGGAGCGTTTCCAAAACTCTGCCTTCACGAGGTTCAGCCCATTAGCTGGTCATGTTACACTAAATGTAAAGAAACAGATCAATTACCCGCTCTGCTTGGGATTCGAGATAATGTGTGATTTCATGGGAAACGTCTTGCTGTAACCACGCATGTGTTCATGACAACACTGTGGCTGGCGGTTTGCTGCTCTCATGTCTGAACCTGCAGTCATCTGCGGTGAACAAGTTGAGCCAATAATTTACCTAAGCCGTGACACAGATGTAGCTCCTCCAGGGAAGAAGTGAGGATAAATAATTGAATTTCCCCAGGCTGTGATTTCATTCATTATTTATCATCTAATTGATTACTTGCGAGTCGGCTTTCTAACCTGTCCCACAATTAATGCGCTGCTTTTTATGTGTTTAATTAATGGCCACTGCAGCTTCATGAAAAACACACACTCAATTACATCTGGAATTAAAAAGCCACGGCAGTTTGTGCTATGCTGCGGCGCCGGAGACGGTAGAGAGACATTAATCAGCCAAAATGGAATCCAATAAGACAGACTTAGTCTTCTAGACCAAATTGGACTATTTTTCATACTGTTGCCAGTCTGCCTCTGTGGTGATGTTGCAGCTCAAGTTTTTTTTTTTTACTCTTGACCCAAAATTCACTTTGAATCAACTTAGCTGTCAACAATCTCAGCCGCTCTGCTCCGGCTTGTTTGTTCTGAGGCTGCGACCGCACCGTCTCCTCTCGGTGACACCGTGTTGATGTTTCTTGAGTGTGCGGGACATCAAATTCAATGTACTGCACCTTTTCTATTTGGCGGAGGGTTATTGTTTTGTATACAAACAATACATGCTCATACAAACATACACACACACACACATATTAAGATGTACAAACTCAAACCGGCATGCGCGTTTATCTCTCCAGCTCATGTTTAGAGAGGCCATCACCCAAAACCGATTCTATGGGCTTTTGTTTTGAATGAAAAGTGTTTATGGCCAACACTGTATGAATGCAAATACTCTTTTGGCAATAACAGCCAAGTTGTGTGTGTTTAGGCTTGAAAAACAAATGGTTTCAAATGTCTACTTTTCTCTATTTTCTCTAAGCTCCAACAAAACCTAAAGGCAATGGGCTTTCATTCACTGTCAGTCTGACTGTACAGTGAGACGGTGTAATATTACACTGGCTTCTGCACAACTCATCAACTGCCTCTGAGTTAAAGACATTTTAGAAAACAGACAAATTCGAGGAAACGAGTAGCAGAGGGTTCAACACATTCGAATGCTGCAGCCTTGAAATCAGATATTACATGAACTTTGGTTTGGTAACAAAGTCGTTTCCTTTATTTTTCTCTATTTATTTTACAGCGATTACAAAACTGTATGTTCTGCATGCATCAATGAGTCTTTCAGCCTCACACATGCACACACACACTCACACCACACACAGACAAAGACACTCACTCTGTTTCCAGGAAGGTATTGATTGCAGCCGAATCTATCAAGATCGATACTTTCACTGTTAAAAGCCAGCTTGTTGACCCCTTAAATAATGCTGTAAAGTGTCCCGAGGCAATAACGGAGCATCTTTTACTGAATCAGACCCTTGTGTCTTTAAGGGCCGAAACACCAAAACAAATTCCTGCCTTATGTGAAAAAAAGCTCAATTTATTAAAGCTGAAAGACTCTTTTACTGTCCTCTTTGTGTCTGCTGCCAATCAAAGCTATACATCGAATGCTTGGACTTTGTTTAAATGTCTCTAGTTCATCCTTGGAGGCACGAAAAGGCTCTTTCTCTCCTTTAATTGCTGATGGTCAGGGAGGAGCACTGAAGCTTATAAATAAGGCCCCTGTGTTAAAGTCTGAATGAAAAGGCCTGGATGCCACACGGCTGACATCATTAAGAACCGCCTAATGATCCCCTGGATTTGATTTGTTTGGCCTGAGTCGCCTCCTTACAAACTTGTGTGACTTGTAAAAAAAATAAAAAATAAAAAGCACCCAGATTTCATCAGTCTCTCAACAGGGGCCTCTGTTGAGGTTCGGGCTCATTTGGGACTTTGCCAAAGCTTTTCCAGGCTGAGTCCAACTACTCAAGCCAGACTGTTATGCATAACTAAAAGAAAGAAAAAAAAAACTAATTGAAGTGTTTTCACAGGAAGGAAACCATTAGACTGGCGAGGGGAAGATGGGAACACATGCAGGGCGACAATATACAGATAAGAAAAAGCTCTTGTATTTTTCTCAGAAGCACTATTTGTGCTCTTAATGATGTAATAATTCAATCAGCCACAGAAATGTGTCCTTTGAATCTCAGCTTGGCTGCTGTTCTGGCAAACAAGCTGCTAGCTTATTGTTGAGTGACGCAATTATTCAGTGAGTGAGATTTTTAATTACAAACTGTACAGGACCCAAACAAATATTAAATAAGCTGCATGCTCCGGTGCATATAACATTTGAACAAGCTATAAAGCAAGATGTGTGAGCCGCCGGTTATGAGATGTTGTTCTAACCCAGCGCATCTTAATTCCATAATAAAAATGAAAGGTGTAAGAGTGGAGCAGAGCACAGATATTTCGACTCCGCACAAATGGGATTAGGTGTTTGTTCGCGGAGCACAATGAGGGTTTGGGATAGGGAGCTTTCCTTTCACAACTAAGCCCGCGGCGGGGACGACGGAGCAGGCAGGTTACTGTGCGATTACGATGATCCAGTTTGATCTGAGGCAATGAAATTTCTTCCAACACTACTTTTTTTTTTGGGCTCTTCCAGCGAAACAAGAAACAAATAGATGAAATGCACAGCGCTCACACACAGGCAGCAGAACACACACAAGAACATGACAGAAGCACACTGATGTGATTTCAGACTCATTTACAATTAGTGTACTGAATTATTTTCCCCCCGACTCCAGTGTTAAAGCTATTGTGATGCCAGAATCACAATATGAACTACCAGGCTTTGTGTAAATGGGATTCCAGCTTATTTTGCAAAGCAGAAAATTCCTTAATTAGCTAACACTTTGCCTAAATTAGCAAGCCTCGCTCCATTTAAAGAGACATGAGTAAATAATGCATGATGCCAGTTGCAGTTAAAAGGAAATGCCTGTTTCTAACGATTCACAATGCCTGTGATGTGCTGAGTTGTATCAAAAAACTGAGATACATCAGATTGTGACACCATAACCGATTAACAAACAGTGGAGCAAAAACTGGACCAAATATTGTTAGAAACCACCTCTGAACCAGGAAAAATACAGTGCAGCAATGGTAGCAGTTAAGTGCTACTGTCTGCATGCTAACATGCCCACAGTGTTGATGCTCAGCAGACTTAATGTTCAGATTGTTTGTTTAGCAACAGCATTTGCCAATTAGCATAAAGTCAAAGAAAGCCAAAGGCTGATGGGTAAGCCTTTAGTTTTGCAGCACTGGACAAGTTCCAAATTTGACCTGATGGTGGCACTAGTGTAAAAGTCAGGACACAAGTTGGTACAATTTATCCTGATATTCCTATTTTAATACAATCCATCATACAGATGCTGAGAAATTTCAGTCTAAACCAACAGTGATGGTCAGACAGACCAACAGACATGATGATCCATAAACAGTTATGAAACCAAAAAAAAATCAAGATCCCTTTATTAACAGTAAGAATAAAATGATTATATATTTCATATGACGTGAGAGATCATAGTGAGAAAAAACTGTGGCCAATATTAACATCAGTGAACCCCATTATTCCACATATTCCTTTTAATCAGAGGAGGCATTGCTCTTCCTTTACATAATCACCAAACAGATATGCTCAGCATCGTTAACACCATATATATGATCCCCATTTACAATTTCCCCCAACCGCACAGGCTAACAATATATCTCCCACTTCGGCCAGACTTTATATTCCCATTTTTTTCTGCCTCTCAGCCCAGCTTATGTAAGAGGCAGCCAGTTAGATGGGGGATGGGGTGTCAGAAAAGGCACTGTACCCTTCATCTGGCAGGAGAGTATATCACTGCCTCTCCCTAAAGGATGGCTGAAAAGCGATCCTCTTCTTGCACACTCTGATGAATATCAACACCCCCTGAACCACTGAGCCTCAGATTTATTCAATTGGCTCCTCGTATACAGTAACTGACAGTACTGTGAAGGAGAAAAAAAAAAAAAAAAAATTCCCCCAAGCATAAATTTATATCCACTTCAACCTAACCCTTTCCACTAGGACACATGGCCACAGCAGGGAGGATGACATAAAACCTCTCTTTCGCTCGCCGCTGCATGGGATGATGGGAGAGAGATGAACAGCAGCAGTCAGACACAAAGGGCTGTCGTCGGCTGCTTAAGCTTAAACACTGACAAAGTCAAATCAGACTGCTGAACTTGATTTCTGGGTCACAGATTAAAAAAATAAAAATAAAGAACAGCCTGATGATTCCCCAAAAAAAATAAAAAATCAAATTAAATGTCATAATAATGTGAGATCAACCCTCAAAGCAAACAATGCAAGATACAAATCTGCAGGTAGGAACGTACAGTTCTGCTAAGCTGTTAAAAAAGAGATGAAAGAGATGCAGTGCAGCCAGGTGCACGTGCAGAGAATGAATTCAGATGTACAAAGCACACAGTCAGTCAGCGGTGCAGGTGCATATGGTTTGGCAGCTGACATTTGGATAAAATTGCATCTACGGGTGAACGGTGCATATGCAGCACGGATGAAAATTGGGTCAGATTACCAGAAGGTGTAGCGAGGCCTGAGGTCAGTCATGACTAAGCAAATTATCAGTGTTCTGTTCCTTTAAAAGCAGAGAGTGGGAGGTGTAGGCTCACTGTTGACTATCACACACTGAATTAGCATAAAGGATATGTTAGATGTTGGTCTGTTTGTGTTCATTTAGATGTTTCACTGCAGAAGCAGATCAGTGATTCAAACAAAGACTCAAATAAGTTACCTCAGAGTCAACTGGCTGCATGACAACAAAGGTTTCTAAGCCATTTTTTTTGTGTAAATCATTCTGACATTTGTATGTTTGCTCACAACACAACAACCTGTGCAGATAATGAGCAACTCATTTCCAATTCAAATTAGCCGACATATCCTTTTGTTCACACATAGTTGAATCTATGAAAAGTGGATGGTTCATGAATGTGACACAGCAGGTGGGAAGCAAAGGCACAAATCCAAACAATCCTCAACTCCAAAAGAGCACTGCAGCCTCTCCGTGCTGCTCCTCCCACTAAGGTGTGGCGGTGATGGGAAAGTAACAAAATTTCAAACAGGCATGAACAAGAAAAAAAGCTCTGACACGTCCAATAGAAGTGCAGGTGCTGGTTCACAAGCTGCACCATGCAATGGACAGAAAACGCAGCACAGACGCTTGATTTTTTTTTCCAATTCCAATGCACAGATGCGATATTTTCTGTTCATTATATAGAGATATTAAATACATCTTGCATTTATCATAATATATTGATGAATTTCACATGTAAAAATCCCAGTGGAGCTCATTTTGCATTCAGCTGCAGAGAATGCCACGGGAGTTTGAAATGTTTCTGGAGGCGCTGTAGGCAAGAGAGACGCAGAGTGTGCAGACAAAAAAACAGACGTGCGGGCTCATGTGCAGAGGCAGATAATTCTTCATATTCCTCCTCCTCTTCCTCCTCCTGTATAAAAGCCTGTGATTGAGTCTTAAGACATACTGGTTATTAGCCGAGTTATGAATATCAATTTGCTCTGCACGATCTTTTCAAGCTGGCTAGTAAAGGTCAAATCATTTAGTCTAAGAATAAACTTTGTTCCTCCATTAATGTTTGCAGCACACACAGTGCAAACCATCATGACGACTGAGTTTCCCCCCTCGGAGCTTAATGATGTGACTTAATGGTGCTGTGACAGAGGGAAGAAAAAAACCAAAAAACATCCAAATAAAGATAAATAAAGAAGCTGTCGCCTCTGAGAGGAATTTACTATATGCTGCATTTTTCTCAATGTGATGTGTGTGAGACTGCCTGTGTGTGTGTCTGTGTGTGTGTGTGTGTGTGTGTGTGTGTGTGTGTGAGAGCTCTCCTGTGTTTTGACCCAAAATAAAACCATATTTGGAGACATAAATGGGTCACCCCAAATTAGAAGGAAAACAACACGAACTGGTGCAAACATGATACCCCTCCCCCCACACCACACTTCCCCCACAAAAAGAAACATCTGAAAAGTATGATATTTATATGATGCCACCGGGTTTTCTCAGAAAAGAGACCCACAGGCCATAAACAAGGATTCAAGTTTATGAGCTTTTGTAGAGGAAAAAAAACAAAAAAAAAATGTCACAGCACCTCAGTGTTCTGCTCTTGTGTTGCTAAAAAAAAAAGAAAAGGTTAGATTCATGGCTCTTTCCTTTTCTTTTCTTTTTTTTACCCAACATCTCCCTGCAGTTCCTCCTTCATCAGAGAGGCGATGTGAAGCCAAAAGAAGTGAATTTAAAGAACGCCGCATTGGCACAAATGCGTGTGACTATCGCAGAAAAGAAATAAGCAGGTAGGAAGATATGAAAAGTGTTTATTTCCTCCCAAGGAAAGCCGCAGCAGCATTTCAATGCTCAGAAAACATATGCCTTGATACGAGCAGCCTGGCAGAGAGTTTATTTTTAGAGTGCTTTGACCTTTATTTGCTGGCATGACAAGTTTCGCAGTGTAAAATGAGGTTCATAATGTGACTGCTACCAGTGATTGTAATAACTCCTCATCCTGACCCGTCAACTGCAAGAAAACATACCCACGTCTCTTTTTCGCAGTCTCTCTCTCTTTCCAGCTCCTTCCTGTATTTCCTCTTTTCTTCTCCTTCATGTTATCATTTCCATTTTTTTTCCACAGCCTCCCTCTCTTCAACTTTGCATTTTTTTCTTCCCTTTACTTCCTCTTGCGGGCCTTTTCTCTCCGCCTCCTCTCTCTCTCTCCTTCCTGTCTCTCCTTCTTCTTCTCCACCTCCATGTATCTTTCATGGGCAGAAATAGTCTGTCACACATGGGAGAGGACCAGTAACATGAGAGTCTGGGGACCTTTTCCATGAAGAAAATGGACTTTCAAAAAAAACATATTTATCCAATCCCGCTTAAATTACCTTGGCCAAGTTGTTCTTTGACAATAAAAATGCAAATCAGAAAATGACCAATTTTCCCTCAGGTGACTGTATAAACACAAAGCATGCATACTACTGGAAGGTGCAGCTTTTTGAAGTTTACATATTAGAAACCAAGTGTTTTTACATATTTAGATAAAACCATTTGCTTAGCTTTTTTGTTGTTCGCTATTTTTGTTAACAGGTTATAAAACTTGTTTGTGTATTTCATACTATGTTATCTTAAATAAACAAACAACTTATTGCATATTCTATAAGCCTCTCGCGTTGGATTCAGTCTCAGGCTTTTTATATGTATAAATAAAACATTTGCACCCACCTGTCTGGTGTATTGGGTTGGACTGACAGCTGTCTATTTCTAACTCCTCTAAACAACAGGGAGAACTTGCAGTTAAAAAAAAAAAATCCACAAGATGCTGAAAAAAATCATTCAAACTTGTAGCTGGCTGATGGATTGATGGTGGACAAACAACCGGCAGTCGGTCCCTGGGAGCTCTGCCGCTTTTAAAGAGTGAAAACAGCATCTTTTGACTAAGTTTTACAAAGTTTCACAAACATTTTCAGTCTATATTCCAACTTTCAATAAATGGACTGCATTTATTCTTAAGTAGTTGACAATCTTGCCTCTCTTTAACCAATTATGCATTAATTTACACACCATTATCATCATATAGGCGAGCTACCATGCAAGACACTGCCCTTACCTACAGGAGCAATTTGTTTTGCCTGCATTATGTCTTTATGTTCTTGGTTAAATAAGTAGTAAGTAAGTAGTGCTGTATATTGGCACATGTGCACAGTTAAATGGTGCAACATTGTTTTTTTTAAAAGTCATCATGCATGTAGAAAATATGGAGTGAATTATGTTAATCAACATCAAATAGCACCTATGAAGGTTGTCTGACATGTCTCCTGTGTTTTGGCCAAAAAGTTCCTTTAAACTCACTGACAACAGGAGCCTTTCAAAAGGCCAACATCATGCATGCTCTGCATCAGCATCAGCATCAGGGGAAACTCTCCATACCAGCAGGTGGTGGTAGTATTTGTAATTTAGAAATCAACTGAGCAAAAAGCTTACTCCAACAGGTCAACTACTGCTGACTTCAGTCAATAGTCAACAAATGCTCACTGCTGGACCAACACTGGGGGCTCTTATGTTCCCGACTAAGTAATGAAAATGATATTTTAGGAAAACAGAGGCAGCAAAATGCCCTCACCACAAGTATCCAGCCACAAAGTCTGCACGGCTAGTGGCACCTTTACTGCTACATCATGCAGATGTAGTTGGCTTTTTTCCAGTTGACATCAGATGTAAATCTATAAAGAAAGTACAGTTTGATTACAAATATTACATAACAAAAAAGTTGCCAAGAATGTTTGTATCTGCTTTAAAACTGTAAAGCTCCGTATCTCCAATGATTTGTCCTAAAAAGTGGCCCTGCGTTGTCATCATGAATATACAGTGTGAATAAAGGGGGTGCGATTGTTTTCTTTGAGCACTTTGTTTCCTCCATAGATATTCAGTTCATGACATGCTGCTTCTCTTTCTGACTGTAAACTCTCTGACTCCTCCCCCTCTCCTCTCCACCTCGCTCCTCCTGCCTCTGTGTATCACCTCCTCACGCACTTTGCTGATCAGCATATGAACACACTCCTGTCTTCCTCACCCGTCCCGATTCCCTCCCTCTTCATCTCCTCTTTCCTATTGCTGAGGAGAATATGAACGCACGTCTTTCTTATTCCTGTGCCGGCTGCTTCCTCTGTCTCTCCCTGCTGCTTCAGCTCAGCCTGCAGGCAATTTTCACACAAGGCTGATTGAATTCAAACCTCCCCCTCCTTTTTTTTTTTTTTCTTCTTTCACTGTTCTCTGTTCCTATAGAGGGAATGGGATGAGACAACAAAGTCTCACCACCACACAAATTTATATGCATATAAATGGACACTGACAAATGAAACACACTCCACGCAGAAATTGAGGTTGAGCTGACATTAAAACATGCATGTTCCCATGTGGAGGTGAAGAAAAGTGGCACATAGAATATGCAAATGCACCTGAAAAGACACACATGCTAATGCACATGTGCTGTATGTACGGAGACAAACGAATTCAAATTTAAAAGATGTTCCTATGATAAACACACAGAGGGAGTGGTATAGGGATATTTGATGTTTAATGCATGGTATGCAATATTTGGCTATTTGTTTTAATGATTTATTCATCCATCATTATTTATGAGGCAAAACATTTACTGTATGTAGTTTCTAATGTAAGGATTTGCTTCTTTTCTGTGTTTTATAAGATTTTGCATTTGTCAGAGAAAATAAGCAGTTTACAGTGGTTACCCCCTTTGGCCTCACTTTGCATGTTGGTGCCCAGCTGCAAGCTAAACATTTCCAATAAAGGCTAAAGACAGCAGCTGAACTTTCCTCTGGGAGGGAATGTAAAAAATTGTGAAAGCAGTATTGGAAAACCAATGAGAGGAAAGTCAGTTCAACTTAAGTGAACTTTGACATATGATTTTGTGTCCAGTTTTATGCAACCTCTTCTGTCAGAGGACACAAGGAGTCTATTGTTCATACAAGTTTCTGCTGTATAAATATGCCTTTTAAAGGCCAAGTTTGTATGATTTAGAAGGAGCCATGTGCCAGAATGTAAAATAATATCCTTATTATGTTTTCAAAAGGGAACAATCGACTAAAAAATAATAATTGTTGTGTTTTTGTTAATGAGATATTTACAGATCAAGCAGGTTTTCTTCCACAGAGTCTGCTGTTTTTGCTGCCATGTTGCTACTGCAGCCCAAAACAAACAAACCAAACACGGGTTCTGAAAAGACTTTTAGTGTTTTTTGCTAGTTTTGGATGCAATCTGCAACCTCACAGTTAGATGTCACTAAATCCTGCACAACTTGCGTCCAGAGTGTAGTTCACATTTAAGCTACAAGCTAAAGAGATTGCTAACTGGCACCAAGGGACACATGTTATGTGTGTCTCACTAATGTAATTATGTAGTCATTAGTTTTAAATGTGAGACCAACAGCTGCTTTTTAATAAGGATGAAAATGTTGCAGAGCAAGTTAACTCTCGCATGTGCATGCTGTAGATATTCCAACTGCTGCGCTGAGCAAGATGCATGTAAAAAATCAAATGTTTATCCCTACACCTGTACGATAAGCACATTTTTGACACAAACTGTTATGTATCACATCAGTATCTTGCAAAAAAACAACAGAAAAATTGTAACACAGTATTAAGGAAATGACAAATGGCCTAACAGAAAGGCCCATCAACACCTGGAATACTGTAACACCACCTCTGTCGGAGCCATTTGGCCTGGACGGGCCTGTGTGACAGCAAGTAATGAAACAGTGGCGAGAGCAGCAGGGGTGACAGCGGCCAGACTTGTTCGAACAAGACATTTAATCTGGCGACTGCTTCCATTAAAACCAAACCATGATCCTTCTGGGGCCCTAAGAAAACACACATACACACACACACACACACACACACACACACTTGGTCAAAACAAAAGGTTATTGATGGTCAGGTTTTTTGCTTCTGTTCCACTTCGAGCACTCAACCAGCAAACTGCGTCCCACAAGGAGCCATAATCATCATCCGCTCCCGAGCAATCACTTACAGCAGCACCAGCTGCCCAGGATGCTCCGGTCGAACCGGATCCAGGACCTGATAATAGTCTCCCACACCACATCTCTGCTGATTTAAGTCTCTGCGGCAAACAGACCTTCAATCTGTCCGTTTTATCATTTGCAAGAGGCAGCAGACTCCTAAGAAAAGACCCCAATGGGATAATTGAGGGGAGGGGATCAGGTGACCATAAATCTCACTTCAAGGGGCCCTTTTACAAAAAGCCCACACCGGAGCCGTGTGATGGATGACCGGGCCGGGGTAAAGGGTATTGATACATCTGTCGGGAAACTGGGATGGTGTGCTCCATCTCATAGGACAGACTGTGTACTGTAAAAAGTAAAGAAAGTCAAAAACGAGGGAAAAAAAGAGTGTCGGGAAAGAAATCCAGTCATTGGAAGAAAAAAAACTGAGCGTGAGTAACAGAGATGGATGGAAACATTAGTCTCACAAAACTAATGTCTTCAGTGAGGTGAGGGGAAGAAAATTACAGGAAGAAAAGAAGAAACTGGTGTATTTGCATGTTTGGCTTGTTTTGTTTAGGCTGGTTTAAAAGCTGTTGATGATTTATGGTCAGTTGTGGAATTTTATTTGGCTCTCTCTGATGACGCAGGACGACAGTCACCAAAACCCTCCGATGAATGATTTACCTGTGAGGTCTGATGACTCAATGTTTACTTCTGTTAATAATTTAGCGTGAACGCGAATCAGACCAGAAATAAAAGGAAACAGTGTGTTTTTCCCTGCATGCTAAAAGATCTAACAGTGTTAAAAGGATGTTTCTAGATGGCGTCTCTTTCTTTTTGCAGGTTTTCTTCCCTCTGGTGGCACGAATTTTCTCCTGCAAAATGGCGAGATAAAAGCAATCTTCATCGATAACACACCCCTCTCTCTTTGCACACTCGCACGCACACACTCCTGTTAGAAAATGTCATCATCGATGCCACATGCAGAAACGTCCGTGGACCGGTGAATAAAATAGAAGAATGTCTTCTGCATGACTCCATGGCACACAAATGTGGAATAATGGATTCAACAATATATTCTGCTCAGGCGACGTATTCATATTTCACTCATCCAGCAGCGGTGGACACATTATACTGCTTTTCCCTTAACGCGCTTGGCCTCCAAATCAATGTCCATTAAACTGACTTGAGTGTTCATATGTTATCGGATCCTCTCTCTCTCCGCTAATGCTGCTTCTGCACAGATTCTGGCCCGTTGGAGATGGTGCTGCTCAAAACCGTGGAGCTGCAGTGAACGGTGAGTGAACGCTCCGGGAGGCTGCTACAGGCAGATGCTCATTACAGTGACACGCTGACCTCCAGTGACTTCACAACGCTCCGATAATGAACTGGACCATTTGTGCTGTGTGGTTGTCACAGACAATTTTTAAACCTTTATTTATCCAGCCAAGGTTTACAGAGCACTCATACTTCTTCTCTGGCAGGGCCGCGCTTCACACTCATAAAGTTTCACAGCTTCACACCATCATTACCACAGGCCTTTACACTTGGCTGCTGAGCAGCTTTACTGGAAAGGCTGCAGCTTTTTCAAGGACACAACTGTGGTAGTTCTTCATGCAGGGAGAGGCGATTCTCATTTACATCGCATCCAGAATATAACCAAAAAAACCACTCAGTTCTAATCATTTTTACCAAGCCTATGAATATTGATAGTTCAATAAATCCATACTGCAGCAAGATCAGAACGAGATGCCAAGGATGATGCTCGGCATGGTTGCGTGACTTGATTTTTTTGTTTTTTATTTTATTTGCATGTATTAATAGCAAGAAGGAGCTCAAACTTGATAAAGAAAAACTGTAAAAATGATAAATCCCATTGAAACTGTAGAGCACTAAGAAAGATGCAGAGGTCAAGACAAACCAATACATTAAAACAGAAGATGTGTCAACAAAACAGGGTCTTTTTACCGTAAAATGCAGCAAACACATCTACCTCTGAATGTGTTCGCTGCTTTTTACAGCAAAAAGAAGCTGTAAAAAGACCCCTGACACATCCATATAAATATACCAATATCCTGCTTTTTATTTTTCCAGTGAAAAGCATTCAAGTCTTATACAATGAGTGTGACATACACTGTGTAAGCAAGAGATATTGTTTTGGTTGGATAATCTGTGACGTGAAACGTGGGCACAGTTGTGACACCCGCTTAAACACACACACGCACGCACACAATAACACACACAGTGACGTACACAAATGCAGTCACAGTCAGGGGCGGTGTGTTCATCACTCAAACTGCGGGGCTGGTTGGGGGGATAAAGGAAGCAGCAGATCTCTCTACGGTGGAGGGATAACAGGCATCTATTAATCTTACCTCCTCTCCTGTCAGGTAGTACGCCGACAGCAAGCCGCCGACGTAACGGATGTTCACCTCAAAGAGTGACGCCTCGCCGTTCTGTGGAACCAAGAGAGAGATCAAATTGTCAAATGTCATATTGAGCCAAGGCCTCAGACAGCAGTAAAGCAGCGTAGTGATGTTTATGGAAAATAATAATATACTGTAGTCATCATAAACAGGTTTTTATCTCTGAGGCTTTTGAGGGTTTTTTTTGTAAAATATATTGGAAAAGCAGGGTTAGCTGGTGGATTAGTTGCTCTTTGAGACATCAGATGTGCAGAGAAATTCATACATGACGCAGTTTAACTAATTTTTTATGATGTGACACATTTCAAAAACCTGACATTGGCCTCTCGTGGGTTGTTTTGTGTGACCATTTTCATCACTGTGAATGATGCATTTGTTCACTCAGCTTGTTTTACCGTCAACACAGGAGTAGTTTTATTGGTGGCTGAGGGCAGAAAGCCTCAAGTTTTATAAAAAGAAAAGAAACACGATAAATAAAGCAAGAATGCTTTTTTGGTTGGATGGAAAATGATTATTTGTTGTGGACCAGAGAGAAAATTTGTTGCACAAACAGTTTTCAGATGTAAAGGAGGAGTAATTATGAGCATCAAATCTTTCTGACTTCCTTCCACAAAAACCAGAGGTGCCAATTAAAAAATTACAGCTTAGACAACACCTGTGGAGGGAACCGAGGAAAGATCTTTCTTATCACAAAAGCCTTTGTGCTGTGATGCTCTGAGAGAGCTCTTATATTTCAGTCAGGGTGTTATCACACCAAATAAGTTCTGGTGCTTGAATCGGCTCGTTTTTACAATTTCTGATCTTGATGCTTTCCAGCAAATCATCCTGCAGAACCAATCTTATCAAGGATAAGTCGTTAAAAGAGGGGGTTGCACAACAGCTTGTAGAATTAGATGCACCTGCTTCGATTATCACCTTAGGGTAAGGAAAACCTCGCTATTGGTCGCAGCTGAGAAACAACTTTTAGGGGCTGAAATAATTAATGTTCACTCTAAAGTCTGGTAAGAGTTACTAACCGAAGTCTCACCCGAAAAGGTAAAAGATCATCCAGAGAACAACTCAAGACTTAAGCCTTCTGACAAAAGATGTGATGTGTGTGTTGTAACCAGGCTGTGACGACTCATTATATTTCTGGACATATGACCCCTTTGAAATGCATAAATATCCTGTTTTCATGCAGGTGGATAGTTCTGTCACAACTGAAACAACTGATCATTTTTGCTCACATCACATGATGAAAGCAGTGAGTGGTTTTTACAACTTTTTGACTTTTCTGTTTTCTTTAAACGAGCGCACTAAGACAAATTTTGATCAGTCATGTCCACACTTTAATAAGATACTGAATCTTGAATCTTAAACAAAGCAACAGTCTGTCTCTCAATACTGTCTTTCTTCCGAAGCCTCTCTGTGGCTCTCAGCTGAGAGCCCTTTCGCTCCCACTGAGGATGTACCAGTGTTTCACAATGTGTACCATTAAAGGCGAAATTATTTCCTACAGCAGTTAAAAAATGTGGTGTTCAGTAGACGTTACCCATTTTTAGGGAATTTAAGTCACAATTTGGGTGCTGTTGTGAGTATGTACAGCATTAACGGAGGTGTGTCAGACAGTATGTGTTGATAGGATTAATCTCTTTGTTGATTTCGGAATAAATTACACAACAAAACTTATTATTTTTAACTCAGTGACTGCCACTTTAATGTGGAAAAACAACAACCTGATCAGACTTTGACTTTACAGTATGTTTGCATTACTCACACAAAGGAAACTCTGCAACGAATCGCCATGACAACAACAGATATGGTTGCTAGGAGAGGATGTCAGCACCGCACCACCGATGACTGATTGATTAACCGTTCAATCCCTTATCAGTTAATTGTGGTGTATTCATGAGTCTGTGACAGCAGGACACAAGAAGGATATGAAGGCTGAAAAGAAGCTCAGCGAGCATCAGAGTATCTTTATCAGTGTTAAACCATCCTCACTGCCAGGCAGAGTTTAAAAGGAAGGCCCGAAATATAGTTCGTATAATAATTTCTCTCTTAAAGTTGATCTCTTTAACCAATTTTTATCTCTTTTTTTTAATTAAGTGACTGTCATTTTAAGTTTAGCATCTTTCTATGGAGCAGTCTTGCTGTCTGGCTGTTTATTGACGCATGTTGTTGGGTGAATATCTGTTCATGAGACAGTCTGTGTGACCACCAAGCTCCAACGCTCCCCTTCCTCTTTAAGTATCACCATTATAGAGATTCTCCAAAATAAAAATTTTTTTTAAAAAATCAACCACTGCATGCAGATCAGTTTATAAAGATCAGGGCAGAAAGTCAGAGTCGTGTCATCAGGTTCTGCAGTGTTTTGTTTCCTCTTTTGTCTCTTAAAACTAAAGGGCAACATCGATTAACGGAGAGTCGGTTTACTGGCTCAGGTAGAATTTAATTTAAACTCCTCTGCCGTACTTTTTTGAAATGTCATCTGTTGCTCTTCTTGTTTTTTTTCTTTTTTCTTTTTCTTGGTGCTTTGTTTGGTACTCCTTTAATTATATCATCTTACTGTCCCCTCACCTCTCGCAGATACATGCAAATATGTAACCCTTTTGCAAAAAAACAAGCACTGAAGACTGTATTTACTGAAAACCCTTCACTAACCTCGGGCGTAAAATAGTTTGTTTGCTTCATTTCCTCGAATTTTGCAGAAATATCTCATTTTTATTCCACAAGTATGAAATCATCTGAGAAGAGGAACTGTGCTTAGCTGTTGTTTGCCAACATTAAATGTATTTGGTCTACTTCTCTTCTAAACGAAATATGAAATAAGAGGGTAAAACTGCAAATGTCTCAATATGTCGCCATAATTACAGACTCTTACGCTACCTGAAGGTTGGAGCAGGCTGCTACTCATTGACTCGTACACCCATTGAGAAGGAAATTGCCATCTCAAGTGTGGATGATAAGGAAAATTGTAATTGGGTGCCAGAGAGGGCAATTAGCTCCACTCGGAGGAGGACTTTGGAGATGAGGAGTCACTGGCATCTGTTCAGAAATATCATTTATCTTCATTTATACATACATGTACAGTATATCTTCATTTTTAAGTACATCTTTACTTAATCCTATTTTGTATTCCTTAGGGGATGCAAGATATGGATTCTTTTATCCAATAACAGTCACGTCCTGCTCACATATTGGAAAACTGATCATTTTCCATTTTTTTATACATATCAAAAAGAAGTTCAAGTTTAACATGTAGTTTGGCACATCTGAGAGTAAAAAGGGCAAAGCTAAAGAGAGGGAAAAAATGATTATTTGATATTTCACAGCTAAAACCTAAAAAAAAAATCTCACTGTTAGTCACTTTTTCAACCAAAACAAACAAGTCTGACTTCTCAAAAGTTCATATATTATTCATCAAAAAAACTTTACAAACATATTCTGACCTCCATAAAAGATTTTTTCCAGCAAACAAAATAACAAATCTGAATTCAGTGAGATAAATATTGTAATATATAATCAGTCAAATAAGACTTATGTGAAACGTATTAAAAATTCAACATAAATACAAAAGCTTTCATGAAACCAGAAGGTTATGACCACGAAATCCGCAAAAAAAACAACATGATAAAAGGCCGAGACTTTTCTGCTTAAATGTGTTTGCTTATAAGGGAAGCAATTTGAAAGCAATTTGGCTTTGCATTATCAGTTTCAGTCTCTCCGCTAAGCCTAGCTGCTAGCTCTGCCATGCTATTTTCCCTTATAGATTTAAAGGTGCTAATCTTTTTATATAACACTTGCCAAAAAAAATGAAACAAAACAAGACAACGAGCCTGTTTTCAAATAGTGTTTACTTGAACAAGCGGCGTCATCCGTCAGCGTTACAAAGCAGGCTGTTACAGCAGCGTTGTTGTACAGCCAAGGTGCTGGCTTCATCCCTGAACGGGTGACATTTCTTGAGACAAAGCGTGGATGTTTCTGGCAGGGCGGCTTAGCTCGGCTGTCGTGCCAACCCCGAAATGAGTGGCCCTTTCAGTAATGGCACTACGATGGCAGTGATTAGGACTAGACTGTCTATTTATCACCTGCTATCAGCATGACACGTAGGAGGTCCGGAGAGGGAGAACAAGCAACGCTGACAAAGGATTCGCCAATCAGACTTCCTCTTTTTCTATACAGGCCCCATAAATCACCCGGCAGGCTTTGAATAAAATTTCCATTCATGCCAATGTAGCATTTAAAGATCCAACACAAGTGCATTTCAATGCAAAAACAAGCCTGCAGGCTGAATTTCATTAAAAGGGATTTTGTTGATTTTTGTATTTCAATCCGGTGTATTTTATAGAAACAGCCAAGCGGTTGTTTTAGTTTAAAGGAGGAGACGGTTTAGATTTGCATCCTGATTAAATCAGCCAAACAAGTGAGTTCCGGGGCCGTGAAAAAGCACACGAAACACTGACATAAATGAATTCAATCATCACGTCATGGGAAAGATATCAAGACAAGAGATTAAAAACAATGTCAGAGTCGTCTGAAAGGGCGTTTAATGTGTGAATAAATCAAAATTCTGCATTTACTGTGACTGCGTTGAAGGTGTAAGAGATTAAGTGCACAGCAGATTGGATCTGACTCAGTTTGAGGTTCACAGGTCAGAGCTTAAAAGCCCTGATAGCTCTTTCCAAGGACTCCCTTTAATTTGTTTTAACTGTCCGGTTCAATTTTTGATTAAACCAAAAAACTTTTTTATAAGCTTTTAGGGCTATGAAGCTGTAAATGGGATCAACACATCATGTGAGTTACTCAAATATTGCAACTTTCTCTCCATAACTTTGTTTAAATCAAAAAAGGGGAAAAAGAAAAATGCATTACTTAGGTTTCCATCCAATGGTTAATTCAATTAATGATTATTTATGAGATGTTTTTCCATTTTGGAGCAAAAAATGATATTCATGTCTTAAAAAAATAAAATAAAGTAAAGCAGATCAAAGGAAATCATGAGAAAAGTCAACATTAATCGTTTAGTTTCAGTCAGTGAGTTACTGTGTTACTATTTTTGCTTCCTAAGTCTGAATGCTGCTGATCGTTTGATCTGAGGTTACATAAAGTTCAAGGCTTCATCTTTAGGTTTGATTTTAATTCTTTGTAGATGAATGATAAAGAAATCATAAGCAACTGTTACAACCACATCTATCAACCCGCACCCCCCAAAGCAAATATGGGCGTGATTCATTCCCATTAAGACACTAAATTCTGCAGAACGGAGTTAATTTTAACTGTTACTGCTCCTTGAGGCGCATCAGTGCATTATCCATCAAGCATCATTCCTCACCTGCGAGCATGACACGGAAATCAGGTGAAGTGATAAAGTGAATAACACCTGTTTTGCCTTAGTCCCCCCCCCCCTTCCCCCCGTCTTGCTCACAGCGTTCATGCTGAGGACCAAGCAGGAGACGGGACGAAACGCAGAAGCTCTCAGCGTCATCACCGAGATTAAACTGCGTCTCCAGTTTCTGTCTACATTCATTTCCCAGCCTGCTGTGGTTGGAGGTGAAGGAAGAGACTCACCGAGGAATAACGACTCAACAGCAAATACAAACCTGCAGTGCTGCGTTAAAGCACTGACGTACAAACCACCTCTCACACAAACATTTTACACATGAAGCGTCTCCCGCGACACACGACAACAAGTTCAGATCCACTAAAAACACTCATGAGGGATGTTTTAACTGTATCTCCTCCTCACCAGCTCACATAGCTTTTGGTTGCTCCTTCTATCTAAACTCTTTAGTTCAGTTAAACAAACCTTGCAGATCTGCCTGATTAGAACAGTTCGTCTGAGGTTGTTTTACCCAGGAACAAACTCACACAAGCATGTTTGAATTGTAAAAATAAAAGGACTAACCACAACATCATTGTGCTTGTATCCTAATGTTCACTGCCCATTAAGTCCATTAAAATCTGCCTGTCATGATGATCCCACAGAAACACTCCCAGTTAATTTGTTTTACAAATGACTGTTTCTTTGCATGGAAACTTCCTGTTTGTCCTCTTTGATTACATGCAGCCCACTTGACAGCCAAATACAGAAAACTAATATTGCCAGTAGCTAGTTGTATCTTGGTGAACTTTGCGCCACACAAGAGGATATAAATACACACGTTAGTGGGATCGAACATGCAGTAAAACCGGTTTTGTTTTCCTCACGTGGTTCCAGATAACGAGGTGGTGATGCAGGATGTCATCATCAAAACTGAGCTACATGTCAGTCTGTATAACCTTCATCTTTACACTTCTTGGTTTATTTATCAAAAGTCAGTGTGAAGATCACCCAGATGACTTTCCACTACGATGGAAATATTTTTTCCTTCAGTCTGGATCAAATAACCTAAACTTAGAGATGTGAAAGCACCCAATTTATTATTTCCAAAAGGATAAGCGAATCATTTGAACGAGAAGAATCCTGAGCTACAAAATCAAGTAAAACTGCATTTAACAATGTTAAAGTATTGTTTTTAAAAATGCATTATACTGGAAGAAAAATTTCCATTTTAATTTTCCTACATAACGTTTTTGTTGTGCAGGAGGAGCCACGGCAGAAAAGAAAAATTAATTACCGGGTGTAATGACTCATTGGGTTCATCGCTGCAGCACCTTGTAAGGGTTCTGCTTCACCAGCATCATGCAATGCTGCTGACAGCGTCTGATGCTGGTTTCCTCTGTTGACGAGCTTTCAACAGACATGGCAAAGATTTCCATCAGCCTCAGCCCAGATTTGCTTGGAACATGAGCCTGACTGGCATTGCCGCTGTGCCGCCGTGTGCCAAGGAGCCGACTAGACTGTTGCCCAGTGGTGTGTCCTCCTCAGAAACTAATGTAATGATTTACTGCTAATAAAGAGGCATCATTGTCGCTGGGCAGATGACTCTCGAAATCCAGGTTTCCCACTGGCTTCCACATTTCAAAGCCAAATTAGACTGATGTGACGGAGGAGGCAAAAAAAAAAAAAAAAAAGATTTGATGAGCCAAGGATAAAAATTAAGCAGATGATTGCCTCTCCTACCAGAGCTGGTGATGCACACTTACTGGCTGTGATTTAACTTAACTAATTAACATGGAGAAAACCATGAAAGGGACCAATTAGATCGAGCTGCTCTAATCTCGTCAGTCTTGCATGCTGCACATTCAAAGCTGCTGCTGCTGCTGCAGCTAAAAGGAGGTTTTTTTTTTTTTTCCAAGATCGCTCGTCCACTCAGCTGCTGTCGGGGCAGAAAAGCTGCTGCTGCTGCTTTTGCTTCTCTTTTTTTTTTTTTTTTTTAAATCGTACATCAATTATGATCTTGATCAGCATCCAAGCCGTGAGAGCACTCTCTGACATTAGCGTTAATGATCAGTAACCTCGGCAGCATGCGAAACAGGCTTTCCTGATGGAAAAGGCTGCTCTTAACTTCATGCCAGTTTTTTTTAAAAAAAAAAAAAAAAAAAAAAAAGGACGACCACACAAATGATGAACTTAAACAGCTCAATATTTAGGCGGGTCGCATTAACTTAACTTAAGAGGCTTATATGGAGAGATTAATGACATTTTTCTTTTTAAAGTACTTTGATTATTACAGTATTTTAGTGAGTTTAAGAGACTGATGATCCCATTTCCGTGTTGTTCTTTGAACCCACACTAATGACACAGAAAATCAATGATTAAACTAATCAAAAAGAGCTCGTGTTGCCTTCAGTGTGAAGCTCCACAATCAAACAGCAGGGGGGCGTTTCTTCTTCTATGAGGCCTTCACTGATGCTGGTAATTTCAAATGTAAAGTGACTCTTTCTGATTTTTTTTTTCCAAATAGCTTTTTAACTGACAGACATTAAACTGTAATGATTATCAGTCGTCAAGCTCGTTTTTTTTTCTTCATTTTACACGACTGACTGCTTCACTCTTGTTACATTCCCATGATGCATCTTTACAAGCAGGCGGGGGGTAGATGCTTCGATGAATACCTATTCCCATCGCAGACCAATAAACCTTGATTAAACGGTCCAAGCAGGGAGGCATTAAGAGAAAAACTCCTGGCTAATGGTTCGACTCTCATCAGGTATGATTTACAGTTTTATTTCTTTGATAACACTTGTCTTTGAAAATCCGGCGATTAATCAGCGGCAGCCGTCTTTTTAAAACATCATCAAGTAGACTCGTACACACCAGTGTGCTCCATATCATTAACATCTCCGCTAAATGCATGAAATTGTAAATTAACAGCCTGGTGAATAATTAATCAAATACGCCAAGATGATAAATTAGAGCTGAAATACAAACCCGACCAATCATCCCTCCGTCTTTTTTCCACTCACATCCTCTGCATCCTCGAATATTTGTCATCTATTTTCAGAGCTCGCCTTCCTCTTCTGATGCTTTCTCTATACTTTCATGCACACAAATACAGAAACTACACACACACACACACATGCACACACAAACAAGAGAGCAGCATCCTGTGTACAGGTCTCGGCTCCCTCCTGGGGGGATTCAGCAGCTCCCCACCGAGTCCTCTATGATGATGTTCGAGTCTCTTGGGACTTTGCTACACTTTGGCTCTGCCGTCATTATTCAACCTGCTACGGTTGCTTCCCTCTTTCCCGGCTCTTGGTGTAAATGCCTGCCTCTGTCTGTCATCGTGTACCTCCCACTGTATTTGGCCTTGCCGACTGAGCCACATCCTTCACTTTGTCTCGGCGGCACTGAAGGATGCCAACGAGAAAAAAAAGAGGCACTTGAGCCTGCCTGGTGATCTACTGTGTTCTTGTTGATGTACTGAATGCTCAGTTATGCAGATGAGGTCATTAACCGAGCTAATTGAAGCATCAATTAAAAGCATTTCTGTTTTCAGTGCATTTGTCTTCATATAACTCCTGTGGTTTAAGTATCACATTGAGTATTAAAGGCTTAAAGCTGAGTTGGTATTTTAAAATTTAACATTTACAAACCTTTACATTAAACAAGCAGCAAATATTTGGCCTCTAAATGACTTAAAACTCATATCAAGGGTTGCAATGGGAGTCAGTTTTTTTATTTATCTTGTTTTTGCTCATTTTTTTACATTCAAAATATATAGAAGGTCGCCAAATGAGGCTTTAAATATCTCTCATCGAAACTTCTGACCTAGAAATTTAAATAAATGTTGCCTCTTTCTCAAAAATTTCAATAGTTTTTGGAACTTTAAGGCTTTTCCTTTCCACGTACTACATTTTATCAGTATTTATGGTATAACTTCATAGTTTTTCAGTGAGAAATATGAACAGTGTCTACTTATACAATAACTAGGACGCTCTCAATCTTCTTATTCCGTCCTCATCTTAGTCACAGGACTCTTACTGTATGTCAGCATTCGCCCGTGTCATAAGAGTCAAAGCTTGTGAATGATATAAAATGTGCTGGTAAATTGTGGTAATGATGAACCATCCACGCAGAGTGTCCTTTGCCCTCCACATCCTGAGACAGAATGTCAGCTCAGCTAGACTTCAGCTCAGGGCCACAGCGTCTTCACTGAAGCATCTCTCAGCACCGTAAATGACACTGTTTCCCCCCAGACGCCTGCATGACTGGGAGCAAGTTGGGTCTCGTTCAGCGGAGACAGGAGGTCACTGCGGGGGGTCAAAAAACAGCTCTGCAGAGGTAAACAACATCATCGCTCCGGGTCTTGCTTGTTATGAACTGATGTCACTTTATCTGTGCTTAAAACGTGAGCGCGCATTCGGGAAACGACTCATTAACAACCGATTAAAAACAGCCTCGTTCAAAAGCTTCGAGATACTGGATATGAATCCCAATGGCTTAATGACACAGACGTAGAAAACTTTTAATAATATTCATTTAAAAAATAATTTTTAAAAAACCCTGCCGCTGTGTCAATAAGTTAAAAAATATTCACATTCAGTTGCTGAGTATATTTAAGGGTAATAACCTACACATGCACTTTGTATTCGCCTGAGGTCCAAGAGAAGTTGAGCTCAGTCAACAAGTTTTTTTTCTTTGGAAATGATGCTGGAAATATTAATCAGACATTTCCATCCGGTTTCAGTTTGTGTGTGTTGCTCTAAACAAACACTATACTGCTCAGCAGTTGGTGGGACGCTGCTGCTGAGATGATTCGATGAAGTTCCTCTTCTGAATCTACTTTCGCCAAACTTTCCCTCCTTTGTGACAGCGGTGTGTGTGTTGTGCGTCTGTCTAAACTCTGTCGGTGCCTCTGGGAAGCAGCATCCTTTAAGGGGGTTGAACAGATTAACAGCAATTACATAAGCAATGTATCTGTGCTCATCCTACCAAGAAGGCAATTACATCAAGATTATAACAGCAGTGATGCAAAAACACTTGTGCTATTTCCAGTCTAAACACTCCATCTCACTGCAAAGTTCATTTCAAAGGAATAAATTGAGACCTCAAGTGTATGCAGACGTTTTGCTTTCAATGCAGGCAGACAGCAGTGTAATACAGGGAGGTTTGAGAGATTTTTTTGCTGTTGTTGTTGTTGTTGTTGTTGTTTTAGGGTGTTGAAGGGAGAAATGTGCCTCCGACAAAGTACAACTCCAGCTTTGAAAAATGATATTTTGCTTCTGCCCATACTGCGATCCTCTGCACATTTCAGCACTGTCAAGCTCACAAAAGGCCATGACACCAAACGAGCGCGAGGGGAAAAAAATAACCCGAGACAAACGAAAATAAAGGTCTACAGCCAGCGAGACTGTTCATACACATTAGATGTTAACTTTGTAAAAGGTTAAAATCTAAACATGACTCAGTGAAAGTCTTTACTTGGTGCTGTGAGATGATTTCTTGGTCTCCTGTCGCTGTCAGAATCCACTCCCTCTCTGCTGTTTCACCGTTTCGTGACATTTTGCTTACACATGCCAACATCAGCAGCCGAAAAATTGGTTTCAGGTGGTAAAATGCAGCATGTGTCAAGACGAAAAACAAAAACACCTTCCTTCAGTCTCTCACTGTGACACCCAGGAGAATTCACACCCACTTAAGTGTCACCTGAGATGAGGAATTATGGGCCTGATTGTGCTGATTATCACGTCACTCTGGCCTCCTGGTTTGACTTAGGAGATCTTCACCGCGGTGCATCACAAGTTAACTCCAGAGCATGATGCTAGTTAGCCAGAAGAGGCTTCATGGGAGCCATGGAGCAAAAACACAGGAGGCCCCTTTCATCTATGAACGGCGTCAATTGTAAAATCACAATAAATGAGATTTCACTGAGCTGTGTATTCGTTGCTTCTGTACAAGATCGTCCAGTGTGCACTAAACAGGAGCACACAGGAAATAAATACGTTACCGGCAATACCGTTGACGTCAATGCAGAGTGAAATTACATGACAAACTGCCAAATAAATTAAACATAAGGCTGAATTTTGTAAATGTAACAAGAAAAAATAGCTTCAGTCCCATGGTGCACCTGTGCACGCTAAACCGTTCTGTTCTGGATTTAAAATCCTTCATCCATAAATTATAAACTTTTATGACAAAATCTCCTTCAGGGAGAGAACAGCTTCAAAAAAAATGATGTGACATCAGCAAAACAACTATCACAAAACTAGTGAAGGCAGATTTTAACAGACTTTATCTGACTTGAATCTGGTTTGGCCTATAAAATGAACAATTAAAAAAGTATAATGAATTAAAACCAATTAAAAGTCCACAACGTGAACTTAGAGAGCAAATACTGATGTGTGCAAAAAATAACACTTCAATCCTTGTCTATTAATACAAAACCCAAACCTGACAATACAGTCACAGCTGTTTCCTCACAGTCAGAGATCTGACCTCACCTACAAGTGTTTATGGGGCCCCACGAGACTGAAAAACAGATGAAAGTCATAAGGGAAAGGTTTCATCACTCCCTAATCTAGCAAATATTGGGCTGATGGGAGAAGAAAAGTGCTGAACCAAACAATAACCGATATAAAGAGAATATAACACAGACTGAAGGAGTAAAAAAAAAAAAAGAGGAGGGAAGTTTTGCAGGAGTGATAGAATCTGGGAGGCGACATGAGGGAATATAATCCACCATGAAAGTCCTCATTAATCATTCCTCATTAGTCTCTTTTAAATGAGAAAAGTTCTGATGAAAACCACAAGAGGACGAGCTCTTGACCACGACTTAAAAGACACATCAACCTGTCAAAAGACTCATATGACAGAGGAATGCATGACACGATATGCCACCTACAGAGAAACACCAGACAGATATTTTGACTAAGTCCTCGTCAGACTCGAGAACCCTCAATTTGCGAACGATGCCAACTACTTATCCAAGCTTTATGCAACAACAGCTTGTGGGAAAATATGGCGAACGCTGGCATTGGCATAAACATTCTGGAGCTTCTTTTGTCTTGATAATTGGCTCCGTCATCGGAATGAGCCAGTCTGTTCGCCGAGCAGCCCTGGTTTTTTTTTTTGTTTTTTTTTTTTTTAAGTCACATAGTCAAGATGCATTTCAGCGGATGAAGTTGGTTCATTTTTAAGCAGTAAAAGTTTTTCTACTTTTGCTAAAACAATAAGTTGTGGAATCACAATTAAAGTGGAGAATTTAGTTTTTTTTTGTCTTTGGTTTCACTTTCAAAAAAAAAGGCAAAATTCTGTAAAATTTGAGATGCGGCAGATGTCTGAGCTTCCTGGTGGGAGGAGACCGACTGGAACCTGCAGCAAACACTGTCACATCTGTACTTCTGCACTGCTGTGGCTGTCTGCCTGTCACTGCTTCACTGCTAACAAGTTACAGACCGCCTGTCATGATATGTTGAGTCCTGGATGACAGTCAGGCCTGAACAGGTATATTTAACAATCTGCTCTGCAGTGTGACTGCGTCTGGGGACACTCTAATGTTATTAAAGACAATGTGTGCATCCAAAGTCTGTGTGTATGTGTGTGTGTGTGTCTTTTTATAACTGCTGTTTGTGCTTTTCTATTAAACTGACAGATAAAATAAGACAATATTCTATGACAAGTCGGACAAAGCTGCCATATCTTCCTGAGAATAACACCTGTGTCACAAACAATATGACAGATTACAAAATAGTGAACTATATAGTCTAAGAAGAGTTTCTTTGGTCCAATTTTGGCTCTTATTATTAGAAGCAGACTGCACGAAGCACAAAAAACTTAAATGGACAAAAGTGCGATTTGTGATATGAATTTATCTTTTGGCATAAAATAAGATCACATCGAGGTTTTGTGGTTTACCATGAGTGGTTTATATCTCTTTTGTGCACAAAGTTAGTTCTAAAATTAAACTATAAATGTAGAAATATTTTTTTTTTTTTTTAGTTAGACCTGTTTGAAACTGTATCTGGTATCTGATAAGAAAACTTACAATAAAAAATAAAAGACACCAAAGAAAAATGAGATCATAAGCATGAAAACGAGGGATTTTTCACAGGCAGGATGTCTTTTGCACAACTTCGCCGACACAAACACAAAAGAGGCCGAATTACACGACTCAAAGCCAGTAAAAATATTTAATTGAGTTTTATGAATACACTTAATGTAAATTAACTTTACACGATAAAAATAAAAAAACCTATTCCTTGTGGAAAAATCTCCATCCTTTTTCTTTAATAACAAGCAAAAGCTTTGCGGCTTCTTGGCTTAAGTCATTAGAATACTGTTGATTTTAAGTGCTACATTTTCCCAGCGGTGTTTTTCTACCACATGCATTTCCTTAAGTGGTATTCTGATCAAATTGGACGTCAGAAAAGTTTCTCTGGGCTCTTGGCAAGCGTGGTGAACCACTGCCAAGTGCATCTGACAATCTTTATATTGAGTGTAGAAGAACTTACTGCACTACTTCAGAGTCAAAAAGATAATACGGTGTGACACAGTGAATGTTTGTCACCTCTACTGTCGACTCCCTCAAGTGTTGCAGGTATTTGAAACCCAAAAAACACCATTTCTCTGAGCACTGCTGATGTCTCTGCAGTGTGTGTGTGTGTGTTAAGAAAGTTTCAAATCCCTCTTCGCTGCCCCCATAATACACAGATCATTCATGATTTCCATTCACTATGCCGCCATATCAAATTCATAGCTGTGCATGAACAAGGATGCTTGAATTAATGTAAAACTGACTCTCTCAGAGAAAATGACTGAAGCTCACACTCACTGTTCGTTAAGAGATGCTGCCGTTAGATCTGTAAACAACATGACAACTAATCATGTCTTCCATGATAGAAAACAGCCCCTTTAACCAAAACATGTAAATTATTTAACCTTAAAATATCAAAATATCTGAAAAATGAACCTAAATTGTCACTAATAACTCATGTTTAATTGACTAACAGAGTGGCAGCCTGGTGAGAGTGACCCTCCGGAGACCACAGACCAAGGCACGAGAGAGTGAGGTTGACGAATCGAGGCAGGTCACACAAGTGACAAAGTGAGGTGTAATTCTGCGTTTGTTGTCTTTATGATCGGTGACAGTGTGGCTGTTTGTCAGCGGCTGCCATTACTGGCCATCCTCGGCGTGCTTGGCGCCGGCTGCTGAGGGGCCGCCACAGCCGGCAGCTACAGCTCCTCTCAGAGATAATATTCATCTGCATCCGCCGGAATAGACCGGCAGCAGGGAGACAGAAAAGATGTGTGTGTGTGTGTGTGTGTGTGAGGGTGTAATGGCTCTCTCCATGATTGCCTTTCACTATGCATATGTATAAATGGCAGAGCGTATTTGCGCCACGGGTGAGAAACACAGTTGCTGAAAATTGAAGGGGTTTTTTTTTGGTTTTTTTTTAAATGTTTGGGTGAAATTACGGTTCACTGATGATTCCCTTCAGCCTCGGTGGCAGTGATCAGGTTGTTGGTGGTCTACACCAGATGAAAACACATCATAAACACGCTGTAAGTGTGTTTTAGCCCTCATTATAAACCCAGGCCGTTCCCCCCAACGGTGGAATAAATGTGTGTGTACAACTGTTTCTGTGAAACTGTCAATCCTTAACTATCTATGTTGTTTTCTTTAATTCTAACTGAAGCAAGTTGTGTCAGTAAACAAATCTTAGAAAGTGTAGACATCTGACACCCTGTCATAACAGGCAGTGAATTGGTGTAATTATTGTCTAGCGTCTACAGTTGGATGTTGACAGTCATAATGACACACTCGAGAGTTTAAGCTTTGTGTAATTACACTCCATTACGTAAACCGCATTTTTTATTACGACTGGTGGGAAACGTGACTGCCATGTGGCCTAGGAATGACCTCTCTCATTTTCACGGTTAGTAGAAAAAAAACACACAAAAAACCCCACTGGCACTCTCCACGGCCTCCACTCAACCCCCCCGGCGTGTTATCTGAAGTGGCAACCCTCAGTTGTTCCCGTCGACGTCATTACAAACTCACACAATAAAAGGGCCGCGGCCTCCTTTCGCCTCCTCTCTCCCTTAAATTTTTTTCGATCCAAAAAAACATCCCTTGGACCCCGCCTGCTCTCTCCTTCTTTTATTTATCACATTTTCTGCCCCTTGGAGACCTTTCAGAGAGGCAGAGAATCTCATCAGCGGCTAACGCGCCGTGGCCGGTGACCACACAGAAGGCTTTTGATTCCTGCTGGAATATCCCGAGCTTTGGAAAACCGTCAAATTCACTGGACACAATGATGGTGTTTAAGCACAATGGCACAGCTTAAAATCGATCTAGCACGCGAGGTGGCTGCTGAAAACTTCATTATGCTGATGTGGCGGCTGCCAGTGGGTCGACCTGGCACTTTACAGTAGTTATAGCATCGGAAATGAATGACAGAATCACAGAAACACCATCTAGATTGAGAATAACGGAGAAGTTTCTTACAGAGTTTAGGTCCAGGCTGGTCTGCACCCACTCCTTGGCATCGTTATATTCTTCCATCAGTCCCATAATGTAAAGTGTGTCCAGTGAGTCGATGATGGAGGCTCCTCTCAGGCCACCTGCAGAAATGCACACAAGAACCGAGTTAGAGCCAGTTAAAACACAGACATGCTGCTGAGGTGAAAGGTTTCAAATGATCTCAACCCTCCATTAAGTCTTACACATTGTTCATAGATGAGCTGGAACACAGTGTTGTGCAGTTGTAAAGACATTTAAAGTAATGGTTAATTAACCCGTCAACATTTATGATCTCGTATGAAACATGTCCTTCAAATTGAAAAATCTTCTCACTAATGAGGATTTCACATGAAGGCACATGTGATCTGCAGACGTGATACCGTAGATACTCATAAAATGTGGGAATATGAGATTTTTCAACTATTTTACATGAGTCGTGTTAGACATTACATGACAGAGCATCAATTTCACATTTACATGTGCACAGATGTACTCATTGATTAATTGAAGGAGATATGTCTCAGGGCCTCGTCTTTTAAATGTTTTTTCCACATGTGATGGATAAGTTTCCTATCAACTATACTTGACGACAAATTTATCTGGACTTCTATAAGATAAGATAAGAAATAAGAGTATTGCCAAAGTTAGAGAACAGAGTGAAAAGAAAGTTAGAAAAATTCAACTTTTGAGAGGAACAGAGTCGCTCACTTTTCAAAGTGCAACAGACAAACAAGGATTTTCAAAGAAATCAGGTAAACTCATCCGTGTTCCCATTACATTTTCCAGCCGGGGTTGTTTACACACTTTAATCTCTTCACATATATTAGAGTCTCCTTGGTCTTAGCATGACTTTGAGCTGTTTTAGCGTTAACAGCATGTTGTGTTTTGCTTTAACGTTGCATCAAAGTGATGCTAAGCTTCAGTATTTCAATCACTAATCCTTGGGGTCATGAAAGAACCCACACAGACTGTGTGTTTCCTTCTAGGAAAAAAAAGAAATTTGGAAAGAAATTTGCAATAACATTTCATATGTCCTATGATACACAACATGAAATACATCAGAAGGATTTTTTGCAAAGACTTCTAAAAGATAAGACAAAAGTAAAGAGCATACTTAGCAGACAACTCATTGTGTATTTGGCTTTTACATAAGTTCTTGGAAGGCAGATAAGCACTCAGGTTTAACCCCGAACCTTTAATGTTCTGATTAGCACGGTGACTTGACGATGTCTGTGATAAAAAAGTAAAACATGAAAGTCCCTCACATGCTGAGCTTCTCTAATTGCCGCAGTGATGCTGAATGATAATACTAAAACAGCTTTGTGTGGTCCAGATGAAAAGCATCTTCTCTGTGAGATTAAAAGCCTCGGCTACAAAGCGTCAGTCACTGCACTGTAAGATAAAAGTCAAGTCATTTAGGAAGCAACCACCAGAGAGAGAGAGAGAGAGAGAGAGAGAAAGAGTAAAAAAACTGATACATTAGAAAATAGCAAACATTTTGCAGCCTCTCCTGGATTAGTCTCGGCCTACGTGTTCCCTTCTTCAGCTGTGTGAAATCTGTGTTTGATTGTGCAGTTACTCCGTGTGTACGAGTGTCTGCTCTATGAATCTCATTTCAGGCTATTCATTTCTTTTCTTTTTTTTTTTTTTTCTTACAAAAGTAAATGAGAAATGCTAAGGGGTGTTTATTCCATCCTGGTATTCTTATGAGAAATTGCACGGCCTATTTTTCCCCATTCTCACATGAACAAACATTAAATGAAAACTGAATCTCACAAAGACAGCTCAGCACAGAGGAAAAATACACATTATGCTTAATGAATTACTGTACAAAGAGTTGAAGGGCAAAAACTGTAGTATGGAAAGTTTAATAACAAGGAACCGTGACTAAATGGTCACAGTGAATCAAACCGCTCCGGGGTTGGGGGGTTGGGGGGCGGGGTGGCTCACGTTGTAGATTACCAGAAAAAACGCAATAGCATGAAAACCGACTTGGTTTAAACGAACAAAGTGATGAAAAATCTTTATGATCATCCGTGAGAACAGCCTAGCTTACGGTGGCTCCTAAATTGATCTGACGCAACCGCACGGCAACCTGGAACATCAAAGTCCCCACTTTTTTTTTTTTTATCGGGACTTATTGTTAAAGTCAAATATGCAGATGGAAGCGGTGCCTCCGAGCGACAAAACACCACCTCTCTTTCAACATCTTCAGGAGCCGGATTTTTTCCCTGCACAGACATGAAGGGCTGCATCTCACCTTTTTTTTTTTCTTTCAGTTTAATCAGATAATTGTTCTGTCATTAAAATGTCAGAAAATGGTGAAAATGCCAACGTGGAGTCTGGACAAAAGCCCAATGTTCACTTCAAAACAATCAAAAACTGAAAAAGGCAGCAAATTCTTACTTTTAAAGAGCTGGAAAAATACACTCGATGCCTTAAGCTATTGTTCTATTTTCTAGTCTTTGATTATATATTCAAAATTAAAGGACAACGCTGAACTGCTGCTGAATAATTTCATGTCTTTAGCTATTTTATTAGTTTACATTTATACGCATTAAGTGCTAAAATGTTGCCTTTGTAACATATGTTACTTGTAGCTGCCTTTACATAATCGCTTTGAGAAACTCTCACCATCACTGACCCTTCACCCCGTCTTCCTAGCCTTATGGATTTGCTGACGAGGTCGGACAGGATACCAAAGTGCATGCAGAATGGGGATCAATGACTTGGCTTAACTGAATGATTGATTCCATGTAATTGGGTCATAAATCCAGCATCATTAACAGCATTGAGAGCAGACAAATACTGCTAGAAGCATCTTTTGTCTTGCAGTTTACGTATAAAGCCACATTACATTAATGTTAGCTTCTCTCAGTTTGGTTCAGCATCCAACAACAAGCTTACAGTCCTGAAAAAGCTGCCATGGCTGTCATGTTTATTCAGTTTATTTTACCACCCATTCCTACATTTTGAAGGCTCATCTGCTGTGGTTTGTCTGGCAGTTCACCTAATATTGTCAACAAGAGGGCAGAGCTCGCCTGAAGCAAGACACATGTAAGCTACATTACTCCGGAGGACCATCTGCTGAGGTGGGTAGTCATGTCCCAGTGTCACATGTCTGTCGGTGTATCATCTCAGAAAAACTCCCTGTTTCTGCAGCTGTCACAGAGGAAGAAAATCTTAAGTATTTTTTATTCAAAATATGACTCTTTTGTCGTGGGAAAGAAGATTTTTCAGTTTGCTTGCTGAGCTTCCTTATGTGGAAAAAATGAGAGGAGGGGTATATTCAGATATCTAATGCACTCTGGTTATCCAAGACGAAGCTTTATATGGCTGCAGGCAAAGCAGGTGAGAGTGTAAAATTCCTATTGAAACCACTACCAAAGCTAAGATGATTGATCGACTCTGAGGATTGACTGAGCAGATCAATCCATCATGGTGTATTCCTTTAACTTCCATGGTCAAAGACCTATTTATTTCTGTAGCCCTCTGCTGCAGATGGAAAGAGGCCTGAGGGAGCCTCTGAAGACAGGGGCAAAAGGTGTGCTCCATTGTGCATTTATAAAGACTGATGAACAGGCACACACTGACATGCTTTAGGGTCTTTTCTCAAGATCATCGATAACACATTTTGCATATTTCAAGCTACCTTTTTTATTTGATTATGACACAGATCTGCTTTATGTGTTATTAGAAATGATCAAAGGAGCAGATGAGCTTGGAGATACGCACTTCTGCTTGAAACAGCCAGGCTGCTGATCGCACAAGAGTTGTTACATCGCAGCGCTTCCTCCTCTTGTACATCCCTGACACCAGGCCGTAAACAATGAAAAGACGAGTTACTTGTTTGGTCGTTAATAACTGTCTAAAAAAAGCGAAGCCCTAACAAGTGCCAAGAGACCGAGGTGATGAATTGACTTTGCTTGCAGTCCAAACCCTGAGACATTCAATTACAATTCATATAAAATAGATATAAAACTGATAACGGCTGTAAATCTTCACATTTAAGAGGCTTAAACCAAAACTTGTGATTAGCAACTGCAAAACTGTCACTGATACATTTTCTCAACATTGACTAATTGATGAAGCAACTAATATTTTCAGCATTAAGTTGAATGTTTTACATTTATGGCAGAGAGGACAAAAAAACACAGACAAACAAAAAGAATTACTCAAGTCAGGATTTCACATAATCCTGTTAAACCTAAGCTTCAGTTCATTTTGATCTAATTACATTCTTGCTCCAAAAAAGGATGCTTGAATGCACAAACCTCCACTCTGAGCATCAATATTACAAAGTACAAATTAAGTGTAAACATGTGCCGGTGAGAAGTGTGCAATAGAGTCAGTGTTTTGCATGTGTGTGTGTGTGTGTGTGTGTGTGTGTGTGTGTGTGTGTGTAGAGGCACGCAGAGTACAAGGGGAGCCATTAGTGAGACATTGGCTGGTGGATGTTCATTTATCATGGCTGTCACGGGCCAGTCAGTGTCGGTCAGGGGGGTTACATTAGACTGCCAGAGTCCACATGATCAATCGCTCGCTGCAGCCTGTTGGTGTGTTGTCATATTACTTGCCTTGCTCTCTCCTCATTTTCTTTTTCTCTAAGCATACACACACACACACACACACAGAGTACTGATATATATATATCATGATAAAGCTCTTCTTTATTTAATCCCTTGGTTGACAGTTCAGGCGTAACATTTCCGCTCTGATATCATTCAACCAGCGTAGTGTGAGATGATCATGCAAATTATATGCTGAAATTCCTGAGACGCCATCTGATGTAAATTCCAGCGACTAAAGCACGTTAAAAGTGCAATAGACTTAATAAGATACAAAAAAAAAATCCAATTTTAAAGATGAAGTGCTTTAATATGCCAAAAGCAAATTTGAGCTATACATTTCAAAAAGACCACACAAGAGTGAAATATAAAAGAAGTGGTCAAGGAGTTACCCCGTTAACTTCATCACAGAATGAGTCTAATTGATGCAGAGGCCGGATTCACTTTAATAAAACCGCCCTCTTACCAGCCGTTTGCCAGTATCCAATTATCAGCGGCCGAGGCTATGAGCATCTTGTTAGCGCTAATGCTACCTGGCACCAGAGAGACAGGGTTAGTGAGCCAGTGTGCTGCTAACGATGTGTGGCTGTTTGCTATTCAGGGCACGGCAGTTAGCGCGGCAGATAAAGTGCACTAAGGAGATGACTCTGTAGGTGAGTTGACTTTTGATGGAGAGTGCCAACCGAGCGACGGCCGGGGAGAAGAAAGTGAGTTCAGAGGGAAGGGGGTGGGGGGGGGATTAGGCAGAGTTAGTGGGATGAACATGGAAGAGGTAGGGGGAGAGACGGAGAGAGAGAGAGAAATGTCATATCTATCAATCAGGAGTTGAATTCCAACGCTGTGCTTTAGTTTTCCTTTAGGAACAGCTGTCAGATAAATGGAGGTATATTGACAATAGATGAAACAGGGGTTTCAATGGAGGTGCTATAACTGCATATTTGAATTTTGATTTCTTGGTACCATAAATCATTTTCTAATCTTATCCAATCATCAAACCATGATTTTACCTTTAATTTTACATAATTAGTTAACATTTATGCCTGAATCTTGTGCAACCTGCAAACAGGTTTCTTCATAAAAGTAATTTGTCAGATCGGAAAAATATTTCCTTTTGATAGGAAGCTTGAATCAACATAGAATTTTTTTATTTCCTTCTGGCAGACTTATCGGGAAAATCAGCTCCTATGAAAGATTAACACAAATCTTGCACAACCTCGGAGGTTATTCACAAAAAGTAACATTTTTATCTGACTTCCCCTTCTTGCTAGCTTATGATGATGAGGCAGAAAACCTTACAACTCCAGATTTATTGTATTTAACCTACATAATTTAAATGTAATTCTGAAACACACACAATTGAAAATCCATAACTTGGGTTATGTAAGTGTAACCAGTCTCAGATCATAGGCAGGTTGGTCCTGATCTGTTTTTAGTCATAATGCTAAGGATGCAAAAGTGAGAATTTGATGAACATAAAGTTAATCCCATGAAGCAGGGCTTGTAGATTATGCTTGGTTTTTTAAAGTTCCTTAAATTTAAAACATTTTTGAATCAACAAACAACAACCCAAAAATAAAAAGACGCTAAGAAATCTTAGGATTCCCAGACTTTTCAAACAAAAATCAGTTAAGTAAAATCCTTTTCATACATTACATTCAATGTTATTGTGCAGGTTTACAGGTGAGATGCAAGCAAAGTAATGGCGATGATCTGCTTACTCCAACTTCAATCTGGACTTGTCGAAATGTATTTCCAGCTGCCTGTGTTTGTCTGCATCACAACAAACCCCAAAGTATTTATGACTGCGGGGCCCAAACAGTTCGGGCAACCGTCCAAAGATAAGCCAGCAGAAAGTGCCGGTGCCACTTCTCCTGCAGCTGCAGATATAAGATCCTTACTTCGAATTCCTCCTCTATCTTACTACAAGATGTAAAGGGAGGGACACTAATCCCACTGATTATCAATGTAAAGACTGTTCTACCAGATACTTCACAGAGCAAGGGTGCATGCATGCGGCTCGTTAGGGAAGTTCAATTGAATCCTTGCTTCCACAAAGGACTGCACAATTTGTTCTCTTTACGCAGAACAAATCGTGCCTGCACCACATTTCACATTCTCCAGTCAACCTCGGAGAAGATCTAGTCTCGAGTGAAACTCCTGAGGAAGATCTGCACAGCTGAGGAGAACCTGGAAGGGCAGGTGACACGGAGCTGTTTGAAGAAGGTCTGTTTATCGAGACACATTGTTTAAATCATAAGTCTGAGGGAAGTTGAACCAGATTCAAAAGATATGCATAGCTGCTTCCTGTGTGTGTGTGTGTGAGTGAGTGTGTGTGTGTGTGTGTGTGTGTGAGACGATGATGTAGCACCCCTGTCCAGACAAGAGCAGTGGAAGATGAAGAAATGAGGGCTCAGAAAACAGCCCACGTCTTAGTTAAGTGACAAAAATAACCACACCAGACTCAGACGGCTTGACCACCGACTTTTAAAAGCTCCAATATGCACAAAGTTCTGACATCAATTTAATATAAAAAACTTATTTAAAGCCTTCAAGATTCAGTTTTACTATTTGTGTCTTCCCTGACTGTGCAATGTAATCTATTCTGTCCTATTAGGTCTCAACAAATGGCCGATCGAATGTCCTCTTTATGCCTTTCGATCACATGATATGATCATATGTGAGTATAACCCAATTTTCTGTTTTACATCTCGTTCTTAATCTATTTTTCTGAAGTGCCTGATGCCTCACTTATTGATTATTATCCATCTTGTGTTTGAAAAAGAACATTTGGTTCAGAGATGGTGTTGTGTGTCCGAGGACTCCCTGTTCTGTGGAATGGATCAGTACGACTGCCTCGCTGCCATGACTACCAGCGCTGTGCATATAAATCGTACTTCTACTTCTTCTCTCCATCCCTTCAGTAAGGATGGAAACAAGTCCTGATTACACCCCATCTCAACCACAGCCACCCCCACCCACCTCCATCCATCCATTTTTTTTTACCATTACGGTAATCACACAGTCACACTGCCCAGCGCTAAAAAACTTGTATCTAACGGTGCCGCGTGCCTTCCAGCGTGATAGCATTTTTTTTTTTTGCTTGGCAAGACAGAGAAAGGGACAGAGAATTGATATATCAAGGCACATTAGAGCCGTAGTCAAAATAAATTTGCTTCATTATGAGGCCTGCAGAGGAGGAGGCGACCCGAGCCAGCAGCTTTAGCAACGGACAGCAGGATTCTTTCATTTTAGAGCACATCAGCTTTTAGTCTGTGAGTGTTGCGCCCGGCGGCTGATGAAAACTTGTCAGAGGCAGACAGTATCATTCCATCGACCTCTGATGGACTGTAATTTATTTTGATGGAGTAAGTTTCACTCTTCTTCTACTTTTTCCAGGAAAGCTTCCAATTTCTCAGAAAAAAAATTTGAACCAGCAAAGCAACACGAGTGGCTTGTTGGACGTTTTTGTGCGTTAAGAGTGTTGGCTCACCGATGTTTCCAATGTTTTGCTTTTTTCTTTTCATGAGTCAAGAGGCGAGAAGAGATGAAGGTGACGGAAAGCAAGAAGCCACAACAAACATCAAATGTTAATTTTAATAAGGCTGTACCAAATGTCATTTTTTGACATTTCAAAGCTTCCACTGAGGTTTTCTGAAAAAGCTCCAAATGTTGGTCTTCACTTTTTCTGACATCATCACCCACTCAAACCCTACTTGCGCAAGTTTATTAGGTGAATCCGTCAAAGGGTGAAGTAAAGATTAACCTTAAAAAGTTTGAAAAATAAACTCTGAGCTCTCCTCTCACCGGTAAACTCCTCCAGATCAAGACAGAATCCGAGTCTCCGGTTGTTAACTCAACTCTCTCATCAATCAGTCATCATCAGTACCTGTCTGCCAGCATCTGTCCCTCCGCTCTGCCTGTCTAACCTACGCAAAAACTCAAAGTCGTGCGACAGCGTACGCGATGCTGATTTAAAATAAATACGTCAATTTCATGAAGCAGGCTTCAAAGCTGCAAACTATTTCATGGAGCCTTAAATCTCGCATTACGAAAATTTGCTTTAAATGTGAAATTCGCGACGTTAACGAGGCTTATCAATTCCAATCAAAGTGTCAAAGACTAAAGAGCAAATCAACACACCTTCAAACACATTAATCTAATCAAACGAATACAAAATGCACACTGTCCGGACATGATTAGAGAGGCTCCAGACTTTGAGCGGTACACACGTCAATCTAATTGCGGCAATCTAATTTGCCACTCTGGGAGAGCGTGGCGTGTCAGTGCAGCAGCCCCGTCTGATATGACAGCCTCTCAGATGAGATTACACACCGCACACAGCGCCAGCGTTATCGAACCCCTCGCCTCCTCACTCTCTCTCTCCAAAATGCCTCGCTTGCATTGATCAACAGACATGCAGCACAGTAGGGGGGGGAGAGAGGGGATCACACATCTGATGCTTTGTCAACCCACAAAACCTTATTGGAGATGACAGCTAAAGCTACGGGCTCTGATTAGGAGGTTGATAAAGACACTCAGCCGTGGCGTCATCGCAGCCTCCTATTTCGCGCTGAGGTCAATCAACTTACATCCAGAAAGTAAACAAATGGAAGGAATAAAAATCTAGATTATTGTCGGTAATAATGAAAATCTTAAGCAGAAGCGAACGATGCATTAATTTTTCTGTCTGAGGTTTCAGGTGCGACCTTGATGGGAATCCACTTTGTGAGTTTAATCTCTGATTTCTTCTTCAGATGAAATGAGGCAGAGCTTCCCAGCCTGTCCACCAGACTTTATTTCATCTCAATGGAGCTTTTTAGCTCAATAGTCATGCACAAAGACAGAGTGCAGCCCCGCCAATTTAGGAAAGCTTCAATAACCTGTTGACAAAGAGCAACTGGCAGCCACAGAAATTAAATCGTCCATCCAAAAAGTGCAGCTGCTTCTGCTAATCTGTTCAGCCCCGCAGGCAAAGGTAGAAGAAGAACCTGGCGTCAGGAAGTTATGTACCCTTTATTTGTGCGTGAATATATCTACAGTATATCTACAGTTTAGGTTTATTTTGTCCATCCAGTTCATGATGGACAGTAAAACTATCAGGTTTCCAGCAGCAGTCATAAAGAAATGACTGTAGCTTCTGACGTTTCTGGTTAAATGAAATGTCGAGATTATTAAAAAAGAGTATTTTAATTAAAGGAAAGACATGAACTCTTCGACTTTTTTAATCAATCTGCAGAAAGTCCATTTAGAGACCACTTGTCCCTCTACTGAAAGGTACCGCTGCTTCCTCACCTGCAATTTCACACTCAATTACAGCAGGAAACGCAAACTTTCCAAGAATATTTCCTGAAGGAATGTGAGTTAGGCAATTCGAAACACTTGTCTACTTTACTCAATATCAATTTCTATTTCATTGCTTCCCCCATTTCTCTGTTTATTCCAGTGTCACCCTCTTATGTTTGCAGGACGCCAGAGGCTGGAAGCTCTAGACGCAGCCCCCTCACCACCTCTGAAGTGTGGCCCAGGCCGTCGAGCTCAGTGTAAAGTTGCTCTCACCCTCACGGCAGGAGAAATTCATTTCATGCGATTTTTACTTATTCATTCAGCTGTCACCTTCCTCCTTCACTCCACTCACCGCTGAGTCAAGATTCACCACAGAGGACCTGAGACACCGTCTTGCAGCGACTTGCTAAAGACGTGTATCGATGAGACGGGACAGAAGTATCTGAATGTCTCAGCAGTAAGAGGAGAGGTTACTGTGAGATTCTTCAGCTGGAGATTGCCAAGAAGTGAAATATTCAGGCTGAGAGTCAAGATTTGCAATGAGTCCAAGCTAAAAAAAGGACTGTATATTAATAGTCCCTAAAATAAGTGAATGAGGCAAAAAAAAAAAAAAATCTGTTCTCTTCTACAGCCATGAGCTTAAGAGCTTGGCAGGAAACGCTTGTGATTAAAACCACCACGTACTGATTTCCCACATGCCAAATGGCATGTCTCAGGTTGCAGGGACATCGTCATCAGAGTGACTCCGGCAGTACGTCACCGCAGACTGATCGGTATCCACAGATTACATAAAAAACACAGTTTAAGAAAAAGGGTGGCAAACAAACATCAACAAAAAAAAAAGACGGGACAAAATGACAGAGTTTGGGGTTTTAAATCTGACCCTCATCCTTGTTTCCATCAGCCTGCGAATGAATCGTTACAGTAGAATGAAGTACAATCCCTTATAATCCTCCTGCTTCATCGTACATTTTGCAACCGGTTTTTCATCATCTTGGCTATAATCCCGGCATAGAGGCTTGATGATGAGCTCATGCCTACTGAGGGAAATTTGTTCTAATCTGAGCAGTATTTGGTGGTGATAATGACGAAAGATGGCTTTACTTTCATGTCCTTTCATTCTGCGCTCTGCTCCGAAAGGTCTTTTCTTCACCGGGGCTGCGATCGTTTGGATTGAGAGGATGAACAGAGGCACATTATCTCAATACCTACAATAAATAAGAATCAGCAAGAAAAAAAAAGCCCCACAGCTGAGGATGATGAAACATTGATGAAATGTGAATTGGTCAAGGTCGTGCACTCTGGATCTAAATTGTGTCTTCCTCTTGTGAGCCCTTTATTTCGACTGATTTTTCTTTTTTTTGGTACAAGTGAAGATCTGAGCCCACTTCAGCTTTTTGCTGTGATCTCCAGACATTTGTTGCAGCTTCACCGTCAGCAGACGCAGAGTTGTGAAGCCGGTACCATCATTATATGTAGCGGATCGAAACCTGCTTTGACAGCAGGTACGCCCCCAGAGTGCATCATCAGAGGCCTCGCTGTCAAGTTCCTCATCCGCCTGCAGCTTTAACGCTCCAGCATGCACACAGAGGGGTTAAATATCCCCTCCCTTCCTCTGATCTCTAAGTTTCCTTGAGTTTATTGAGTGAAAATAAAGAACTAATCATAAGCAAAGTGGGTGGGGAAAAGCATGAGAAGTGGTTATTCTGTTTGTTTTGTCACTGCTGTCAAACCATATATTTCCTAATATATGTCCAAATTATTTCTCATTTTTAATGTTTGAAGATACTTGCAGATTGTAGTTACTTCCTGCCAAACTCAAGAGAGGTGAAAAAGAAATAGCCAAGTTCTCCTTAAAGTCATTTTTTTGGCCATATACTGTACTGAGACTTATAGTTTCTATGGTTTTTTACAGTCTGGTCGATTGCCATCACAACAACTCGACTTGTGAAAGAAAGACAGCTGCCACAACACTTACAGTGCTGCCAGTGACTCAGCATGTGTTGAATTAAGACGAACTACAAGTAACATCTAATGGGAATCACAGCTAAATTTAGTCAGCTCGACTTTTTTTTTCTCTCCCACATTCAGAGTGAGTAAAGAAAAAAAAGCACAATTTGACTGCCAACATTTTTTGAATGCTCACTTAATTTTCCTCCATACATTAGAGAGTTTTCTGGGTCAGAAAAATTGACAACATGTCTCCTACTGTAGCAAGCAGCTGTCAATCCACCGGTGCCAAAGGAAACGCCCACCTAGGCCGAAACTCAGAAACTGTTCCCACAAATACAACACATCCTCTTTAATAACAGACAACTATGCATGCCATCTGCAGCTTCTACAAGTCAGAAGACATTTATGAGGTCGAATATGAAACGCTGTAAATGGCTGCCTCTGATCAGGTTATTACAGATCTCTAGTTATATGTGAGGATGTTGGCAGACATGCAAACAGAAATTGCAGAGCAGTAAACTGCAGCAATAACTGTTTTATTGTCTTGTAACATTAGAACTCGTGTAAGTTTTTAAACACAAAATGTTTATTGATGTTCTGTGTTTATAAAAAAAAATATGATATTGATTTACTGTTTTCAGTTTTTTATTATTCTTAAGTTAAGTTATTGGCATCCATCAAAAAAAAAAAAAAAAAAAAAACGTCAGTCAAGCTCCATTTTGCGCATGTTATCTTAATGACACTGTAATATAAAGCAGTTACCATCTCGCTCTGCGGCTGTAGATTACCAGAATGATAAAAATCCTTTAGATGTTACATTAAGATGATATGTGATGTGTCCAGCCAGCAGTTTCAGTTCCAGCTCTTATTGGTTCCAGAACAAATAGGCAATATTGAACGGAGGGTTGAGATGTTCTCCCCAGAGGTGAGGAGGAACCAGATCCTGATTTGTCACCTGGCGCTGGTTGCTATGGAGACAGATGATTTCTCCTGCACCATGATGGAGCCCATGGGATGGTAGGAATGGAGAGCGGATGTCTGGTGACAACCCTTCACTCTGTGTGTGTGTGACTCTAATGTGACGGGCGGTGATGAGCCTCATTTAAACCTTCTGTTTAACCCTAATGACAAGGGGAAGCTGCCACTCCCTCTGCTCCCTCTAACCTTCGCCGTGCTCCACCAAGACCAACACAAAGCCTGATGAGAGGTAATTGCAAGGGAAGGAAAAAAAAAATCTGCATCGTGTGAGAAGAGAAGAGGGTGGAAGTGGCTGCCGCTTGAATGCTTTTAATAAAATCATTCTTTAATAACACAAAAGAGGAGGAGTTTGCAAATGAAAAAGTGATGCAACATTGAGTCAAACAGCAATATGCAGGTGTGTTTGTACACATGCACACATGCATACAAGCATGTCCGAGTCCCTTATGAATCCCTTTTAAAGCAGCACTTTGTTTGCAAATGTGCCATCTCAGCAGAATCTTAAGAAGCTCTGTCACTTCTTTGTTTGCTCTGCGAGATTATTACAAAGATAATGGTGAATGACAGCAGAAATTTGTGAGAATCCCTCACCGCTTTGAGGGGCTCCAAGGACCCTGAGGACCAGCAATTGCTCCATAAAACATTAATTTTGTCTTTCAAATGCACATCCAGCCCCGAGACGACTAAATAATAAATACCCGAGGCTTTATTTGGGCCATTGATCCGAGCTAAATCAAGTTTTCAAGCCGGCGTACTCCTGCCTCTGCTGTTCTCCGTCATCTAAGAGCACCTGGCAGCATATTAGATCACCTGAAGAGCCTTTGGGATTTCATAATAAACGCCGCTGGTTTTAAATGGTCCCCCGACACGACATCGTGAAGGGTTCAGTGCGTGCAGCTCATTTTGCATTTCAGGCAAAACTCTCTGGTCACCAAACCTGTGACCTTATGCTCTCTAATTGCACCTCTTGGGATGAGGAGGGGAAAGGGAAAATGAGGGCAAAAAAAAAGGAAAGAATTATATAACCCTGCTATAAAGGCAGACAAAATGTGAAAAACCATTATTCCATCCTTAGAGGGAGAGAGAGATCTTTACGCTTTCATTTGTCGTAGAGGGGCAGAGAGCCGGAGAGCAATTGTGAATAGCAGCATGTGGCCAATCCCCTTAACAGCCATAGGACATCTATTGTTGATGAAAAATCTCTGGAGTGAGGGAGGGGCAGCTGTGACTCGTAATGTAATGCTCTCTCTCTCTCTGTTTTTTTTTTTTTTTTCTATCCCGGCACAATCACAAGCCTTGTCCCAGCATCTGTCCGACTGTGTTTTTTTTGGCCTGGCATTTAATGTGCCGTGTGCTTCGGCTACTGACCCACATATGCAGGCACTGGGGGTAATGAAGTCGTTCACGGAGGCACGAACATCTCTTTAATCCTTCATTTAGGCTCCGGGAAGAGTTCACTTCTTACTTAATAGCAAGAGGAGAAAGTGATATAGAATTTGAGAGCTTCAATAGGACTGAATTAGTTAGTCTTGTGAAAAGAAGGAAGGGAGGAAAAGGAAATCTGATGAGGGCCCAAAGAGTAAGAGATGCCTCTACAGGAGGGATACAAAAGTACTACTGAGAGAAAGCATCTTATTCTATACCTGATAAAGTACAGATGGCATTGATTTTTAATCACTTTTTGGATGATCACAGTCCTACAAAAGCTGTGATTGACCAGAACTGTTGATGCATACCAAGGACTAGATATGAAACATGATCATATCAAAAGTTAGCACCCAGATTTGTGATCTTCTTAAAAGAATAGGTTGAAATATTTACTTGGTGATTGACACCACAATTAGCTCTGTTTGTGATGTACAAAGTTACAGCCAGTGAGAAGTTTGCTTTTTTTAGCATAAACACTGGATATGGGAGGAAAAGCTGGTCTACTTCTGTCCAAATTTATCAATATTTGCCTTTCTGCACCTCTGAAGCTTTCTAATTAAAAGTTCCTGTGCGTGAGACCTGGAGAAATATTTTGAGGGATATCTCAGAAATAGGATTTAAAAATCATTAAAATGTTGAAAAATTGTTGTGCAATCGCCTGAAAATGAGCATTTTTCTGTCTTTACTACCTTAAAATGAGCCTTTTATATCTACAGAGGGACCAGATCCTCATTTAGGAAGTCCATCATGTTACACTGTCATGTTTCTACAGTAGAAAAACCAAATACTCGCTCTAGAGAACGTGTTTGGTGTTTTACAGCCTGGATATTATGTCAGGTGCAAGATTGAACTTCACCACTAGAGGCCACTAAATCCTACACAGTGGAAAAAATGTTGGTAGATGGATTATGTTCAGTCAGGGTCACACCACTCAGCTGTTTCCTCTAGAGACTTAAGAGTGCTTCCAATCTTTCCATCAAACTCTAAGAAGGCCAATTTTCCAAAATGTCAGGCTGCTCCTTGAAGCATCATTTCACCAATTAGAATTTATGTTGTAATTTGTGAAACCTTGTTTTTAATTCTGAAATCACTCTATTAAATAATCCATCAACGTCTCATCTGGTCATCATTTTACCTCGTTTCTCTTTAGTGGATTAGAAAAAACAAAACAGGGATTAAATCTTGGGGTGACGGAGGAGAGTTTTTGTTCCTTTCATTCAGAAAGTCTGATGTCTAACCCTCCACTTGACAAGAGGTTAGCACAGGAGGCCAATTAATCTCCCTCCCACATCTTTCTTGTAGCTAAAAGGGGCTGGAAATTACGACTAAGGTTTCAAGGACACTAGACGGGTAGACAGAGTTGACCTGAGGGACCCATTTTTCCCAGTTCTTTCCCAGACTAGTAACAAAAGGAGAAGAAGAATAGCACATCCTGGAGACTGTACAAGAGCCACAGACCCTCCTCCTTAACAGCAGACTTCTACCGAACTGTGCTTCTTTTCAGATCAAAACAGCCATCGCTTATCGGCCTCTGATGATAAAACATTGATAACATAAGCAATTTATTCAGCTTGATTGGCTGCCAGTTATACAAGAATGGCTGTAAGATTCAAAGGTTGCATAAAGATGCTGTAAATACACAAACAAGTCTCATAAATACTTCTTAAGGTGATCCAGCTACAATCTGGTTTAGTTGAGGAAAATCCAATTATTGGATTAGATTAAAATAAAGATAGCTCATCCACACAGATGGTTATTTAACTTGTACATAACGGTTCAAAACAAAGACATAAAAAGAAGAATTCTTGATATTTTTCTTGTTAATCTTTTTTTTTTTTTTGCAGTCCTTCAGTAGAAGTTTTCAAATCAGGATCAGCCTGTGTAAAACTTCTGCGTGCCATATATTTCCTCTTAAGCATAATGGGCCTGTTTGTGTTGAACATCATCTTTTAAATTCAAAGCTGAGGGCTCCATTTAGTCTGTTCTGAGATGAAAATGAGCTGGAAATATACATAGAACCATCAGTTCTGATACTTAATGCTCTCCACCATGAAAGTAGGGCAGGAGAGCTCTGGGAGCCAAACATTGAAAATAATTCACTGCACTGAGGGCTTTGACTTGTGAGTCTTATGCAGTTAACAAGTGTCCCAAAATGACTTTGCATCACTTTCCCACACTCTTTAAAATCTGTTCATAACTACACATGGGACCCGAGCATTTCCAAATAGCCTGAAGTCTTAAAAGCTCCTAACATCTTCACCCCCCCTCCCTTTTTTTTTGCCCAAAGCAATCTGACTTTTCCTCCAGGGAGTGTCTCTCCTCACCCTTTTATATCTCCCTGTCCATCTGCTGTCTCCATATGAAATGATCCATGATGGCAAAAAAACCCCTGCCTCCTCTTGATTTTACTGGCAGATGACTTTTCAGGAGATGAACAAGAAAAAAATAGAAAACAAAGAGGAGGAATCAAACAAGGCATGAAGATGACTGACGGAAACTGACACAAAAACAATACAAATATAAGATAATGCTATCATGCTGGTTATTTCCACAAACAGGAGGTACTTTAGCTATCATATGTGATGCTCAACATGTCTCCTCTAACCCCTCAACTTTTATTTTAAAGATTGCTATATTTAATTTTTTAGAATAAAGACAAACCTTCAGGGAATTAACAATAAAATCTGAAGCTCCTCTCAGCTTTACTGAGTTTAGAATTGAGTTTCAGCTCATTTTTAGCTTTCATGATGCAACTTTAGTGATTTGGTCACTCTCACAAGTCTCATAGCTTCGTTTTTAGCCACATCAGGTAGCCCTTCTCAGCATTGAACCACATTACACTTCCTGGTATACAGTGATGGGTAGGAGGTGCACACAGTGGAGCACTTAGCATCTGAACAGCGGGCTTAATTAAATTTGCTATGTGAGCAGAAAAACAACTAATTAATTATAATGTTGCTCTGTTACTACCGGATGTGTAAATGTTTGATGTGTAGAGCAACTGTTTGCCAGCTACTTTGCCAAATATCAACTTCAACAATGATGATAAATCACTTCACTGTTATGCTCAGCATTTTTATTTCTGCTGCCCCCTTGTGGCCTACAAAATCAGTTATTGCAGATTTGAGGAATATAGTTAGAAATTACTCATTAGATCTCAAGCTGCATGTTGACCCCTAACGATGCAGAGATTCGACAAAAACATTTCAGTGTTAATATCAGTGAGCACCTTCTTCTTATGGAGATTTATTACTAAGAGTCAACAGCTGCACGCGAGACATCCTGCACATCATCCGACTGACCTTCTTCAGTGATTTATGTCTGTCACAGTGGAAACTGCCAACAATATCAGCACAGAGTATTCAAGCTAATCCTTACAGACGTTCACACATGTATGCATTTAAAAGAAACGCCATGCAAAGAGAAAAATAAACACGCTGATGGAATTAATGGAAAACAAATCCCTGCCATGCAAACTGCGACTCAATTCCCCCGTGTCTCACTTTAACAGAGGATGATCTGTGTGGCTTTTCAAAGAAGATTTACTCTCCAACACAGAAGTCAGCTTATCATTAATAAACAAAACAACCTCTTTCACTTGCAGCACTTATTCTCAAGTGGAATATGTACATAACTGTTCATCCAAAGCTTCGTGTTAATGTATTTCTCTCACTTTAACCAAATCTAATGACTTTTTCTGAAGCTGGAGAGAAAAGTTAATAAAACTAATGTTCCACGAACAAATGTCACCGTTGCACTTAATTAAATCCGACCTTGGTCTCATCATGTTGCTCACCATCATTTCATAAAGATCCAGGAGCTAAAATATTTGACACGACGACCCCGATATGAAACAGACTAATGAGACCGAAAGGAAATCTGAGGGAACACGTTGGAGCCGCAGGAAGCTTAAACTGTAAGAATCTTAATAACCCGCCTGTGAAATATTAAGGATTTATACTGAAATATATGATCACAAAATTTTTTAAAAAATATTTTAATATATTTACTAATCAAAAGGAAAGTTGTTCTCTTGAGGAGAAAAGCAGAGAACTGGATGCATATACTTTAATTTTTTCCATCAAATTTTTTTTTTTTGTCCTAACTCTGTGATAACTCCCACGCAGTCTTACAAGGCGGCAGAATCGCTTTAAGTACTTTAAATAACCCAGTTTTCTCTTTCTAATTGCCTTAAGCAACCAAAAAAAAAAAAAACGAAAAAAAAAACTTTTAATTAGCTCTAAAAGACATACTGTGTTTTAAATGACAAAAGGGAAAAGAGAGAAAAAGGTCTATCAGAACCAACTTTGGTTAAGAGGAAAGAATAAAGAGAGCCGCTTTAAGCCTTGAGGGTCACGACAAAGGGAAGAGGAGAGGGATTACAGTAAAAATAGAAAGGAATGGGGGGGTTTGAGAGAAAGACTCCAAGGGAGATTATAGTAAAGTGAAAGTGTGCCAGCAGAAGCAGAGTAACGAGAGAGGAACAACAGCAAAGCGCCTTTCCTGTGCTTGTGGTTGTGCGTCTGAGTGCAGAGCAGAAAAAAGACGTTCTCCTGACTTTTAGCATATCGACAAGCTTCTGGTACGAACGCTAACTGTAGATCCTATCTTCACACATCTGTTTACTCTGAGGATTAAATTAAAGAACACAGCATCCAATTTCATACCTGGCTTCCTGCACCGCAATTCACAATGTGACATTTACTGGCTGGCATGACGCCCTCTCTTCCCCTACCTTTGACTTCTGCTCGCTCGCTTCTTATAGATAATACACAGTGTAGCAAAACAAGGATGGTTAAGAGCAGAAAATGACGCCAGCTTTACACAGGGTTGAAATATATTTGCTTATGGGATTAACCATGAAGTCGTTCCCCTTCCCCCACACTTGGAGGATGAACTATTTCTCTCCCGCGAGAGACAAATAGCTCCTTTCTGTCGCAGCTTTTGTTGTTTGCATCATTGTTTGGATCTGCATTAAAGTACACTGCCTGCCGGATAACAAGGCTGCACGGATAAAGATGGCGATTAGCTGCCAGAAGTTGAGGATTGCATTATCCATTATGGAAAAAAAAAACCTTTGGCCCTTAGCTGTGGAAGTATTTAAAAAAGTGTGGCTTTAATGTGATACATCTACTGTGAGTAAAAAAAAGGCACTTCCCATTATAAACTGATTCATAACTCACATGCATGAAGACTCTGTAAAGCTGTAAAGTTGCTATATGGGTTTAATGCATCAGTTTAATGCACATTTTTCACTGCTTTCGCCCCATTTAATTTAACTTGTTGCACCATAGGGTGACTTTTCATCTCATGCACGCTGTCCTCTATAAAAATGATGCACATGCGATGTTGCCTCTTCTTTTCTCATAACACAAGCTAACAACATACCAACTACTGAGCCAACAGTGGCAGTAAGCTGATGTAAATGAGTGTCTGGTGCAGAAAGCCAACTATTTAGCAACAAAGAGAACCGAGGTGTTTTTCTCCAGAGCCTGTTCACAAAAATTATGGGTTTCTATGGAGATACCACACGGAGTTGTATCAATGCGGTCTCTGCGATTGTTCAGCCTCTTTGTGTTTTTTTTTTTCTACTCGAGTTTTTCGACGCCTGTGAAGATTGTTGATATCGAAGGCAAAATAAAGCGAGCTGAAGACAGGCTCAATAATCTCCTTTTCAGCAACACACAACATGCAAAGCCTCCCTTGCATCAGACTACGTCATGAAGTTGACACAAATACTATAAGGGACAAAATTACTGAAAAGCACGATAAGCCCCGATCATTTATAACACAGCGATCAGATGTCGCCGTGATGATTTTCTGTGCGTAAAATCTGACCCTGACCTATAAATCAAATCCTACAGCGGAGATATCTACAGCCTGCGTCACACATTAATCCATCTTTACTGAAGCAAACCAGCTGAAACTGGAGCTGGGTAACTTTTGAGAACAAGTGTTAGCAGGATGCTGATATTGCTCCGCTCTGTTTGTTGATCTGCAGGTAATAAATATTGATTGTTTGCTTATGCTCTTGCCATATCACTTTAATAATCTGATGTCAAAGCTCATTGCTGTGAGTTTGTTTTTGGCGTCTGCTTTCTGCCCCGCAGCGGTCAGAGATTTTCTCAGTGAAGCTTTGGCACAAAGAAAAAAAAATAAACAGCAGCTGAATATCATCGACCTTATCATTCCTTGACTTTTAGTATTGACAGAAGTACAGTCCATTAGCTCGCAGTGTCTTTAGCTGTAATTCCTTTTTAATGATGCTTCACACAACAAGCGCCGTGAGAAGGATGAGCCCTGACAACTCAGACTTACACTCAAAGTAAGTTTTTCTGCCACAAAATACAAACTAAACTAAGAATACGTCGATTCATTTAACAACTTATGCAACAATTAACACCAGCAAGTAAGTGAATCTATTGAATTTTCTTGTATTTCACAACTTGTTCAACTACTTTTTTTTTTTAACTATTACAACTTTTCAGCAGTGTTTTTTTAATGAAATGTCAATAAAATGTACCAATAATACAAATTTGTGTTTATTAATATTATGGGATGTGTCTGAGAACAAAGACATATATAAAGACAAAATGTGAAAATGAATTTTTCAAAACGAGAGCACAAAGTCCAGTCTATGTGAACACGATGTCACCTTGAGACTCTGATGTTTGTTTTATTGTATTCCTGTGTGTTCAGTGGCTCACTTCTGATGAGGATTTTATGATTTTACTCTTTGTACACATGCCCGATTGACAGGGAGGGGAATTAAAATGGATTCACTTGCAAAAATCTGCAATCTATTCTCACTCTCACTTACTACTTGTTAAAGTGCAGTGCTCATCTCCTCTGACTTTAAACAATGTCCACTACAGATTTTTAGCAAATTCAGGGTTTTTTTTAGGCAGATTTCATCAGAAAATATCTCAGGATCGGCTGCTGTGAAATAAAATACCTATCACATAATTTAAGGACAGTACTTCAAAAGGACTCCTCTTCACTATGAACTCGGTAACCTTGGGGGGAATGAGAGCAGCAACGAGATCACAAACTGTATTTTCAAGAGAGCTTGCATCATCTCCTTAATAATCTGACTCCCTGCAGATGTGATGCAGGAAGACAGTACCCGTCCAAGTCTTATTAAGTGCTGATCCGCCTTTTATTAAGGGCCTCTTGATAGGATTTCCCTCCAGCTCAGCAGTGTGAACTGACTGATATGCTCCAGTGCAGAGGACCTGCAGACCTCTCTGGATGTGGCCTCAATTAGAAGGCTGATGGAGGCTGCGATGCCCTTGGCAGGTTGTGATGTTTCCCATGATGAGTAAAAGGTACAAAGATGGTGACAAAAGCTCACTAAGCTGCAAAGCAGGTGTGACAGGTTACCTTTACTGACAACTCTGTACAGAAAAAGCTTTTTTTATTTCATTTTTTTATGTAATTTAATTCTTAAAAGACGTTCTACGGAGTTTTTCTTTTGGTGTTTTGTTTTTGCCTCCTTTTACCTGCAAGTCAAATTATTTGTTAACTCGTATTGTTCAAATTAAGTACCATCACGCCAAAAACTTAACACAAAATAGGCTGTAGTTCAATAACCCAGATTAAAATGACATTTACCAATGAAAAAAGTCCCATCACAATCTCCTGGAGCTCAAGTTGACATCTTTAAATGTTATGGGAGTTTCTTCACATTTAAGAAGCTACAATTATGTGGCTCATTTTTGCTCCATAGATGTCTTTAATGTTTATCTAACATCAATATTTATGTCTGCATGAACCAAATGAGGCAAACTGTGTTTTAAATGCTGCTTCTGTGCTTAATCAGCCTTAAAAAGAAACTAAAAGACTGATGATCCTGTGTTTATTTTTTCATGAACTACTATGAATTCTACTTTTTTCCACATTATGAATAAGAATTATATTCATATCTTAAGTTTAAAGGCTGGTTTCCATGCAAGATATGATTCATCTGGTGGTCAACATCTCTCTGTTCGGCTGTAGACTGTTGTAAGTGAATAAAACCTTTCAAGAAATAAAGAGTCAACAGGTCATGAGGGTGAAAAAAACAAACGTTCGCTGACCTTTCTGGCTGTTTAAGCCTCAAGCAAAACGCTGACACTCACCAAACATGTTGCCAATGTGCCCGTTCCTCGTCAAAGGCCGCAGCTCATTCTTGCCCCAGGCGTAGCGCTTGTAGTTGTCCCAGGCAAACTTCATCATCTGTAACATAAGCAGAGGGCAGACAAACCGGTCAGCGGACGGATGGGAAAGCAACACGCCTGCTAACCCTGATGTAATTAAATTGGTGGAGCTCAAGGCAAAGGGAACGATAGCTTATTGATCTGACTGGATTAAGGACAAGCATGCAATTAACACACACACACACACACACACGTACAGCACACTGCTAAACAATGCGAGCGACGTTTCCCCCTGCAGCTACTCCTCCTAAATTAAAGATTGAATGATGTCAGCGGATGAGAGACAAGCTTAATAAGAAAGAACACGTCTTGGAAAAGAGAGTATTTTTTGAAATTGATGCTCTGTATTTCTTCCAAACTGCCACTGAGTGAAAAAAAAAAGTGATCTGAGTGTGATTTGTAAAGGAGAAGCAAACTGTCTTTGATGCAGCTTAAGAGAGAGCAAAACAAGGAAGTGAGAGATGAAGAAACAAAATGTAATCCCGAAGTTGAGTGACGCATCGTTGCCTGAGGCAACACAAAGCTACGGCTGTCTTAAGAGGAGCGTAAGTGAAAGTTGGTTTACATTAATCAAATAAACTTCAGCGTATCGGGAAAAAAAAACATGTTCACAATGACAATACAAGACTGTGCAGAGTGCAAACATCCAAAAACACAAACAGGTACAGGTGATTGATCACAAAACAAATTAAAAGACTAAAGTCAGACAAAAGGCTGCTCACGATGCTGAAAGCTCGCAGGAAGTGAAACTGCATCTAAGAGAGCAACATTTTCAGTATCAGAGATATTTGTCATAAAAAAAAAAGGGGAAGCGATTTACAAACAACAGCTATGCTAATATGGTTGTATGTCCCATTCATAATGTTTACCATGTTCAACACTTTAGTTTAGCAAGTTAGCATACTAACATGTACTATTTGCTACTACTTGGTAGTAAATACAGCTGAGGTTCATGGGAATGTCTTAAGATTTGGAAAGTAGTTGATCATAAAAGAAAGTTTTGTGGAAATAAATGTTGTAAACAGATGATGGCACTGGATTGGAAACGAGGGGATTTCCAAAGCTGTTACATTCATCCTGAGGGTTGTGTGAGGATCTGTAGCTAATATCAAGGACATCTGTTGAATGTTCATTCAGGGCACATTAATAAAAATCAAAAAACTGAACCTCATGGTGATGCAGGAAGAAAAGTCAGAGGATCACTAAAGTCACTAGGATTTATTCTCCAGGGAAAATGAATGTCTGTGCAAAATCTGCTGGCAATTCATCCGACGGTTGTTGAGATATTTCTGTGTGAACCAAAGAGAAATCGAGACTCTCCTCCTAAGATCCATTCTGTTTGCAGCACAGAAAATAAGGGATTTATTAGTGTGAAAGTTGAATTGTTAGATTTAAGCATCAATGTGTAGGAGAACATTTATAAAAGATCTTCTACCGCTATGTTGTTCTAATGGAAACGAGCTCAAGTGAAGATGCTCTTCTTGGGTCTTTATCTTCCAGTTTGCATTGATTTCTCATGGGTGACGATAAAACTGCAGTCACACAAGCCGACGCCCTCGTCTGCCATCTGCTTTGACAGCAAAGCAATCTGATTTCTTTCTTTTTTTTCAAGAATTGAGAGAACACAATTTCTTCACATCACCATTGAAGACGTGCCATAATGCATGCACACATGAACAATGCATGTATAGTCTTAAAATAAAGTGAAAACCAATTCCGGCATCTTGAACACAACAAGGATACTCGACTCAAGTGCTTCTCACATCAGCTTCATCGTCATGAAATTCAATTATCCTCTGCAAAATAAAACAAACAGAGAGAACTGAGCACCCTCAATGCAATCTGTGACATGATGGACAGATTTTCCAAGATTAGAATTTTTTTTTTTGTTGTTTCCCCTCTCTCTGGATTTCACAGTAACAATGACGTCATCTACATTATTGATACTGCATGAGACTCTCCAGAGGTGGCCTCATATAAGCCAGTGAGAAACAGACAACATGAATCCTATTACCTCTGACAAGGCTGCCACTGGAAAATCCTCTCACCCCAAAAAGCTCATTATAGACACCTCAAAGAATAAAGAGCTCCAGCCGTTTCTCTCGCACTGAAACAACAACAACAACAACAACAAGAACAACAACAACGCTCTCCATTAATGACACCTCGTTCCGAAAAAACTCTCCAAATTTTTTTTTTTTTAGGTTCAGTAAAAACAGCGACTGCAGGTCACAGAGCTGAGATTTGATTACAGGCGGATTATACGTCGTTAAAGTATTTTGAAGCTGCCGTCCCACTTTAATATGTGATTTGGCATTCGTGCTGCACCACACGTTAAAGCACTGCACACGGAAAATTATTCATAGATCAGAGGAAACAACAACAACAAAACAATCTGCATCATCTTTGTTGTTTTCTTTCATATCTTGAATATGGAAACAAATGTGAATAAAGCGGCACTTTAAACCACGCTCGTCCATTTAGAAAAACAAATACTGTGTGCAGCAGCAATCTCACAGAATGTAAAAACTCAAGCACGCAACGTGATTAAAGAGAAAAGCACCAATGAATCTTATGGCGGATATATATGTTCACAAAGGTAATCATTTTCTTTAGAGAGCGTTCAAAGAACAAAAATAGTTCGGTCTGATTGCGTCCTGACACAAAATGTTCCGCTCCGCCGAATAAAAAACCAAGAAAACGTCTCAAGTTTTATTTGAAACTCACTCCGTCTTTTACAATGTCAGCCTTTCCTGCTTCTTCGGCTGCTTTAAAAGCAAAAGAACAAAAGTGAGAGGAAAAAAAAGTGTTTGCTAGAAAGGAAGGGTTTGGTAAATGTTAGAACTGTGTGTCCTTTTTCTGCTTCTTTCGAAGGACGTTACAGACTGTATGTCACCGCAGAAATTATCAAATGAGATGACGGGACCTGCAAGGGAAGAAGAACTTTATAACTATCATCAAAAAGGCTCTGAGGAAAGTACGAAACAGGCAGATGGCCAGTTTTAACTGAATGACTGAAGGCACAGAAAACATAAATGAGCCGCATCAATCAGCGACGACACGACGCGAAGATGCTAAACAAATGATTTAATGCAGTCGAGGCTGCAACTAATACTAACTTCCCTTGTAATTAATCCATCCATCCTGTTTTTATGGTGAAATCAACATAATGGATTTGTTTTGTTGGATGCAATATCACAGCAGAGATCTTTTAACTTCAACTCGTGAAAAATGGGCCCTAAAACAAAAAGTCCCGAGTTAAACTTTTGTTGAGTAAACTGTCAAGAGTTAAATATGAGACAATATGGCGCAGAATTATGTCTCATTAAGTTAGATTTTTTTTCAGTACTTCCCAGCAGTATGCAACCATAAATCCTAATGATATAATTATTCATATTAAATCTAAATGGACTTGCATAAGCAGCATAGATACGTATTGATTTACCTATTGAAGAAGTTCATTTTAGTCTTTCTTAAAATACAAAATGCCCAATAAAGACTCAATAAGCTTTCGTGCTATCACAGCTGGCAGTGGTCACATGGTTTGCTTCAGATCTGATATTGCTGACCATAATTCCATTGAAAATGATGGAACAACCTCCTCAAACAGATACGATAACATCTAACTAACATGCCTACAAGACGGGCAGACAAAAAAAATGACTCAAGACTTTTGGGAAATTAAAGACTGTTTTTTTAATTCCTTCTAGGTTTCAGTTTTCTAGGAAACTACATTTAGTTTTTTAGACTCCCAAGACCTGCAAATACCCTTGAACATAGAAAAAAAGCTTTGTTCTCCATCCAAAATATGAGCAGGATCAAACTCACACTCCATGAGAGTGCTCAGCTCAGAGCCCTGCTGCTCCACGCTGAAGCTTTTTCATTCAGCACTGTGTTTTCACATCCCTGCTGCTCAGCGCTGCAGAGGGTCAGAGTGTGGGAGGACCGGGGGTCAAACAGCTGTAGGTTCGCTGGCGTAACAACCCATCACAACACAACACACACACACAGCCATAATCGATAGCTGCAACCATAGCCAAGCATGCCACCCCCAACGCTGCTTCTCTGAGAGAGAGAGAGCTGGATGAACGATTCATTTCCAGAGGCACAAAAAGCAAACACAGACGCAATCTGACAGGACACTGACCGCTCTTTGGATAAACTAATTGGCTGGTTGTCGGGCAGAGGAGGATCGATAAGTGAACACACAGCTAGTGATTAAAATGAATCAGGGATTGACCAGAGACACAACATGCCGATACCACGAGCGAAGGTAAGAGGTCAGGCGCTCGAGGATGGTCGCAAGACATCTATCAGATCACGAAAGAGACGCGATGAGTCGCAGGAGTGATCACAAACAAAACTCTAAATGACTCTAATACATCCTCAAACAAAAGCCTAAATTAAAATCCCAGAGGAAGAGATGTACTATCAGTGATTTCATTATATCCAACACAAACAGAGGAAAAAAATAAATAAAACTGCAAGAAAATTTATTTTCTTTTCCTCAAGTTAAAAAAATTCTTTTGCTTGATTTCAATAAAATGAAATCAAGGTTACATCAGCTTCTTTTTAAACACCATACAACTATGAATAAAGCGCCAAACACTTTCCTATTCTGAAAAATAGAGCTATTCATTTGGCATCAGAAGAGGGCAAAATTACATCAATGTCTGTCCTTTTATTCATCCAGGAGAAAAATCAACATGGACCCTGAACGAGTCCTCAGAGTTAAAGTAAAGCTCTCAGGACCAAAAGGCACACGTGCATAACAGAGAAGATACAATACAGCAGGTGCATCAACATCAAAAGGTTGAATGATCAAAGTTCTTGATTTGAAATCTTAATGGAACAGTTTTTAAGTAAAGTATGTTTTTAGGTAGAAAAAGCACAAAAAAGTGTGTTTCTACATGCAAATTAAACTCTGTCAATAGTACAACCTGTGTATTCACAGCAGGGTTATGAATTATTTGAATGGTGAAACCTTGGTTCTGTAACTTAAACTCGTCATGTATGAATGAAGGAATGAATGAAGGAATGTTTAGATCTGAATCCACTTGAAGAACCGTGTGTTTCTGTTTGATCTGTTTGATATGTTTGTTTTTAAGCTCTAATCAATGATCAGCCTGTTTTCCTTTGTCTTCGTCTGTTGGATCCACATTTGCTCCCTCCATGACAGCCTGAGTGAACAGAACAGAAACTGCTGAACAAAAAGTCACGAAACATGAAGGGAATCAAAGGATTGTTGTTGCTAACTGGGCCCTTTTTTTTTGGGTTGGTTCGAGTTCAAACCACATTAAATTTGGACATACAGTAACCAGCAGCTCAGTGGCAACAGACCACCAGTGATGCTTTTAAAGCTCGTTTCACTGCAAAGATGAGACTCATCCAACAAGGTCCGTGTTTAACAGTTTCGAGGGGATGAAGCGGAGGCGAAAAGAAACCATCTGGCACACAGCGAGGACGATCCATACTAAAGTTTCTTTGAGGCAGCGATGTAAAAAAACGGATAACAAGCGAGTTCTGGAGCAAAAGTACTGTTACAGGGGAAGAGACGGTATAATGAGATACTGCTGGAGAGAAAGGTCTGATTCTGGAGTATGGATTTAGATACAGGCTCTGCTGATATTTGAATAATAATAATCCGTCAAACTGTGATTTATAGTTACCATAAGCATTTAAATCACTGCCATAATCAGCAGCATGCCATGGGTTTGTAAAAATATGATGAATGTAGATGGAGTTTAACTTTTTTGTTGCAGATTAAAGTTGTAGATGAGCATCTGCTGTCTCTCCTTTTTGGTGTAAGATAGAAAATCAGTTCCCTGGACTCTCAGGATTAACATCCCAGGACAACAATCTCCGATTTTGAAGTCGAGACTTGTCTCAACAGAGGCTGCGATGTTTCTTTCAAAGCTGCAGCTTAATGGCACTTGTAGAAAGTACAGATCAATGGGATACCAGCTGCTTTTCACACAGCCACAATCTATATTTTACAGAAAAAAGTAGAAAAAAACCCCCTTAAATTAATGATTCCCAGATTTAAGTAGCTGTGGTGGGCTGCCTTGAGAATTCGCATCCACTGTCATAACAGCTAATTAGCCAACAGTGTGGGCTGAATTAGCCTGCGCCAGCAATGAGGATCACCACACACATTCAAAACGTGGACCTGGCAGCCTGGTTTGGACTCAGTGGCCCCCAGAGTGGCCCAGGAGAGAGGTAGAAACACAGAGATTAACTGGTGGGCTGAACAATTTTGTAGCTTTTTCTGGAAAACTAATTAGAGCCAATCTTCTGCTTTAAGGCACAGCAACAGTCTTCAATCCCCTGATATCACCACAGTCTTTAGCTGTGTGGGTTTCTTCAAAAGAACCCTGCTGTGGGAACTCACAGCACACAACAGTCCCGAAACTGTGGTAAAATTAGCTTTACACAGGAAAGATATGAATCAGAACCGTGTGAAGCTTATTTCACATGCTGTGTGTTTTTACACGCAATAAAAAAAACACTTTTTTATTATAAGAAAAGAGCTCTTTAAATAAAGAGGAGTTCAAGGAGATCAAAAAGTCTGGGATGTTGTAATATCTGCATGTGTGGACAGAAAAGCAAGAGGATAATTATTCAAAAGACACACACACACGCACAAATAAAACAACATTACTTGACCGTGCGCCATACATTAAAACTACTGCTGCAGATGACAAGAACTCAGCTGGGTCCTCCTCATTAAGCTGCAGTTCATCAAGCCCTTACACTTAAATTATGGCAACGAAATAAAAAAACAAAATAGGAATCTGCATAAAACCCACTGTGTCTCTTGCAAAACAAATATGGTTCATGAAAGTAAAATTTTTGGCAAGAGAAAAAAAAGACAGATGTTGAGAGGGTTGCAAAAAATAAATAAGCCCTCAGGAAATATTGCAGACTCCTTGTTTTCTGGCGTGTTACAGCGGCTCAGTGCAGAGTTGTGGTCATTCAACATGGCCGCGTTATTCCAGGGTCAGGAGTCTGAGTCCCACTGGGGCCGTCCATGTTGAAAATGCGTCCACATGTGACACCGTCTGGCACTTTTGATAAGAGCATCCATCAAACAGCGTGCAGCCTTTTGAGTCCGGACGCAAATCTGGACACACTTCCACTCCCATGACCAACTCATCACTCTGTCCGTATGTTAGTGGGGGAAAAGCGGATAAAACGAAACCTAATTGATCAATCTCAGCTCTGAGCAGCAGGTTTATTAGCTATCCAGGGAGCGACAGAGAGCCATCTTGAAGAGAGGAAATGAAAACACTTGAAACCTGAACAAACTAAGCCGCCACATGTGAGCACAGCTGCTTGGAAAACCACTTGTCATAATCACAAGACAGTCGAAAAACCGACAGCAGTCGCATCAAAACCTGATCACAGGGTTAAATTGAGAGATCTGCCAAAAATCTTGCAGCTTCATCATTGAGTTAGTTTCTGAATGTTTTACCTTTGTTCTAGTCTGTGAGTCTGATCCTCAGTTGACTTCAAACTGAGCCACTTCAGCTGATTAGACTTTTATTTAGATTTTTTATTTGACTAATTTAGTTTTTGGACAAAAAAATACCCAGACATCATATTAGGAGAATTAAATTTCATGTCCTGGCAAATTAATACAAATATGCCATTATATAACAGATGGTAGTTGGCTATTATCTCTATATATTCCACTCAAGGTAAGAAATTAAAGGAAAAAATTAGAAGGTGTTGATATTTGTGTATTAATGAGCCACAGCTTCAAACTGGGCAGTTAAAAAAAACACAGGCGAACTTTGCTCTTATGTTTAATTTCAGGAAATGTCGACTCACCGCAGAATATTCACTCATTTTCTGCATGCAAACCAAACTGACCACAGAACGTCTCCGTTGGCTCAAAACAACACGGATCATCTCATGAACAACAGTCTCATAAATATACATGAAGTGAGCCTCCATGCACACTCGACACCTCCCCACCCTGCACGTCTTTCTAATGCAGCTGTAATGTTTGGTTTCACAAGCGAGGGGGGGGGTCCCTTTAATCTGAGGCGTCTTCTGGTGGATCGTGGATAATAAATCACCGCAGCACCCTGACGTGGCGGCCCCACGAGGCTGCCGCCGCGGTAACAAGGTGCTGTGTCATCACCTGAAAACCGACGGGACCTTTGGCAGAGAAGACGAAGAATCAGCTTTCCTCTGCTGAACCTCACACCTTAACTTACACAAACCCCCCACTCCCACAAACACACACACACACACACACACACACACACACACAGGTTGTCCAGTTCCCAGTATTAGACCTTTTCTGGAACGCAGCCATTTTTTCTGCCTATTAAAACCACATTTATTGCGAGTGGTGACGGAGCCTTGTAGGTCTCTGAAGGCCAGTGAGGTCTCATCCTGAGTCAGCACAACACTGTGGTCAATTACAACCAAGTCCCAGTACAAGAGCCAAAGTTGTACGAGCAGGCAGCACTGAGCTGCCGGATCAGTCATGCATGGAATTAATGAACGTGTGGAATCAATCCCAAAATCAGCTGACCATGAACACAAGGTGCTTTCCATAATAATGGTCGTGTAACAACAATGCAGAGGTTTACATGGCATTTCTATTTTTTAAGGGACTAATCCTACTTAAGTAGGCTTAGTGCATTAACTCGCTGCTGCTCATTATGATAATAAATAAAGGCGACTCAGATGAGTTTATCAACAGTTTTATTGACTCAAATCTTTGCTCATCTGAACTGTGGAAGCTAGAAAGTGAGAAAAAATAAATTTAGAGTAACTTTTGAATGAAAGTCAACATAAAATCTTATATTCTAAAGCAACAAAACTGGATTTTGAAAGTGTGGGAAACAGTTTCCCCATCTATGATTGAAATAAAAACCCTGAGTGAAAATCATTTTACATAACATATTGATGAAAGAAAAAAGGTTGAAGGACTATTCAAACCCCTTTTTCATTGCATAAAGCTATAAAATATGCAGATTAACTGTAAACCAAAATGACAACAGATTTCTGATTAGAATATGTCTGCACAGTCCTTGTAATTAACAATAATTGAGTCAGAAAAGCCTCAGTACACTCAAAAATGCTCCCAACCAGCTGCAAGACTCATAATTTGAGCAAATGACTGTTACAACTGATGCACACACCTGGATGCGAGCTGAGAGCATCGGATTTGTTTTTTTGCAGACAAACAGCTTCCATGATATTTTTATCCTGTGTGATTTTTCTGATGTTTCATTCTCAAGTCAACTACTTCGATTCATCTATTAAAATTACATATATTATTTCATCAGAAAGCCTACAGGACATTTTAAATAATGGACTTTAAATCAATTTCAGTGTTGATGTAAAATTACTTTGGTGTGTTCTGTGTCTCTCTCTTTGTTTCTAGCAGTCGTCCTCGCCGCTCTCTCTGAAACAGATCATTAGTAGAGATATGTGGCCGGTGCCAAGTCGTCTCCTGAGCGTCTCCCACTAGTGGGTTGAAAGTTTTGAAGCGCCATGGAGGATTCATGCCAAGAAAGAGGAAATCGCCACAAGGAGTCTATTAAAATGCCTGGACTCGGGTCTTGAATTGTTGGGGAGGTAGACCAGAAGTATTAACGTGCCTAAACGTCCTCAGGAGAGCCAGGTGATGATGAGTAATGAAAAAAAAAAAGGAGAAAGACGTGACAATGGAGTCCTGAATGGGCCTAACTACGGCTTTAACACTGTATTCAAGGAAGTTAATATCGGGAATAAAATGAACACTTTACGACTTTCCCTTAAAAATGGGGAGACGCTGCATTTTTTAATAATCTGGTATATTTTATTAACTCAGGCTTCAGGTTTTAAACTGCCTTTCCGAACCGAAACCTGCAACTTTTATGCTCGAGCAGTACAGATCAATCAACAGGAAAAACGTGGGCGCTCACACTAAACATAGAAACTGATCCCTCTGTTTGATTTGTGGACTGCAGATTCCAACAAGGTTCATTCAAACACAACCTCAACAACCACTGCAGCACCGATACAACGATCTACTGTAGCTTTTTGATGGGCGAAGTGGACTCTTAAACTGCTTAGACTGGAAGAAAGACGACCAAAATGTATTAAAAAGTAAAAATCTAGTTGGTCATTTGCAATAGAGACGACAGATCATTCAGGATATTAATTGTTCGTGCAGTTTAACCCCCTTAAACGATAATCAACAGGGTAGAAAAAGACCACAAAGTGTCAGCTGTCTGCCTACTGAGAGCTTCAACAGCAGTCACTGTTTAGAGTGACAGCTTTGACTGAAAACACTGGATTAACACCAGCTGAGACACTCTTTCTTTCTTTCTTTCTTCCTTTCTTTCTTGCAAACATTCAGCGCGTTACGTTCCAAAGCGATGTTTGTCTGCACAAGAGCTCTCAAGGCTGCAGTCAAACAGTTTTCCCTCCTTTCAGTTTTCTTGGATCACTGAGCCGGCCCAATCGATAGACCTTGCCAGAAAAGTTGATGGATTCTGAGGGAGCGAAAGGGCTGAGTGGTCTCTAAACTTGGTGGAGTAACAGGAACTTTCACGAGAAAAAATATCACACGAGCAAAAAAAAAAAGTAAAACCTCTAACCCGCTGCCTCTCACTCATCTCGCTGACAGCAGCACTCTTCTCGTAAAACAAGCCAGTAATGCGATTTTCAGAGATGATGTGGAAAAATAAGGGATAAGTGAAGGTAAATACAAACCATCGAAAGGCTTTACAGTACAGCCAGGAAAGGGTAAAGCAGGAGAGAAGGAGCAGAATGAAAGGGAAGCAAAAGAGAGACATGCAGGGGGGAGAGGGAAGTAATATGTCTGCCAGAAATTGCCAATTTAAGCGGGCTGCCAGGGGGATGGGGTTCCCACTCTGGGAACCACACAGTGTCTTGTAGGGATCATAATGGCGAGCCCACCGAGCTTATGGGAAATGAATCCACAAGGGGCAGGGTTAGGGTCCATTTTAGAAAACTTTAAGCAACGCCACAGGCCTCTCGGCTCATCTGTAGGGGTTTTCACTAAGTGGCGACCGCAGGAAGAGTTTTACCACGAGTTATTTTGAGAAGAAGACGTACAAGTGGATCGCTTTTAGCTCGAACTCACCAGGGAAACAAAAAGGGAGCACAATTATTAGATTTATCATTTATTATTAGATTAGATTATCAAGGTAGAATGAGGAGAGCTTGATTTTTACTGAGGAAGTTCATCATCATTCAAACATGATCAAGTGAGACTCATGACCTGAATTTTTTTTTTATAATAGTGTCACCTGCTTGGTGTCTCATTCAGATTCATTTCATCAACCAAAATGAACCCTGATGGGCAAAAAAACAACCAGGTGTGCAAATCATGACTGTGTTTTTTTTTTGTGATTTTACACAACAAACCATCACAACACAGAGTGTGTGAGCTTGAGATGAACTCCTGAGAGTTACCACAAACCAAATAAATCACACAATCTACTCAAAATACTCGTCGTTGCTTTGGAGTGTCGTGCGCCAGCGTTCGTCTTCCCGTGGTGAGTTAACCATCAGGACTGTCTGCAAGTCTGCAGCTCTGGTACATGAGATCAGAGACAGGAAAAACAAAAACACGTCTGTTGCTTAGAGAAAGCAACAACATCTGATCAGCATGACCTTTTTTTTTAGCGATTAACTGGCATGAGAATTTATATCTGCAAATACAGAATCAGCCAAGAAACACTTTGAATGTGGCCAGTAGAAATATTGACGAGCAGCAGTTCGCCCCGGTCAGGCGATATTTGGCCAACAAATTAAGAAAAAGCAACATTTCATCTTAGCAAATGTGGACCAGCCTGGATTTTTTAATGAATTTGAGTGCAACAATGAGATAATGCATTGATTTTTGCAAAATTATTAAGATACTTTCTTTATAATCAAACTTCTAAAGCTTTTTAAATGTGACTTTTGGCAGTTTTTCATTGTTATGCATGATGAAAATGAAATATTTTGGGGTTTCAGACAAATTAAACAGTTTAAAAGAATCACTCTGGTCTCTGAGAAGTTTGTGATGGTCTGTTCCCACAACTTCTTGACATAAAACCAACTAAAGAATAATGGGGCTTACACTGGCTGACAGGAGCAGCACCCATGTGAAACATAGAGCCTTTAAGTTATAACTATTTGTGTAAATATTCTTTGAGTTTTGCTGAAAACAAAACACATTGAAAAATGCTCTATCAAATTGGCAGAGCTACAGACTGTGTTTTTAAATTCCACTGATCCGTTTCTTTACAGGCTGGTAGCTTTGAAACACCTTCCTTTCCCCATATGATTCTTCAAACACAGACGAAAGCCTTTGAACTGAGAGATGATCGGCTTCACCAAAGCTTTCATCTTAAATTTGTGACTCCTCTGGAGTGGAAAAATAATTTGGTTGCAAAAGTCGCAGGTGGATTGGTTGTGCATGTTTTTTTCCCTTAAGATAGCATTTCCACACACAAAAAAAAGCATTGAAACCAAAAAATTTATTTCATTTGTGCTGAAAAAACTCCATTTGCATGGTGAAATGTTTGTGTTGTCTTAACTCGATTAGTACGATGCAGCCTGTTAAGATAAAACTAATAAAAAACCGAGATCATTTATTGTTGAAATCCATTATTTTCCACATAAAAATGACTTCTGCTATTTTACCAAATAGAAATAACAAACCACCACCAAATTTTTTACTGTCCTTATAAAATAATCATAAATCATGAAAGAAGCACTTAATGAAAACGGATAAAACAGCAAAGCTCTGCCTTCCATTAGCAAGCCAGAAAACCAACAGACCTCCTAAATTCTAATTTAATAACCGGGCCTGCAGACGCCACATGCACAGATAAGCAGAATAACCTCTTGGAGGAACGGTCCTTTAATTTATTATCATTTTTCAGACACCAGCAATTTAACATGCGAGACGCATTTTTTGCTGAGCTATGAATGCAGGTTGAGGAAAGTTATATATTCCTTTTCTTAGCTGTTTGAGGTAGCGGGGACACATCAGTCACCTTGCCAGAACTGTTTGACAGCCCCATTCTCTGACTTTAATGAAATTCCAACTCAGAAAAGAGCCAATTTCAATGCTCAGACAATAAACCCTCCACTTCCTTATCCTCTGCCACATTCACACACAGCAGAGTAGGCATCTCTCAGCCTACACACACATCCAGTAAATCCCCAAAATATCATCTTCAATTAAAAACAATGGAAGCTTAAGCTTTTGAGCCGATCATGACGATATTAACACACCAACACCAACAGTTTTTTTTCTTTTTGAATTTTCAAAAAGGCACGCAGTGACGTCTGGCCCGCCGACATCCCACAATGGAAACAGATAATTCAGTTGAATGTTATTAGAGATTAAGGTCAAAATCAGAGAGCTACAACAGTTTTAAGCCTCAAGTCTTATGTAATTCTTCAATTTTACATTAATTATGAGTTCGCCAGCTTCTTATCCTTTATCCTTTTGCTCATGCCGATGAGAATAAACATCTTAATTTATAAAGCCTGGTTTCAGATGCCTGAATCATCTCGCATGTCCCAAATTTTGCTTTGTTCTGTCGTGTTCATGTGTAGGTGGGATTTAAACCGCAGCCTGACCGCATGATGATACTCAATTTAGCATTTCTGTGCTTTTATTTCTTCTTGTTTACTTGGCCTGGCTGTTTTATCAGTCTGACCCCAATTAAGACTGTATAACTCCTATATAACCACCCAGCTAAATAAATCAAATATATCTACAAAAATGGCACAGCTTCAGCTTTTCTTAAGCGCGTATAATTGCTCACAACTCAGCGTGCAGAGATTATCCCGACAGTAACAAAATGCAGCACAATTAATTTACTCAAAGTGTTTTTGTGCTTCTTGATAAGACATGATAAACAAGCCAGTTCATGTTAATGACTCTGAAACTGCAAAAGACCAACTGAAAAAAAATAAATAAGCGAAATTCGTACACTAATAAGTTTCTTTTGGCTTCATCTCTCGAGAAAATATTTCATCAAGAAACACAGCAGTGGTCCAGGTGAGCGGTAACAGACACCAAATCAATGATAATGCTGCTCTGTAGCTGCTGGACGTATAAATAAGCAACTGTTGGCAGGCGAGGTCACTTTATTAACATAAGAGCTGACGTGTCCGTGTTGTGTTTACAGCCTCTTCTCTCACAATCGGGTCAACACAGCCAAAAAAAAAAAAAAAACAACTAACAAAAGCATGAGGGCTGCCAAATATGCCGGCTATCATAACAAAGTTTTACCTAAAAAAGATAAAGTATCTTTGCAAACTAAACTGCAATAACGTTGTATAAGATTCTAATTTAAGTTGCGGCGCAGCCAAACTTCATTTGAAAGTAATCAAAAAAGTCAGACAATCTTAATATCTATAAAAACAAGGGGAGACATGAAGGAAATTAAATTTAAAACACAACAGAAGAAAATGAAAAAAAGGTTTTAATAAGTCCTTTTCAAAAAACAGAATTGATCCAATCACACTGCCTTTGTAATGGAAAGATTTAAACTCCTTTATAAGAAAAGAGATGGGTTCACTTTAATCTCTATATTTCCATCATCCAGCAGCCAACCCATCCATGCCTGTTTCTGGACCACAGCAGCACACGTCTCCATTTCTTTATACAATTTTACTGCAGGAAAAACAAAAGTCATCATTGGTGTGATGTGAAAGCACTGAAGCCCTCTGTTGTAAATCCTTCATGAGATTATTGCTGAATTCATGTCTGCTGCATCTTTTTTTTTTTTTTAAAAAGCACAAACCTGAAGGGGAAAAGAGATTTACCACATCAGATCGCTTATTGAATCTTAAGAATAATATGATCTGCCCTTCAGAAACGGCCTCTGACATCTATCTGAGGCGCTAAAAGCTGCGAGCTAAAGGCCATGTTATTGGTGTCACAGAAAGGCTTTTGTGCCGAGCTATTGATCCTCTCAGAATGGTTTGGCAATCATATATGAGGTGTGCTGCTCCATCATGCCACTCAGCATCATATCTAGAGGTCTTCGCCGAGGGAGAGCTTGTAACTGGAGGCGAAAGCTGCTCAGCTGGACCACAATTCAATCACAAGTCCAGGGTATGAACAGCGAGACACAACACTAAAGGTGACCCTGTAGTTCATCATAAACGCAGTGTTCAGCCTCAGGATTAGTTTGTCTTCCTTACACAAAACCTGCACCCTCAGAAACACTCAGCGAGTCACCTCCTGGCCCTTTTGATAACAGCTATTACACAGCGGCGGCGGTGGTGGCGGCAACGGCGGCAGCAGCAGAGGACTCTGGGATGGTATTGAGAGACGGGGGTGACAAAGGTTGTCGAGTACAAGTTTCTAATTAGCGCCGACTAATTCTTGAGCGCAGTGATGTGCTTCTGGTCACCCCTCCTCATACATCTGTTTGTACACGCAAGGCGAGTAAACAGGTGAAGTATTTACAGACGGTCTCATTTCAGAGACATGATGGGAAAAAAAAAAACAAAACACCAGCTCAGCACAGAGGAAGGAGAAGGAGAGGGATGAAATGAGAAGAAAATAAAAAAAACACGTCATAGTCGATCATTAAACGTCTGAATTACTCGAGGATTACTTCTGGTTTTAAACAAAGCTGTCATGAAGCTCACAATCCGAGACGTGATGGAAACTAGAAAACAGAGGATTGTCTGGCATTTCAACACAAAGGTGTGTCTGCAGACTCCGAGTCAAAAATTCATGGCACAAACAGAGAGCACAAGCTCATCAGGGTGGATCTCTGTTACACAACAGTCTTAAGACAATCATTAAAAGTTTAACTAGCCTCTCTTTCCGATGAGGTGGGACTGACAGAGTTTTTCCCTTCAACAGATACAACGACGGCACCTCATTTAGACTGAGTCATCAGCATGAAAGCAAACAGATGATATCTAATCCAACCACAAAGTTAGAACATATTAATGGACAACAAATGCAATCTGTACACCACTTCTAAGCAAAAGAGGCATTTTTATTGTCAAATAGAAAGAAACTATTCCATATTTGTTTTTTCCCTCCAGACATGATGGGATGTCTGGTAGAAACCAGTTCACATTCACACGCAACTTCTCTTTCTCATGTTTCAACATGCAAGTGGAAAGAGAGCAAACTCTTGATAAATGAACTAAGAACAGAGCTGTAGTTTTCACTGCACTCAGTTTTAATAATAAAAAAGGGGATACTAAAACATAAAAAACATATAATTAAAGGTCCAGTCCAAAGAATGTAAGGAAATTAGCATTCAGGAAGCTCTAAAGTGCCTCCAAAACATCCAAAAAATGCAACCAGGCCATCTTTGATATTTAGTTTGACCATTCAGGGCTTCCATAGAACATGTTGGACCCTGAAGACTCTTTTCAGGTGAATATATGCTAATAAATACATTCTTATGGGTATTATGTAATGTTTCTGCCGTATACTAAAAATAAATCCCCCTTAAATCCTCCACAATGGATCTCATACAGAAAAGCACTGTTTTTTTTTTTGAAAACACATCTGTGGGAATGTTTTTCATCATGTCGAGCTGTGTTCTTGATGCTTAATTGAATTTAAATTTATAAAAAAAAAAAAAAAAAAAAAGGAGTTAATTTAATCAAATACGTATCTGTTTTAGTCTGCCAAAAAAGCTCATAGAGTCTCAAAAAAAAAAAAAAGTGCTTAATCACAAGCTTGGAGACCTCCTGCCGTGTTGCTCACACCTACTCGTTCCCCGGAGGCCTGCAGTCACGGAGTTTTCTCACCATGACACGAATGTTGTTTCTGCAGCTCAACGTCAGAAGGAACACTCAGCCGCTAATAAATAGAAACACTCGAATTGGATGCAGGTAAATAACTTATGGTGGCATAATGTTGCAGAAAATGTGCATGAATATTTGAAAATGAAAAGTCTTTCTGTGTGTAAAGCAGCACTAAAGAAGCACAGGGAAAAAAAAGTTTATGCAGCCATGGAAGAGTAAAGACCTTGGAATAAAGCTTTTCAAGCAGAGAAAATGTTCCTGTATGAAAAGGAAATGGCTTTAGTGCACTTAATGTGATTTAAATTATTACACGTATTTCTATACAAGAATTACAGCTAAACTCGACCTCGTCTTTATGTTAAGCCAGTGCAGGGAGAGTTACTGCACATTTTGAGGTTGTTGGTCCCACGGGTTTTTAAAACATTCAAGACCAGGAACTTGGAGTTAACGCAGTTTTGTTTCAGAAAAGCTTCCTGTGCTCAAGTTTCAATCCATTTTGCCCCCTAAAATGCATCCTGGGAGCTGGAGAAAATGAGTCAGAGCCTGTGCAATGTCTCGCTTTTCCGACCGTGGCCATTACGGAAGATCCGCAGAGACAGAGCGAGAAAAACCCGGACAAACCAAGAGGCCCGTCTCGGCTGTTTTGTGTGAGATTATTGTTTCACCTCTTGATCATTTCTATTTTTATTGCTGTCTGTTTTCTCGCTTGTTTTCCCTCGTCTTGCCTTGCCTTGCCTTGCCTTTGCTTACCTTCGTTGAGCTCTCTCTCTCTCATTTTCTTCACCGTTTCTTTCTCCGTGCCTGTTTTTCCATCTCCTCTCCCATTTTCTGTCATTCATCCTTATTTTTTCTCTCATCTGATCTTCACTCTCCAGCTTCTATCTGATCAGCTACTGAAATGGTACGGTGTGCAGAAAAATGGAAAATAAACTATCGTTTGGCAGGTAATATTTGTCTGTATAGAGACTCCCATAACTCCTGTCGTACGCACGAATAACTCACCACCACAGACGTGCAACAGTTCTGACTTAAACGAAAGCTCAATACAGACCTGTGACTGTGACTGTGTGTAACCATTCAGTGATTTGAGTCCTGGGAGTACAGAAGGCTCAATGACACACTTTGCAGCTACAACTAGCTTCTTTAGTCAATAGATACTGTTGATTCTGATGTTTGCTAAGTGCGTGCGGCCCAATCCGTTGTGCTGGGATTCAAATGCTTTTGTCCTCTGGTGTCTGTGTCTCTGCAAAATGCTGATAAGTCCCGAAAAAGTCTCATATTACACCCCTTTTTCTCTCTCCCCCTTTTGTGATTATACCCCGGGGCCTTTCCTTATTACTATAGTGTGTGTGTGTATGTGTGTGTCTGTTTGGTTACGTGAGAAATGGCTGTGTGTGTGTGTGTGTCTGAAAAGAGAAAACAAAGAGATGGATAGAAAGAACCAGTCTGATTGGAAATGTGAGAGGAAGCGCCAAAGTAAATGGAGGAGAAGAGGAAGGGAGCATTTTATTAATCTGCTCGGCGGTGGTTTGAGGCAGGTGTCTGCGTCTCCGCTCGCGTTATTTACCCAGCAGGCTGTGCGAGGCGGTGCAAGCTGCAGGTAGCTGACTCTGAAGCAACACAGACTATCAGAGATTGTAAATATGAGCCTGATAAATATGTACTCTCTCATGTTTCTTGTTTCATGCGTGGAATGCATGAGGCAGAAAATGATAAACTGCAATATGCTTTTTCACTGCTTTCTATTAACAGCAGTGAGGGAGACACGACAACCATGAATGACTTAAGGCTCTGAAATGGGTTTGAAACTGATAGCACACATGCAGATATAGAGACACACCATCATACACACAAATTCAATTTCATTTCTTAGCTGATTTCACACACATTCGTCCCTGGTGTTTTAACTTCCCTCAGCCATCCTGCACCATGCTGATCAATGGCTATCGAGGGCGGAAAACCAAGCCTACCCAACACACACTGCTGCAGACAGACGGTTGTTACTGACCAGACATCGATTAGAGGTGAAAATCCAGGCCTAATCCAGACCTGGTCAATATGTGGTTTTAGCCTGGAGGCCACAGCTGCACAGTGTTGTTTTCAATACAGCTGAAAACCTTTTACCCTGCATGCCCTTTTTCTCAGCTGCACATAAAAACATGGAACCTCGACCTTTAGCCATTGACTTCACCGCTTCACTTATTGATTTTATAAGTGAATTAAAGTTGCTTTTTGACCACTTTTGCTCCAACAACTTTGAAATAATCAGTAGGAACAAGTTAACTTGTTAGCAGACCCTGAGAAAAAAAACAAAAGGCTATGATACAAGTTTAGGTTAATAATGTTTATAGCCTGCCTTCTTCACATTTGCAACGAGTTAAGTGCACATAAGAGATTAAACACTACAGTTTTATTATGTTTTGCCAAGAACATCAGACACCAACCAGTGCTGATATACTAAAGTACCATCCAATCCCACGTTTGACTCTGTCAGTCGGATTGTAATTTCATTAAAACACAATTTTTTGGGGGGGACATATGTAAATATATTAACAACATGGAATGGATGGAATAATAACAGATTAACAGCTTTAAAAAAGCCATAATATTTCACCTCCCTATTTCAGGTGTGCATTTCCATATAATATAAGATTATTTTTTTCACAGTGGTCACTTCATACAAGACCTCAGCTTTTATAATGCGCTCTGTGCTGTGACTTAAATAGCCCAGAGATGGACTCAATCCGCCTCTCCATATACATAAATGGATTAAGTCAAAGTCAATTTCTTTGACTTCTTGGGTGCAAACTCAGCAATAAAATCCTCGTAATCCAGCTTGGATGCAACATCCCTTTCAGTTAATAGAAGGCCGAGCCCACATGGTCTGTGCTGTGATACGGAGGTGAGCAAATAGCTTTTAATTCAACTTTGAAAAGCTTGCTTCCATGATGTCACAGTTAGTGAGGTAATTAACAGCATCCTAAGCGTAGTCTCACGGTTGGGGGGGAGAGTTCTTTCATCTTTTTGATTAAACAAAGTGTTTGAGGTGCCGTAGTTGTTCCCTTGGGTATCATCATCTCAAATATTCTCGCTGAAGATACATGGAGGATATCCAGTGTGCTTATGTACGAAGAATCGTACGAGCTTAGGGCATCATTTGTGCACCGTCTTCGCATTGAGGCCAAGCACGAGGCCCTAAAAGTGCATATTTGCAAAGCCCGTGCATCACTTCCAGTTATTTTAATATCACACAAGAGCTATGGCACACAATGGCTAATTACTTAAGTTCCTCTGCATAACTACAAATCATTATAACACCGTGACAGTTGGCAGTAGTTTCCCAAAGATTTCAAAGTCTTGTCCAAGGGTGTGTTCGCCATCAGAGCTGAAAGAGAGGCGGCAGTGTCCCCATCCAAGACCAGGGAATGTCTGAAGGCCCATTTTAACCTCTAGCTTCAGGCTGCTCTTTTTTTTTCCTCCTCCCCTTCCCTCACTTAAGTCAGAGCTGCTAGATTCCCATCAGGGCCTCTTTGGCAGAGAGGGCAGATGAAGTTAGCATTGATCTCATCCTGTGAAAAGCATACTGACAAAGGCCTGAGACAAGCTCATTCTGGCTTCCTCGTCTTTGTACAAAGTCACCTCTCGCCGTGTGTCCATGAGGAGGAAAACTGAGCGGCACAATTATTCAAGTTACTGACTAATCTTAGATTTTCTTTTTTTTTTTCCCGTAAGCAAAGGGATCGCCTCGAACTCTGGAACAAAAGATGGAGGGGGAAAAAAAAGAAACGAGAGAATGAGAGAGCAGGAGACGAACTTACTAGAAGGAATGGATATCAAGGGAAACCAGAGGAGAGCACAGAGGATAAAGAGTGATAGAAAAAAGGGACAAAAGAAGAAATAAGAGAGGAAGGGGAAAGAGAGAGACAAAAAGAAAACTCTAGGGGCGCAGTTGCTTTGAATGTGATGGCGTGTGTTTATTCTGATTAGCCCATACCATTTAAAACCTATGAATGTGCTGGAGGAGCTTCCTATATGAGAAAAACTCTTCTCTGCTTTTTATTTGTCACTTTTTGTTTTCTTTGCATATTAAGGGTTTTCTAAGAGCTCACACTTTTCTGCATTCTCATGAATATATATGCAGAGACAGAGACAGAGAGGAGAGACAAGCCTGCAAGGGCATCAAGGTGAAGACTTACACAAATGTTACTGAAAAATATGCAAATGCAAGAAACTGTTTATTTTTGCCGGAGGGGCTCCTTGAAAACGGAAGGAAAACAGCTTCATCATCAATTCTTTTTTAATTCCTCAGCGGAGAAAAAAAATTGTTCTTAGAAAGGAAAAAAAAGATAATAGAAAAATGCAAAGCAGTGGTTAAAACAGTCACCGAACTGTCAAAAACACAACAAATGGCTGACTAAAATGCAATAGAGGCCCTGCAGGAAAAGTTAAAAAAAAACAAAACCTGGGGTTAAAGCTGAGACAGAAATGTGTGATGGAGAATGGAACTGTGGGTGCTGAGAAAACACATTTGTTTCAGACTAAATCATTATGGCTCAATTAGCATGCAGTGAGGCTCCATTATAGAGCCGTTCACACTTAATATACAGTATGAACACACGCAAACACACACACACACACACAAACTCATGCCATCATTGCAGATCGCACATCACATGAGTGCCGAATCCCATTTTATGACTACAGCGATAATTTCCCCCTAAAGCGCTTGAGTAAGCCAGCAGAAATCAAATCCAATCAAATTACAAACACCTGGATGAAAAAAAAGAGAGAAGTTGAAAATGTTTTTTTTTTAAAAAATAAAAAATAAAAAAACTTTCAAAGTGCCATCACTGGTGAAGCTGTAAACAGCACCAGGTGCAGAATCAATAAACCACGAATAAAAAACAAACCTCTCGAACAGATGGAAAAAAGTCTGAGCCGTAAACTCAGGTGGAAAAATAAAAAGATGTCTCTTTAAGGTGACACTGTCTGATTTAGCAGCAATTTAACAGGACAAAGATAAAAAAAATTTAAAAATGTGAAAGGAGTCATATAGCAGAGACAGTAGGGAGGACAGGACGGGGGACAGGGTCTCACCTGCAGGCTTTCAGGGCATTCTGGGTAATTTAAGGGAGGAAAGGAGGGAGGGAGGAACAATATTGTGGGGGAGGCAGAATTAAAATGGAGCCTTGGGGATGTCAGTCTGTTAAAGAGCGGAGAAAGTCAATGAAAGGCATCTTTAATGGACTGAAGGCATATTTAATAGGTGGTGGTGTAAAGACACAGAGCTGCTGCTTCAACAAACACATCATGCAAAAAGACTGAACCACCCAAAAGAACTGAAATAACAATCCATCACATAAATTAATATGATTTTTTTTTAATTCCTGCCAAAAAGTGTGAACACAAATGAGAAAAAAAAATGAACTGAGACATTCAATGAATGCAATATGTAAATAGAGAGAGTGGTAGAGCTTTCAGAGGCAGCAGAATTTCAATACACAAGCATGATGAGACAGACTATAGACTAAACAAGGGCTACTCCTCAGGGGACTAGAGGGTAAGTGTGTTTGTACGGCCGATGTAAAGGCATTTTCAAGACCCATAAATACACGTATACGCACATATACCTCCACTTTCATCCCGAGGCTGATAAACAAACACTCGGGGCAGAGACAGGAGTCCCTGCAGCCCCGTAAAAACAGCAAAATAAATACCTGCATCCACGGCACAATTCATCTTTACTGCTTAGGCTGGTCACAGCTCTGGCCTCCTGCACTCATCCAGCCAATCCAGGCCTCGCTGCCGTGACTTACAGCCCAATGACTGATGTGTGTTTTTGTGTGTGTGTGTGCACATGTGTATTTTTTGAGTGTATCTGAGCTCTTTATGGGTGCTAGGAGACTAACAGCAGAGGGGTTTCTTTAGGCATAAAAAGACTTTCTACCACAGAGGGGTCACCTAAGCCACTTTACATGGCCTGAAGGGGGGAACATAAACTGACAAGCAGTGGAAAAAAGCCCCAGTGGCTTTACTGGTTGTAAAAAAGGAGGAGAGAAGGAAAAAAAAAACATCCTCCATGAAGGGCAAATGTTAAAGACCAAAGAAAAAAACAGGAGGAGAGGCAAAATCTGTGAAATTCAACACCATATTCACATCAAAATCCATGTTTGGCAAAAATGTATGTTGTGTATTTCTTACTGCATGAATACAAGATGTTCCACAATATTCTGCTGGACATACTAATGTCACTGACTTATCAAACATGACATGTGGGCTTGTTACTTGTTTACAGAATTAACTCAGACTGCAAGCAGGAAATGACTAAGTACGTCAGGCTAATGGGAGGATCATTGCATGTGAGGTTATTGACATTTAAACAGTTTACAAGTGAGTCTTTTAACTCTGGACTCCACTAATGAGAGAGAAAATGACACTGTACTTTCTCTATGCGGTTATATATTAAAGCAGAAAAACAATCAAGTAACATTTGAGCTTTTCTGATGTTTGCTAACTTGTTTTTTTCCCCCAAAACTCTTTCAAACGATTAAGTCAGAGCAGAACATTTGCAAAGAACAACGCAATACATCTGCGTGGGTGTCTGATTGCATTTTTGCATCTCAAATGAGGATATTTTTCTTTTTCCTTCTATTAGTCCAATTTGCTTTTTTATTTATATGGTTTATATACGCTGATATTAGTCTCTCAGGCTCCTTCGTTCCTGTGACAGTTTTGTTAAAAAAAAGAGCCATAATCTGCCATTTTTACTCTCCGGCAGATTTAAATCCCTGGTATCTCAATGAATTCCAGGAGTTGTGCTCAACCCAGGAAACCCATTCCTTATCTCCTCTTAGCTGCAGATTACCCGGCCTGGTGATGCCGGTGGGGGAAACATCAGAGAACATCATGCCTGTCAGAGCAATAAGTCCACACACACACACACACACACACACACAAGCCTGCTGCTACCTGTTACTCATCCAGCAGGACACACAGGCGATGACTGACACGGATGATACTTGTCAAATATGCACAAAGTCTGATCAGTCAGTGTGACACGTGCTCCGTGCATGTCAGAGTGTGAGAATATTTGTCAATTACCAACTCAAGGATGAACGGAAAATCTTTTTTTTTTCCTCCTCTGCTGCCTGACTTTGATCTCTTTGCTAACGACATAGTTTTTGCATTCAGCCACTTTCTTTTGCACGGAGTGAAAAGGCTGCAGACGCTATCGATTCTGCAGCCCCGACCCCCGACCCCCACCCCCCCCCAAACTCCATCCGTTTCTTAAGTAAAATGCATTAGCTCCATCTATCATTCCACTCAGGCCCCATCGTGACAGTGCTCTATGAATAAATATGCAGTAATGTAATGTAAATGCAAATGTGATGGCTGTAGGTTTAGCATCGGCCTCGCAACACAATAAGATCCCCCCCCCCGATTATCAGAGCGACTCCAACCTAATTCAGAGTCAAGAGGGACAAGAGGGTTTCAATCTCCTGACAAGGACCCGGCCATCTTTACGGAAACAGCCCTCTGAAATCAAGGGACGCATCACCCAGAGAGGATGAGGTGGCGAGTTAAAACTGTGTCACCACTCACACTAACAAGGTAGAAGAGGGATTTTCATCTGAAGAGTGACATTTTTATCTGGATAGGACTTTTTGCAAAATCAGAGGTCTCATAACAATACCAAATATTGTGAGTAATGGTTTTTAAAGCCACTTTTTAAATAATTTATGTATGATAAGATCTATATTGATTTGATATTGATGCTCCTCAACCTTATGTCACTCTTCTGCAAAGTCTAGAAGAAGAAAATTCTGAGCAAATCCTTAAAAAAATCCAAAAATTCACTTTTTTCATTTGGATTTGACTTCGATATAAATTTATACCGTAGTTTTTCTGTGGGGTTTTTTTGGTGGATTGTCTTTTTGTTTCGATACACAGTTTTCTAATTTACTTTCTTTTCTGATACAGTTTGCTTATTTACAATATAACAGCAGGCACCCACTTTTTTTTAAAGTGTGTTGAATCAAAAGAAGATGAGACATGAGGCGAAACAGAATAGGTGGTACAGTAATGCTCAAACACACACAAACACACACACACATGCATAACACAGACTCTGTAATGAAAGCATACACGGATATCGTGCATGTACCTGGAAAAAACTCACACACATTTATATGTAAATTACACATGCAGGAAGGTTTGACAATGTCAAAATGTCCACATGTATTAAGTCGAGGAAATGAGCCACTCATGTTGTCTTTTCACCACGCTGAGCTCTGAGGAAACCTGTCACACTTTTCTCTGCTGAATATTGATCATACACAAGAGAGGAGGGAGAGGAAGAGGAAGAGAGGTTATATACAGTATTCAGGATAAAGGGAGAGAGAGTGAGGGAGCTGGAGGATACAGTCTGCAGGCAGGGGATCACCTCTGCTTAGCTTCCCACTCATACATACACAACCAGGCCCCCATACACTTATTTAAACGTACCATCGACCAAATACTAGAGAAATACTGGGGGACAAGAGTGGACGAGGACCTTCTGACACACACTTCTGCAGCCGACATGTAGAAAGGAAGGAAAATATGCTGACTTTCAAAAAAAAAACAAAAAAAAACTTCAACTCCAACACTGGAGCTTTGTGAAAAAATCACTGAATTAAATGTAAATCCAAATTCCTCCCACACCTGCCTGCTGCTGCTGCTGCTGCTGCTGCTTGTGTGGCTTTTTAGTGTAATTCTGAATGTATGACAGCAACAAGGTACAGCATCTCCTTTATTCAGGACTCTGTGGGCTCTGTGTTACGCTGCTAACCCGTATTTCCTTCAAGCTCTGCGTATTGTGCCGAGCAAACAAACGACTACAAAGAGCCTGACGTGTATGAAATGTTTCTTTTTTTTTTTTTAGAAAAACACATACTGTTTCCTGCGTATAAGCCGAGCTTCTACACTGCTCTGCTATTCTAAAAAACTCCTAAAATGCAGACTTTTGAAATTGCTGCTAGCCCTGTTTAACCTCGTAAACTCTGACGTTGTGTTTTAGTTTTCACATCCAGAAACAGAGATTTTTTTGGGGGGGGAGGAAAGAACAGCACAGACACCAGCGTTTGCTTCCTGATTGGATCATATCTGTCATAATGTGTCCTTTCATGAATTGTCACGCCTCCATCATGTGACCCTTTTCCAGGAAAAAAAAAAGAAAGACAGAAGCCCCTTTTCTGTCCTTGAGCCTTGACTAGCAGCTGGTAATTCAGCATGGTTAATGAAATACAGGTGTTGCTGACCTTGTTTTTCTAAGCTAGCAGCTGTTGTGCTTTCAAATTCTGCGTTTTATCATATTACCACAGCCTACATGTGAGGAGGTAAACACAAAAGAACAGCATGTGTGAGAAACGGTCATGTGAGATGCATTTTCAGGTGTGTTAGTCTCAACGGATTTTGCAGCCAAAAAGATGTTGTTTTCATTTTAAAAAACAACCATTTTCAAAAGGAAACATCTAAGTGTTGGTGTAGCCTTTTTATCTATAGAATATAGTTTGAAAAAATAGTCACTGATTTTCCATCCTGGACCTGCAATGAGAACATCAAGAGTCACAACAAGGAAAAACCAGATTACCTCTTATTGTTCAGGTGTTGAGGTGCTCCTCTGTTCACACAGGTGTAAATGCAACTATATGAACGTGAAGTGATGTGACAGAACACATACATTTTCTCACAGTTCAAGTCTGTTTTACACTTTTTTCAAGAGCTTATTAATAAATATCTCCACTTGACCGTAGGGAAATTTATGTCATCTGATTCTTATTTGCACTTCAGCTCCATAAGATGATAAAATTGTTTGCATATCAATTACCTCAGAGCATAAACCTTACGGTGCGCACTGAGCATCATGATGAGAGCTCATATGTTCTTCTTATTCACTTTCATATGCTTATGCTTTAAAGTGACTCATCAGCTTCATCCAGAGCAGCTCATGAGCTGATGCATCATGTGCATCAACCAGCACATGATCACATGCATATATCACAGTTAACGAGGACATGGCATGTGCTAAGGTGCATTATGATGAAACCGCATCAACAACACCTGACCATATTCATCTAATCAACCAAACATGATAAATCTGAAATGGGTCAGGAGATATAATTCAAAGCAGACGTGGGCCAGAACTGCAGCTCGACCACGGCGGATATGCTCCACTGGCCTTAGTTACCGTCACTGTCACCGGGCAGAAGGATGGGGATTTATGACCCGTAGAAACATGGCTATTCCACCTCAGTAATTGCACCTCAGGATGGACATGAAGAGATGACAGTCAGTCAGTCAGTCAGTCAGCCAGTCAGTCAGTCAGTCAGTCAGTCACTGCATTGATTCTTCCACATCCGAGCCTTTCCTGCCACCATCTTTCATCATGACACACACGCACGCACCAGCAGCACATAACTCTGTTTTTCCAATCACCTTTTGTGACATTTGTGACGTACTATACACGCACGACTGCATGCACACACACTCACTCACACACTCACACACACACACACAAGCACAAACCACCCACTGGGCAAATCCCATTACCGACTGGAGCTCATCGGTTCTTAACCCCTGAAACCCAGATGCAGACTTCACTCTGTGGCATCATTTTCAGCTCCATCACTCAGGGCGACACGGCAGCAGGACAACAAACCAAGGACGACCACAGCGTGGAGTCTTGCTCTCCATTACAGAAACACCAAAACACCCCCGTGCCCTTTTTCTCTGCTCACAGAGAACAACACAACAAGGTCAGGGCTTACCGCTGCTTTATGAGAAGGGTTTTGCTTTTAGGTTGGTTTTTTTTTTTGTTACTACTTCCTGTAGATATTGGACTGTGTTTCAGCTCCAGCAAACAAAAAGGACATTAAAATCAATTTGTTCAATCAGGATTAATGTTTAGCGACACACAAAATCATCATATTGCAATTAATTTGACGGACACTGCAATCAAAAGTCAGGATTTTAGTGAGAAAGGTAACTTTTGCATTTACTTTACTGAAAAAATGCTAAATCACGACGGCTGATCCATCTTTCTTCTTTCATTCTGCATTATCATGTCACAAATGGAGTCACATGCTGACATCCCGAAAATCTTGTGGCTAAAAATGCGCAACATTAAAAAGAAAAGTCTGTAACAAATACTTAGAGGGAAGATTAAGTGATTAAGCCCATTAATGGATTAGATGATTAACTAAGAAATGAAACTGGCATCTTGTTTTTGGTGGCTGATTAGCTGTTATAGTCAATTTAAAATGTGCAAAAACACTGTTACTGTTACAGACATTTTATGCTTTTCTCTACCAACTTACAGACTAAATTTACAGTCTTGGATAATGAATATAACCACCAGTTTTAGCTTTAAACCAAAGCAGAACAGACTTTGTGTCATGCAGAGAAAACAGATAACACACAGTGCAAGAGAAACCTCTGAGGAACCCAAAAACATGAATGAATTCTCAAGTAATGTTGGCAATTGGGAATTCTTATGTCTCACCCTGCTGAGACGGAAAAGAAACACCCACAGGAGATTCCACCATCTCCCTGATAACACACACACACACACACACACATACACACTTTTACTTCATTAAATGCCACACACAATCTCCCTCCTCCTAATCAACCACAGTCGAGGACAGTCACACTGCGTAAAGCCCCTCCTCTCCCTTCTCCAGGTAAAAATTCCCAAAAGATGAAAATCTTTTTTTTTTGAGGAAAGGATCTGAAAGGGGGGGGGGGGCAGGAGAGCTGTGAAGTGAAAGGCTGCACTCTCCTTTGAAAGAGAGAGGAGCCCTCCAGATAAGACTGTTATCTGATTGACGAGGGAGATGAGGAGGCAGGGCGAAGGCGGCGGGGATATGATCCCCTAAATACCTCCATTGTTGCTGCCAACAATATTGAAACTCATTAAGGGGGAAAGAATTCTTTGAAAGTTTCACACCGGGGGAGAAAAAGGATCCATACGGTAATTAAAAGAAAAGGACCATTTTTTTATTTAAAGGATTAGTTGAGGACTTATTCACATGTTTCTTTGAAAAGGTGCATTTGGGAGAAGAGCTGCCAATAAAGCTAAAATAAGTCCGGAGATGTTGAACCTGACTTAAACAAGACACTCCACTCTTTGCTGGCTTGTGCAGGAATAAATCACAGAAACTAAACCGTAAAGAGACAAAGATGTCAACATATTTCAAAATATTACTGGCGTTAAGGTCAAAAGCTCAAAGCGAGAAGTTTGCAAAAACATCTCCTGACAGAAAGACCTACAGAAAGTAAAACAAAGAACATTACAGAGTGAGATAATTGCAGGTAGGCAGTGAGAGAAAGCGAGGTGGTGTTCCTCCTTGCTGACAGAACAGGTCGATCTGTGTGGAAAAAGAGAGAGAGAGAGAGAGAGAGACACCTGGGAAATTTAATCCGCACCTTCCTCCCTGAGCAGCTGTTACGTGTCCACGGTGTCCCGGTAAAAAAAAAAAAATGCTGAGCTCGACGACTTGTGTGCCACCATTTCTTTCTCTCAAGTTTAAATACACACTTTTTATATCATCCGTGCTGAGAGAGAGACCACCGTATAAGTGACAAGAAAAGGTGTGACATGTTGGAATAATAAGGTGACACAGCCGGATCACTGCTCGCCTGGGAAATCCGAGGTGGCGGAAGGAGAGTTTCTTCCTTTATGAAACGACAATGTGAACAAGCACACGCCTCGTCGTGCCTTTAGGGGTATCCATCACCATCTATAGATGGGATAGAGTACAGTAAATATAATAAATCTTTCAGCGCTGGACCCACAAAGGCAGACGCTGTGGATTTCAAGGACATACGGCATTAAGCGATGGATTGCTTTGAATTCTTTTGGCCCAAGGGTTTGCTCGCATGGGCCAGCTGCAGAGAGCTGTGCATCACATGACACATACTTTTTTTCTTTTTTTTGCACACACACACACACACACACACACACACACACACACTGTGCATGAACATAAATAAAGGAAAAAACACACACCCACGCACACAGACATGCACAGATACAGGCAGACACAAATTAAACCACCCACAGGCATCTAAAAAACACATGCAGGCATTTTAACACAAACCACCCACCCACTGTTCATATTTTTTATCCCCACGACACACACACACACACTCATACACACACACACACACACACACACAGCTCAGCAAGCAGCACTGTGAGGACACCATCTGAACCATCAGACGTCCATTAAGTTTCACAGTGTAACGTCGGGAGATGATGAGGTCAGCAGTCTGCTTTTCGCTTATTAACGCTCACCAATCTGGACCGGGAGTCCATTCATCAAGATGCCTCCCTGTTGTATAATCAACCTTTCAAGCACAGAGCTCAAAGTCATGACAACACACAGGACAGCACCCTGTCTGCGCTGACTGATGATTGCAAGTGATTTGTGGACCCTGAGTTCAGTCGGGCTTAAACACACACGACGCGAGTCTTTTCACTCCTATTTTTCACTCCGCTTCAAGATTCCCAAGATGATCAAACACCAGTGTTATAAAAGTTATAAAATACAAAAAAATGACTTTTTTCTGAGTGTGTGTAGATTAAGGAAATCATAGATCATAATGCCATTTAAGACTCTGCTCATCAGGCGGATTCTTTGTCTAATTTCTTTATTGATCCTTCTAAATTTAGGTCACATAGCAACAGTATGACTGACATCATCTAAACCGGACAAATTGGAAAACACTTGCTGTCACTTGGGTTTTCACATAGAGGATCAGATGTCTGTGTGGCAGTTATGTCACTATCATGCAGGATATTTACCCTTTGTGACAGACATGCAGTCAAATATACGTCCTTAATTTTAACGTACAAAGGCACATGTTGCTTAGAAAGATGCTTAAGAACACTGCTGACGTTTCCAACTTCTCTATTAATTATTATTTTATAGACACTGAACTTGACGCTGTTTCCATCTTTATGTTAGATAAAAGCTGTGCTTTGGACTATCCGCCGTGCCTTGTTGATGCAAACCCCTTGAAGCACTGATGCAGAACTTTTCTCACTGATCTTTTCAGCACGACCGACAGAAAATATGTTAGCATTTACGAAAAAGGACTGATAAGCTTGGAGGCATACAAACTGATGGATCAGACCGTTTGGGACCAGTACATAATAAAAACAACATCCTTATTACATTGCTTATGGATATAAAGATGAGACTAATTGTTGCCTCTAAGAATTCCTGAGAATAAAGATTTCATAACTTAATTTCAGTATTAAAATGTAAGTCAAATCAGATAGGAAATAGCCCAAAATTATCGCAAGGGTTATGTTAAAAAAAACTTATCAGCCTGTTCTTTTCCACTTGGGAGCAACGGATGTGTTGAAACAAATGTTTAAAAAGTCAAAATGTTTACCTCTGGAAAATACTCCCCTAAAATCTCACTGCTGCACTGACGACTGCACCACATTTTAATCAGATCCCCGACGATGAAACAATGTTACATCCTGAACAAAACAGTCCTGCCTATAAATGTTTAACTGTTGGATTCTGCTGCTTGTAAATCTCCCAACACCTGGTTATTTACATCTGTTTGTACTCATCAAGTCCACTGCCGAGCCGTGGAAGAGAGAAGTCCAATTATTTTGTGAGTAAACAATTGCAATGAGATCGGGGACACTGCCATCTAGTGGTCTGGTGGGCTGGCCCCTTCCAGCTCCACTACAGGGTCCCCCCCGACGCGACATCACACGTCAATGTGACGGAAATCTGCGCGGATGGAAAGCGGATTGCCACCCATAGGCCGCTTTATTCCCCCCATTAAGTCTGGATAATCCCAGATGCTTAGCTCACTGCCACCGCCTCTCCTTTGGCCCCCCGAAATCTTCCCCTGCAAATTAATCAGTTCATAATCTCCGCCCCTCCCCACCCACCCGCCCGACCCCATCTAAACATTCGAATCACTCAAGCTACCAGCGGGGCGTGCGGTGCGAGGACAGAACCCTGATTCCAGATGATGTCTGTTCAAATAACACAGACACACAAATAAACAAGAGCACAACATCCCCAAAACAACTATAAACTGTATAATGCATTAGACGGAGCCACTGGGTAGTCATTCTGGGTAACAGGGTCTTTCACGTTATGACATTTTGGAGTGCATTACAGCCTCCTGAGGGAATTCATGATGCAATAACAGCAAAAAAAAACAAACAAAAAAAAAAACACAAGCACAGGACAAACAACAGGGGTGAGAACAGACTTTGGGCGACAATAGAGATGCATGCAGAGAGAAAGACAAACATAAAATCCTCTGTGGACAAAAATGTAAATCAGCTGTAACCTCCAAATAACCTGTAAACAACTAGAGTGGGGAAAGTCACTATCAGTCACTGCACAGCTGACAAAAGGAGCCACACACACACACACACACACACAGCAGACAGACAGACAGACAGACAGACAGACAGAATGTCTGAAAGGCAGCTGCTTGACGACGGCGTATCATCTGCCACCACCCTTGATGTTGTGTGCCATCATGTCACACCCTTTAACGCAGCTACTGAAGATCCCACATCCCTCAAACAGCACCTGACAGTTTAAAAAAAAAAAAAATCTGAATCTTTTCAATTATTTACTTTGTCGTGATGGAGTTTCAGGTGATGACAGGAGGGGGCAACAGTTGCAAGCATGAGGCTTAAAAAAAAAAAAGGGAAGAAGGAGAAGGTGAGGATGAGTAAAGGCTGGTGAAGAGGGAAATCGGGTCAGGGGGAAACAAACCAAGGCTTACAAACACACCACAGCTTAAGACAATGAAATGGGCGGATTAAAAAAAAAACGCCAGAGGAGGAGAAGGAGGAGGAGGAGGAGGAGAGAGGTCGACAGGGAGGGAGGAAAACATCAGACAACAACACTGGGGTTGGGCAGCGGGAGCAAGCTGGCGTGAAGGGCCGTCAGAGGATTTGAAATATGGACAGTTGCGAGTAAGGGCAGTGTGGCATCCTCGTACATGCACAAACACACGCACACACACATGCACACACACACACAGACACATACACTTGTGCAGATACACACACCAGATGGGCCTCGGCGGATTAAAATGAGGTTATTCGTCCTCACTGAGCCACACACACACACACACACAGAGATCAGGCAGATCTAAACCCCTGCATCTCGGAGCAACCGCTGGATGCTGCTGCAGTCAGATGTTTTGACTTTTTTTGTCTTTTTTGTTTTGTTTTGTTTTTTTCAGGCAGGCAACTAAAAAAAAACAAAAAACATATTGCCTCAAAAATTCCTGGAAATTCTTGCAGACAAGCACCTGGTCTTATTTCTATTGCTGTTTCAACCCTAAAACTACCTCAGGCAAACACACACACACACACACACACACACACACACACACACACACACACAAAAGAAAACATGCATTTTCTTCAGGTTTTTCTCTGCTTACACCGTGAAAAGCAGGAAACAATTCAAGTGCAACTCTCCAAAAGAAGATTATGTGGAATAATATACTTATTTTCCATTAACCTATTGAGGTGGTATCTGTTAAATCATTGCCATTACTGATGTGTTTGACACTGTTATTTGCGGGCCGGGACCCTGCAGAATAATATGGATAAAGCTGGTTAGAAGGAGAGAAAAAAGATAAAGTACATTACCTGTTGAAAAGGCACCGCAGAGGCAGGAATCCCAGCAGCAACACATGGGGAAAAAACAGATAAAAAAAGCACAGGTTAGCATTATTATTCACACTCAAAAGCACACAGTTGTTGATCTTAAGCTGCACATTTCCATCTCTGCATATGTGTGTTGATATGCTGCTAAATGGCTCAAACAGCATCTTTAATAACATGTAGATGAACCATGTGATTTGTACCGAGGCCCATGCTTTAAAAGCATCAGGGGAGCATAGCAGATTTGTTGATATGTGTTTATTCAAAATATCATTGATTTTTCAGCTTGAAGTCCTTTTGATTTGTCACCAGCTGTTATGGGAGTTACGATGGTGCGAAATTACTGACATGTAATATGGAGGCATTATCTTGATTAAGACAGTCAACAGGAAAACCACACACCTCCTTTCTCCTTTCTTTTTATCTCAAGATATTGCTTTTCTATATCAAAAATGTGATATATTAATAACTTTATTCCAGGTCAAGGTTAACTGGCCATACACTTTATAATCCGCAACTGCATTAACCCCTTTTCTAAGCTGTAAATGCCTCCTAACATGATTATAAAACTGCAGATTTACTGGAGTTTCCTAGTTCCCTTCCTGTTTTTGATTTCCCTTTTTCTGTCTCCGTCTCTATCAAATACTCACGCACACCCTCTCATTTGCTTTCGGTAGCGTTTTCATTTGACCCACATAAGAGCTGTTTGTGTTCATACAACATACAGTTCAGAAGGGTGTTGTTGAGAACATGGACCAACCCAAAGTGTTTGCAGAATAAACACGGGATCAGATTTCAAGTAAATAATCCAAAAAAAAAAAAGACCTGGCAGGATGCATCTTTGCACTCAGTACATTAATCTGTTGATTACTTAAAGAAAGGCCAGTTTGCATAACAATAAGATAAGACATATCAAAGGCATACGACCATGCACGCCGAACGCCAAACGAAACGACTCGTAGCGAGCACGTACACAGAGGAAAAAAAAAAAAGAGCAAAAAACACGGAAACAAATATTGAGATTGGCTGCATCTCTGTGACCTGTCTTTGGCTCTGGGTTGATGTTTGTTTGTGCTGGATTTCAGGGCCTGAAGATGGGCCTGATGATGAATGAGCATGCATCAGCGCCCTCATCCCTTCTAGTCCACTGCTCTCCCTTGTTAGCAGAAATGTCAGAGTGCTGGTGCCTTTGCAGAGGGTTGGACTTCCACATCCCCATCAAAAAAAAATCTCCTGCCTGACTCATCAGAGCCCCCTCAGACTAACTAACTATGATTTTTTTTTATATCATTGTCCTTTTAAAACCCCCTCCCTCTCTCTCTCTCTTTTCCTCTCCCTGTTTCATTCTCTGTCTCTCCATCTGAGACTGATTTTGGCTGGAGGTAAACACAGTGGGATGCAAGCTCTCTAAATCTGAGAAGCAGACGTGAACAAATTGCCAACGTTTGGAGAGTAGAAGAAGAGGGGAGTGGATGGTGGAATGTGAATAAGCGAGAAGGAATGGGAATAACAAGGAATGCGGGAAGCTAATGCTCTGACGTCACGGTCTAATCCTGCTGCGGTTTTGCTCGCAGAAAATTACACATCTACTTTATTTAACCGCTTCCTCAGAAAAAAAAAGGAAGTGACAACAATAAAGACTTGAAATATCCCCGTGACTCTTGACCTTTAAGTTAAATCCATATATTCCGTTTTGTGTGGCATTTCTAAAGGAAAAAAGCTTATCGAAATGGGAAGCTCCCACTAAATGTGCATTTTAACGAAATGAGACTAAAAGTGTGTTAATTCCCAACCCAATTTTTTTTCCCCCCTCCAAATGGATATAAAAAGCTTGCACTTGGATGGGTTGCGTGGGTGGCGGGTGGGAGTTTACACACAATAAATGAGCTCTTTTTTGAATTGGTTTAATCTCGTTTGGCCTACTAATACTGCAGCATGTGCACAAACACACCATCCTTTTAAAAAGAAACCTGCTGAAAAAAAGATTCAGAAACTCTGAGCCTCTTCTGCAGACACAACAAAGGGGTTTTTTTTGCCCGAATCAACTAAAATAAGCATCTTCTCGCCTCCCGTTGTTTCTCTGACTCACGGCTTCACCCTCTGGCCTTGGTTTCCCTTCAGGTAAACCACAGATTTGTTGACAAAGGGACACATGCGAGCTGATTTCAATGACAAGAGGCTCTGTGTCCGGTAAAGGCTTTTTTTTATATATATATATATATATAAAAAGGCTTTATGCCTGTCACAAATGTTTTATCATCTCATGGACTGCAACGGCCGCTGCAGCACTTATCATTTCAGTAAATCTTTGACGTCGGCTGAGCAATAAAAGATTCAGATGAAAGGCAGTCAGGGAGTGCAGATGTGATTGACACAAGAGGCTGGGCAGCTTGTATGGTTTCTTACTGATGCATAAACTAGATTCAGGACGGCTGTCCGACTGCACCTCTTACAATATCCAGGTTCCTCGCAGCGGGAGCAGGGCGGGTTGAGGCTGATAATAGGGCCTGTCATTCAAGATACGGCAACATCCAGCTTGACTCTTTTTCGGATAAAGAGATGAGATAAACATGGCTTCGAGATGTGACAGTCGCTCACCGCTACAAGAGCTGGACTTCTCACGTTAAAGGAAAAACCTTATCAAGGTGTCAAAGCTAAAAGTCTTTCATTCGACATCAATTTGCAAGAGAGGCACTGAAATGCCTGTTAGAAGACCATTATTTTATGAGGAAAAAAAGCAAGTAGAGTATTGAATGTCTTCACAAACACCAAAAAACACAGAGAGGCCATTTGGTTTATTCTTTGTAAGAAATGGCAGGAAATCATTGCAGCAGTAGTGGTGAAAAGCATGATGGGAGCAGCTGATGTGGTTAAGTTGAGATTCTTCTGACTGGAAGTAAGATTTATGCAGATAAGTGAGACTTGTTTCAGAGGGGAATCTGATTTTCTCCTCCTTGTAACAACTTATGTACCAAAGTTATGAGGAATTATCTGTTCCCGGTGGAAAATGGAAAAGAGAAACTGTTGCCTTTGATTTCTTCCACTATTGTGATTCACTGTTTGTTTGCTGGGAAATGATATCTGATCGCTTTTGTTGCCATGCAAACAGTGAGCTCAGAGGCATTTGTTCAAACAACTGGCCGCTCTTTCTAAACATACACAAGCCAAACCTTTTCCTTTGACGGAGGGAAGTAAAGAGGAGCGGCGGACACCGTGTGGAAAGAAGGTTTCAAACAGTGAAGCATTTTGCATGCTGGGATGCAGAGGAGATTGCTTCACGCTCTGATTCTTTTCCAAGTGTGTGAGCATGTGCGGCGTGCTGTGCATGTGTGTGTGTGTCCTGGCAATTTTCATGTGTGTTTTTTATTTTTTTAGTTTGATATGAGCAGTGTACATCTGAGCCCCCGGAGAGCTGCAGGCATGATGTTCCTCACGGTGGATGGTTCACTTTCTTAAGACATAAGTTACATCCACTTTTACTGAAAAATACACTCACAGAGTTCTCTTATGTTTATCTATTGAACAGAAATACAACAGTTATGCTACAATGATGGAAATCTGAAGCTATAATTTCACAACGAAAAATTGTAAAGCTGGAAAAATTGCAGATATTGTTGCAAATTACCAAAACGCCGTGCATTTTTTCTATCATGGTATTTAGAGGGAAATATTTCCCTCTTATCCAAACTTTAAGTGTGAAGTTGATTGCACAAACCCAAAATGCCAATAAGATAAGCAACAGAAAAGATAAGAAATGTCACGCTTAATCTGAACACACACACACACACGCAGGCTAAGCCTATTAACAAACTCAATAAGCTAATGAAGGCTGGCTAAATCATGAGTTACTGAGCACCTTTATAGAAGGGGGTTTCTAATTGATCCAATAAGACCATTAAGAGTTTGTGCGAGATGAGAAAACAAAAGCTACAGCCGTTTCACCGACAGAATGCAGCTACTCACGTTGCCTTCATCAATAACCTGCGCTTAGGAGACACGGCGGAATTCAGACAAATGCATAGTCAGTGCCCGATATTAGAGCAGAGTCCTTAGCCAGCACCTGCTGTTGTTGCAAAGCACCTGAGGGTCAGATTTTTAGCAAAGCCAGGCCGAAAAGAACAGAAGAAACAAATTAGTGAAAGAAAACTCTTCCTCTGAGCCAAAAGCTGAGTCCAAAAAGAACTAAAGTGGAACAACTTTTTAAAAAAAAAAAAAAAGCTAAAAAAAAACAACTGCATTCATTTGCAGCATCTTTGGGATGTGTTGTCAGCAACAAAAGGTCAGGAGTTTTTGCTTGACTTTTCTCAAAAGGAAGCAGTTTAACTCATAAGCTAAACGCTAAAACAAGCACATCTTTAGATAAAAAGCACCATTTTCTGTTGGAAAACACAAAGCATTGGCTGAAAGACAGAACAGTGTTTCAGTGTGCAAAGGTTAGCATTGCTGACATTATCAAATGTAAAAAAAAAAATGTATTGTGAAAGAAAACAAGCCAATGAGATGAGTCATTTATTTATGGTTTATTTTCTAACTTCAAAGTCCTGAAGACTGCTCATCATCATCCTCCAGCGAGAGATAAAGCCCTGATTTCCATGCCAGGCTCTCTCCTCTGTAAGATTCAGCTTCCCATCCTCCCCCAGTCATAAAACATCCGCCCACAGACAAGAAGAGAGAGTTATCGATACAAGAGTCAATCCATCCACCTCAGGGAACTCCCTCCAAACGCAGGAAACCGACCATGTCAGCCCCTTGCAGAAGGAGAAAGAGGCCATAAAGTGAATACCGTATCCATCAGCTAAATAGACTGCCAGCATCTCGATTGTTTATGGGCGGGGTTCAGAGACAGTGGGTTAATGTGTGTGTGTGTGTGTGTGTGAGCTTGGTTTGTACAATTTCTATGAGGAAAAGCCTTAAGTTGTGCAAAATGTGCTCACATCCCATCCAAAGGAGAGTCAATATGCTGTGCGAGGACAATAACAATTAAAGCTACAAGCAGCTCTGAACAGAACCTCCCGACCCGACGCCACTGTGACGCCCTGCAGGGGAAACCGGTTCACGTCCAGACCTGATCTGTCTTTTCTACACAGCAACAAGGAGCTCAATGCTGCTGGCTACTTTACTTTCAGTCTATTGAATCATTGTTACCATAAAAATTTGATGTAAATCCAGTTATGATTATAAAAGACTTACTTCCTGTTACATAAAGGCAGCACGATGTGAGTCACTTTCAATCAGCATGCTTATATTGATCATGTTAAGTTTGGGATGGATAATAATAGTAATAAACAGTTACAACTTCCTGTTTCATGTCAAAAAATGTGTCATTGTGGCAACTGATGGAAACTCAAGCTTCAAAAATTAGCATCATCAAGCTACAAATCAGTGGTGCTAACACAATAACAGGATTTCAGTGTAGATATCTGTAAACTGTTTCCTGTCAACCATGTGAAATTTGGGGCAGATAACATGTTGATTTTAAATAACTTCCTGTTTTGTTGCGACACATTTAAATTTAAGGTACCATCAAGCTCATGTCGTTAGATAAGAACTCAAAAGCGTCAAGATTAACATCACAAAGATACACAGCAAAAAGAAGCTAATATGTGTGCAAACCTTCAGGAGTTTGGGCTTTAAGCTCCTCAGCATTGCAATTTATATAAAAAATAGTAGTAACTTTAAAAAATAATTCCTTGCTTTACACTAAGGTCCTGGCACCGGTCAATGCTCCGCCCTAATGATGCTTCAGGGAGAGGTGGTGTCTTACAGCTTCACGGTTCATCACTCAGGGCTAAGAGCTGGCAAAGGTTAAATAGGTAAAGACTCCATAGTATGCTCTGCTGACTAAGCCAACTTCCATTAACAAACACAGTTAATTTATAGCTGCCAGAAGATAATAACTCCTCTGAGACTGCATTAAAAACCAGAGGATCCATTGTGTGTGTGTGTGTGTGTGTGTGTGTGTGTGTGTGTGCGTGTGCGTGTGTGCAGAGGCAGAGGCAATCATTCTCATTTTAGCTGATAACCTCAGGAGCAGCTCCCTCTTCCACCTCTCTCCTCCTCCATCTCCTCCATATCCCAGTCAAATCTGACACCTCTCACCCTCCACCTCCACATCGTCTCCGTCTGACAGGCCAGCTCTCAAGAGAGGAGACCCTGAGGAGGACATGGCAGCCGTGTGACAAAGTGAGTGGCAGAGTGGAAAGCTATATCTATCCTCTGCCAGAAGGGCGCTTTAAAAGAAAAAAAAAAAAAAAAAAAAACGCTTCCCACAGATGCGCGCGATAGTATTTTCCACTCCGATCGTCAAAAAAGAAATTGGCTGAAATGACAAGTTTAGGCGAAGATGTATTCATGTGCTTTATGTTCTGTTACGCCTGAGTGATGCATTAAAAGCACACACACACACGTGCAGATACATTCAGTGAAAAAAAAAAAAAAAAAAAAAGTCTTTTACAGTTAAAACGCCCTTGGAGCATCTTAAGATTCAATACCTCACTCGAGGGGAAGTTAAGCCAGGATTGTAAGTACCACTGATGTATTAACAGCCTGTGATTGTACCAGCAACCTTCCTCCAGATATCGACCCAGATCTTTACTTTACTGCCAAACTTGCTGCTGGGACAGAAACGAGCATGGATGTCTGCAAAAGAAATCTTTTCTTTTTTTTTCCCAATCATCTTTCTGCTGTGTGATATTTGTTTTCTTAATTATATTTAATTAGGCACACTGAGATTTGACTTCACAGCTCTCATGTGATAACGCAGCACATTAGCAACAACCCTGGACAGAAAGTCAAACTCTGCAGCCAGAGTCTGTGTTACACACTGTTGGACAATATTAGACATGAGGGTGGGTGACGCTTTGTGACGGAAGGTCAGAGCAGATCAGATTTAAAAAATTGGTTTTAATCACATATTTATTGTAAACAAGAAACCCCATCACTTCCTGTGTCAGACAAGTGTATCATCGATTGAAGTTGGTTCCAATTAACAGTTTAAAAGGGTTTAAAATAATTCATTTTGACACCAAAACTTGGAAAAACAAGAATTTGATTTAGTCATATATCAATACAATCCCACAAATAGTCATTATTGGCAATCTCTCCAATCTAGCTTGCCTGTTGATCAACAAAGTCATTTCTGAAGAGCCTCAAGATGAAGTCAAATAATTTATTACAAGCTCAATTGTCAACTTAAACGATTGCAACTATTATAATTTGATAAATTATTCTATAACCTTAACTTAAAAGACAGAAAAATAATATAAGATGTTTTGTTTTTAACACAGAAATAGAATGATTCCTTTTTAAAAAATAGGTTAACAATAAGAAAAAAAACATAATTTTTTGGATATACTGACTTTGGTGAGTCCAGCATGTGAAAGAATGAAGTCACTTTCATTTCTTTTTAAATTAACAAAACCAACCAACCTGGCAAACATAACATGACTTCCTCTAACAAAATCCCTTCTGCAATATGACAGCAGCTTGTTTCTTATTATCTCAGGCAATGATCCCAACATTTTCTGTACCTTAGAGAAAACAAACACACACACACACACACAAACAAACACAAAAACACGACTTGTATGATGGAGCACATGTTTTCTTAGTACACAAACAATCTGCCACCATGCGCACGAAATTACCCCCAACCGTGACCTCCATTATACTATTGATGCTGCTGGACAAGAGGGAGGTCCGCCGGCCTGCTCGGCTTAATGAGCGAACGGCAACAGAGAGCAGCGGACGCTTGGCCCAGCGGGTCACAGCACTGCCCCGGGGGTCGGACCCAGGCTGGTCAGACAGACATCCAGGACCCCCACTGTCATCTCTGACTCATCGCTGGGAGTCATTTGACCAGGCACAGCATGTTGGTCTCAGATACCACAGCAAAAAGATCACACACACCCACACAAACACACACACACGCACGCGCTGACTCACACACACCGATCACTGAATGTCTCATTATATGTTTGCTGGAAGGGTGAGCTTCATCATGCCGGTATCACAAGGCTTTTCATTAGGTCAGTGCTAATTAGATTGGCTGACTTATTTTTTTTCTTGTTCCTATTTTTTTCTAAAATTCAGACTGCAAGTGGAGACAGAAGGTTATCATAACTCCTGGCTCTGTGGAGGATGTAATTATACCCGTTTCTAAGCAGCAATATCTGAATTTGTGGTTGCTGTTCAAAGGAATAGTTCAAAATTTTGGTAAATAGTCTCATCTGGCTTCTGGCAGAGAGGTGGGTGAGGAGATCAATGTTACTCTCATATCTGCCCATTAAATGTAACATCACAGCTAACACTTTGTTAGCTTAGCTTAGCATAAAGGCTAGGAACATGGGTTGAACAGCTCTGCTATGAAATAAGCCAACTTCTATGGCTCACTTGTCATCATGTATTCATATCATGTATCTCATCTGTTAAATCTTTGCAAACGCAGAACTGTAAAAATAGATATTTGCCCAATTACTTGGGGTTTTGTGCCTATTTCCTGGCAAAGACCAGCAACTCCCTGGAGTCCTCATTGTTTGACTGGCAATTATTTAGAGGCAAGAGCATTAAATAACCCCTCAGTAAATTTGAAAACTGTTGTTTTTGCACTCTGTTTTTCTTACAGTTTAAATTAAGAATAAAAAACTTTGTTAATTAGTTAGCTTGGGGAAGCTGGTAGCTAGATTTTGAAACTGCTGGACAAAAACAGGGGGGTTTTTTCTCATTGTTTCCAGTCTGAATGCTAACCTAAGCTAACAGGCTGCCTGTAAGTTTTTACATTTACCATACAGTCATGACAGTGGCATCAATCTCTGAATCAGACAGCAAAGGTGCACTTAAGGAAATATCACACCACTCTTTTAATACTTTAAAGGAGCCTTTCTGTCAAAGATAAACTTACACACACACACACACACACACACACACACACACACACACACACACACACACACACACAGACAGACGCAGACACTTAAAAACCCTCAGGGGAGGAAGAGGAAAGGGAGAGTGAGAGAAGTGGAGAGTCACGGGGCAGAACACACACAGAGTCACAGATGGACTGAAATGCTGCTGCAGAGTCATGCAAAGGCAGGAAAACATGCACACATTGGCTCATTTAAATGCATACACACATACAATTTTTATGACAACGAGCCTCTTCGTCTCTACAGCGACGAAAGAAAAGATACAGGTACAAAACTTCAGTTAAATGCTCTTTGGATGGCTAAAAGTCACAGGTATGATGCATGGCAAAGGTCAAGGGGTGAAAGTGAGGTCAGCTTCATATTCCTTGAGGGAATAGAGGAACCATATCTGTGCTAACCGCTATGAAAACATAGACCTTCTCCTCTTACTTCTCTCCATTCTGCCTCCTCTTACACACAGCCGGCTGTATTGTTGAAAGTTCTGTATTGTTAAAAATGTTTAATACCTCAAGGCTAAAAGAGCACCTCACTTGGTAGAGACCTTGAAATAAGATATTTAGCACAAAGCTGTTATACTATATTGTATTATATTATATTATACACATGGTTGTGTTATTGTGTCTGTAAACAGAGATAGGCTTCCAGCGAAAAAATGAAAAAGACCTGCATAAATTAAATTGATGTATGAAACGATTTGGTGCGTGTTTTGTTCAGATAGCAGAGATGGTGTGGTGTGTATATCAAGGCTTTAAAGACTTTTTTTTTTTTTTGCTGACCTTATCTCTCCCCTCAAATATCTGATCCAGACAAAGACCCCAGTCAAAATAAGGTCCTGGCATGCAGCAGAGAGGGAATTCAGCTCAGTTTGTGGGCCTACATTGTCTGGTATACAAATAATATATTTGCAAGGCTTGACAAAGGGTGTCTTGAGGCCAAAATTTTTTTTAAAAATGCCTTTTTAAGCAGACAGTTTGGAGTACAGATTGTTTCCTCTCCATCTGGTGCCATGTGTCATGGCAAAAGCTGCGTTTAGCCCCCCAATAACCACTGACCAGTTTGCTTGTGGCAGGCTAACAGGTTAGCTAAGGCTCAGACAGGCTATTAGCTGCCTTGCTGCTAGTGTTAAATGATCTGCCTCTGAAGGGTGACAGGCAGCTCATTGGATGCCTCAAGGACACAGACAGCTCGAGCCATGAGGTCTGCCTAACAAGCGCCTGACAGAAATGATAATCATCACCTCAGGAGAGGTGCTCTACGCAGCCTCAGATTTTCCCACAGGAGGCAAATTTGTAGCTATATGGCAGTAATTTGAACTTCGGTGGAGGACACAGTCCATTTATTCCAATGAGAAACCTGCAAATTAGAGTGAGCATTTGTTTACCTTTTTCGTCCACGGAGGCTTGGCTCTTCACCGAAGTACCATATAGGAGGTAAATGGTAGTTTTTGCTGCCACCCACACGAAGCAATGAGCCATGTGATATTGGTCAGTCTATCTCGGTTTGTGACACTGGGATGTGAAGTGAAGATAGCGGGTGGGAAATGCTTGTCAGCTGCAGCCAACGTTTAATTGATGGCCAACACTTGTGGGTTATCACGGACATATGGCTGAAATAAAAGGACGATTAGAACAGTGCTGCTGTGGTCACCGGAGTGTGTCTTCAGTTTAAGTTTGTTTACAGAGCGGTCAGCGGGCACTTCATCTTCTGTACTTGCCTGTATCATTCAGGATGCTGTCTACTTTTTTGTGCTTTTCTGCTCTATAAATCACTCTTGTAGTATCTGCCTTTTTTTTTTAGCATCTGTATCCTTGTTCATCTCTCAGTCCAGCTTAATACCTCTGTAAGCCACTGATAGCCCCTCAATGACTGAGCAAGGCACGATTGTGGTAACACTGAGATCGAGAGACACGTGTGTGACAGATTAAAAGTGCTGCTGACCAATCATGCAGAGCGTGTACAAATCAATTTACCATAGACCTTTATCAAAAAAGACCAGACAGCATGAGAGTAATGCCAGCAGAGGATCACACCTTGGAAATTAAACACAAGTAGGTCAAATGAAAGGCAAAACTTTCAAGGGAATTGCATATCAATGCATATATGCAAATCTACATCTTTCTTAAGCGAGTTTCTATTAAAAATTCACAAAGGAAAGATATATTCCAGCAATAAACTAAGAGAGATTCTGTTCTGGATCTTGTTCAATTATACAGAGCAGAGACAAAGACTGTTGCAAGGTTAAAGCTCAAACATATGAACAGTGACCTGGATCAGCTGAACCGCACAAATCCTTTTGTCAAGTAATGACATAAATTAGATGTGGTAGATAATGTGCAATTAGAATTGATTATTCTTCATTTCAGTGAGCACTAGTACATGAACTGACTAAATAAATGAATAAAATAGGTGATTCAGTCTCCACGACCAGAATGCATTTAATCGGTTGTTGACATTCACGCTCCCCTGCCTTTTGCTCTTGTCACACACATTTAGACTCAGAGGAGAGAGAGAGGAGAGAAGAAAAAGCAGATTTTTAAGCAATAAAAATGGGACGAAAAATGACAGAAGATAACAAAAGCATCTGGGTTCGTTTTATTTTGGATGAAAGATTAAATAAAAATCTAACAAATCTTGAGTCCTGCTCAACTCGGGGCATCTTACAGGCTATCTTTTTTTATTTTTCTTAAATCTCTGTCCCTTAAGTTTTTTTTTTTTGACAAGCCCAATGCATCATCACCAGCAAGAAAGGCACGAAGGAAAATAGAAAAAACTAAACGAGCTCAGACAGGCTTTCGCAAAACACAAAACAGGGTACGACCTCAAGGAAATGAAATTGCCAAACAGTATGTAGCCAATTCCGAGCATCTTGTCAGACAAAAATCCAAGGTTTAGTGAGGTCTTCTCAAACCCTCCGACTCGCTAACCATCGGGGAATCTGAGATTCTTTTTTACTGGAAACCAATAATCCAGAGTTAAAGGGAAAACAATAGCAGTGGGGTTCAGGGGAGTAACAGTTTCCAGCTCAGCATTTGGCTGCAAATTCGCCTCCCACATGTGGGCCAAATTACGCAATGTGGCCTGCCGACCACATCTGTCTGTGTGAGTAATCACCGAAACAGGCCAAGCCTCTAACCATCGCGGCTCAATACCTGCTCTGGTGAGCAAACAAAGAAAAACTCACATGGACACAAAAGTACTTTTTTTTTTTTTCTTCTGATCACCAGCACAGAACCTGAGACTCTGTACAGCAAGTTTTTATTATGTTGCAGAGTAAAAAAAATACAAGAAACCTTTCAAATCCTAAGTGTTCAGTTTCAAGGCCAAACATCTGTTGTTTTTTTTTTGCTGTTTTTATGATGACAGCCTCCCAGTGTAAGAGCTTCAAAAGGGCAAATCATTGCACTACTAATGAGAGTATTTACTGCATCAAATGCAGTGGGATTCAGGCCGTCTGTTTAAGCATCAATACAGAGAGTTCAATCCCAACTGCCTCTATTCAGACTCTATTCAGTGCCAAGTCTATTCTTCCTCAGCTAGCTTCTCTTCCTGCCTAATCACGCTAGGCTTCGTTCGACCAACCGAGGCTGCTCAAACAGACCTGAGGGAGCAGCACAGGGGACACGCCAACAACAGAGGCGAGCCAAGCCCGGAACAGCTTTCTCAGTGCTGCTCTTATCTCTCTCTAGCCTGAGGCTCCTCCTGGGAACTGGGCTGGAAGAGGGGAGGGACGGACAGACCTCTCCCCCACGAACTGGCACCATCAACTTAAAAGTCACTTTCACTATTCTGGCCGCCCTGCCTGTCAGTCAGCGTTAAGACAAAGTTGACACACGACAGAAGTAAGAGGGTACAAAGAGCATATCCGTATATTTAAATTCATGTGAGCACATGTATCTACTTATCTGCATCTGTATCATACCGACAGCGGGCTTATCTGTTTCCAAAGCCACCTCTAAACCAACCAAAGCCATTTGCTTCATACAGGAGATCAACATAAAAAAATCAAAATGAAGGTCAAAAGTGCCGTGATCATTCACATATATCACGTTTCACCACCTGTACAGATAGCACTGATAGTCGATCTGGACTGCTAATGTTGTCAATAACCGAGCACGCATTGTGACAGTTATCTCATCAGCCGACACAGTGATTACAGCTCAGGTAATGAGGGAGAGGCCTCTCTCATTTGTCATGCTTTGTGTGCAGAGCCGGGGCCAAGCAAGACTGATAGAGCCGTCTCACGGACACATTTTCCACTGAAGCTGCAGGCCGCAGTTAATTGGGGTAATGGAATGATAAAAGAAAGGCTGACATGTTTGTGGGCTTGTGTGGGTGTAAGCGATTACTACATGAAAGCATGTATGAGCTCTAGCCTGGTCCAAAGAAAGGCCTCTATAGCCTTGTAAAAAATAGCTTGAGGGTGAAGAATAAATGTTAAAAGATCAGGTGTTTTCAACCCTCTAAGTAATGCAATCAGATTAGTTAATTAATTTTTATTCAAATCAAAATCTCTCAGTGTGCAGATGATCTCAAATGACCCAACACAGGTTTTTCAGAGTACAAGATGTAACAGGGCTGAATCAGGCCGGTTAACAAATAACCACTGATTAACATTTTTAAAATTATTAATGGAAATACTTTGCAAGAGCACAATAGTGATGCCAGCCATCAGATTTATCGACTGCTCCTAATGAGAATTTCAGACATTTGAACAGTTTACACTGTATTTTACAATATATTTAATAAATAAATAAACTGAAAACACTGAGGACTAGAGATAGTGTGGCAGGTCCTATTTCAACCAGACAGCTCCCATATCTGCTGTAGTAGCATAGAGAGTACAGGCTGACATGCTCCTGCAATGCTTTTCTCGGTAACACTAACGTGTACATTCACACACACAAACACTCACACAAATTTTTCAAAGACAAACATACACATTCACACCCTGGAGGAAAACATCCACTTCTTAATTAGGGCCTAGAGTTGGGCTGCTTGAGATATGCCGGGAGAGGGAAAAGAGGCTGAATTACACAGCTGTAAGAGAGGGAGCTGGGGGACAGCAGTTACACCAGAAAACACATCTGTTATCACACACGCTGCGGAATAAACGGCGTGACCGAGGGAGTATCAGCTGTCTTCAAAAAAATTAATTTAAGCAATGCAAACGGTCAAAGGGAATGATGTTTTAATGTGTGTAACACGTCTAAATAAAGGGAAACTCCGCCGATTTCACACACGTCCGTTTACAGGTCATGTGAAGTAATACTACAAATGTGAAAACACGGCATCAAGCTTTTCGTGGCTCAAGAAAGAGCTACGGAAACCAATAAATGTCCTCAGGTGACATCTCTTGAGTCAGTATCAGTTGATTATGAAGACTTAAAGCCTGAAAAATAAATTATTTATGGAACTAAAAGTAGAAATAAGTGAATTTATTTGACCTTTAATAGTCTGCTCCTCATATATGCTTAAGGCTAGCAGCTACGATAGCCACAACTAGCTTAATGTACTGAATCTCAAATCAAATACCAGCACTGAAGTTGCATTGTGGGCAATTCAAACACCAGATTTAAACAACGAAGATAAATTATTGTAATAAAACAAACAAAAATAAAACATCTGTGGTTACACCTATTTTTGCTGCACATTGCAAGTCAATGCTAAATTAGTAAAAAGATCTTGCAAGAAGGATTCAAGTAAAAATTTGTTCAGATTTTGTGGTTCCTTGCTAAAGGTATCACACTCTGAAGTGTCATGCTGAACAGTGACGTCTTTACCTTGGACCCAACCAGCTCATTTCTCTTGTCTCTACAGCTCTAACTCTGATTCCTTTTCATTTTTGACAAAGGATGTCAGATGAAGCACGAGTGCTCCACATAGGAGAGGAAATCTTGTGGCGGAACAGGGATTCCTGTCATACAATCATCTGCTCAATTCCCTGTTAAAGTGAAACAAGTCCCTATAATAAGATGTCAATCAGTAGTCCACTTTGCTTCACTGAGGGAGCAAATAGCAATTACATAGGAGACCAGCGTCACCTAGACCCTCCAGTGTGTCAGTCAGCAGCACATCAGCATGTGGGTGCTCGAGCTAAGTACCACTGCAGGAAATGTGGCATGGGGTGACGGGTTAAGTGAAAATGAGGGATCTTAGCAGAGACAAGGTGTAAACCAGGGTTGTCACTGCAGAGGTGAGACTGCACAACGAATCAAACTGCCTCAATCAGCAGGTATAATGTGGGCACAGAGACTTGTCACAGTGACATCTGAGCATAGGAACATCGCTGATGTCGGATAAAAACAGAGAAGCAACTCAAAAGTGCTGCTTTTTCTCATAACTTTATCTGAAAAGATATTTTCGAGAAAAAGTTGTCATGGGAAACAACAAATAGAGGGTCTTAAGTGATGTGCAGTCATATAATGAGATACACCCGAAGGGAAATTGAATATATAAGACAATTTCTGCAGTATTTAACATACTGTTTATATAGCAGTCATTAGCTAAATGTCTTTTTTGTGCCTGCAGCTGTTTTCATTTAATGGGGTTTTTTGCAATCAAGTATTTGAAAAGGTAAGAAAAGTTTATTTATGTAGTCACTTTCAACAACAAGGTAATTCAAAGTGCTTTATAAAGGACTAAGAGCCATCAAGAATAGATATAAAAGCAATACAGTTCAAGTTGTGACTAAATGGCCCCAAGTTTAATAAAGGGATGTGACAAATAGAAAAACTTCAAACCCTGATTTAGCAGAGCAGTTCTGTAGTCTTCTGGGGAGTTTTTTCAAGTTATAAAGTACATAAAAGCTGAAATGCTGCTTTTGCTTGTTTGGTCTTGACTCTAGTTAGCAGACCTATTCAAGATGATCCGACAGGTCTGGACAGATAATAATGGAGCAGCAGATCATGAAAGTATTATGGCTCTCAATCAGTAAGTGCTTTCATAAACAGTATTTTAAAGTCATACCTTTCACAAACAGGAAGTCATTGTAAAGGTCTGTGAACTGCAGTCATGTGATGCAGCCTCCAGAGCTTCAAAAGGACTCTGTTAAGCATTACATGGGTCAAGCCTACTGGAGAAAAGCACAAACAACCCTGCTAAGACATTACATTTTTTAGGTTAAAGAAGGCAGAGTCCATAATTTTAAAGATTTGCGGCCCTAAGCGTTCTTCTTTGACAATTATAGATAATAATTTCTGTTTAAGCTTTGATTAATTCCTGAAAAACTTTGCACATCCAAAAGCTGATTATTCAAAAGCACTAATTCATTGCTTGTATGGATCAACTTAGTATTTTGCTATGTAAATATGTGTGTCATCTGCATAACTGTTGAACAGAAAAGGCCAGATAATGGAAACTTAGGAAAATTGCTCGGATTTGTAATTACTAATTGACACAAAGAAGTCAGTGTTTAGAGAGAGATTCATCTTGTACCATGAGTTAAACCAGGATTATGCCCAGATATGCTAAAAGGGTGCAGTCTACTTCCAATTCAAATATGAACTGACTAATTAGCAATCCAAATGTAAACTTTAGATGTTAAATTCACAAGTTTTTAACATCAGCTGCAATACTGTCAACAAACAGTCTATACAGATGAACAAGCGCAAAATCTTATTTAAATCTTTTTTATTTAGTGCACTTTTATTGTATATCTGTATTATACTAAACACATGATGCTGTTGTTTGGGAAAAACCAGACTGTAGGGGTATGAAGAGGAAGGGTCTGTTTTTATTCTATCTGCTCATATACTCAGCACAGCAGACTAACAATGAGACTACTTTGTTCCTGCTTTTATCTCCAAAATAGGTGTTTTATTTGGGCATAAAACTCATGACACTTTTCAACACTATTACTGTGCTTTATGGTAGATGCAGTAGAGCTAGAAAATGGTATAAAAAGAATGGCAGCTTGACAAACCACTGAGGGGAACAGGTCAGCTTTGGAAGGAGAATGTAAAACAAAAGTCTAACTATTACTTTAGAATTTTATCAGCGTGGCATTTAAATGCCCAGGCTATGATCTGATAGATACCCTGGACATTTTCTCTTCTAATTTAACCAAATTTACAGCCATTTAAATGACTGCATGTTTTTTTTCAGATTATCTAATCTAGACTATCTAGACTATCTAATTGAAATAAAAAAACAATATCTATTATTACTTTTTTATTATAGTAAAAATGCTTTAAGTGTTCTAATAAATGTGCATCTTGTATAATTTTAAAGCTGCAAAATCTATAAAAAATACCAACTAAATAACTAAAAACTCATGGACCCTTTGACCTTTGTTCCTGGCACAGGCTGGACATGATGTGACAACTCTGATAATCAAACTATGAGCAAGGTTACCAGGTTAACTTTAAACACTGCAAATGATTAACAGTTGCAAAGGTGAGAGCACCACAAGGCCGCTGAACCTCAATTTCAGCACAGTCATCAAGGCCACAGAAAGAGAGAGAGAGGGAAAGAGGTAGAGAAAGAAGGTAGCCAATTACAACACTGTGAAATGAGATAGTCACTCAGCTAAATGGCCTTCCCTTTGTACACAGCAGGGAGCACATTTTAAAGCGAAGGAACCAAGGTGAAAGGAGATTGAGAAGCCAAACCCAATGTTGTTCTTGAGACTGAAGGAAAACACCTGTAATTGTCTGCTGACTACTGAAGTCAGAGAGGAACAACCTGTATCGACAAACAAATGCAACATACAGCTTCAGTCTGAAGCAACAATTCGGCGTGACTAACAATGACTGGAGAAGTCAAAAGGCTCAGGCAAGTGAGCTGGATCAGGTCTCAAGTCAACCCCATTCAGCTGTGTGTTCTCACATCCCTCATAATCCTGCCAAGAGCTGCCATTGTAAGTGTACTTTGAATGAGTCGCCGTCAATCCCCAGATTAGCCAAAGTCAGATGTGACTGGAAGGCACGATGAGGAATAAGACTCTCATCCGCGGCAAACACATGCTGTGCTGTACCTGCACTTCACAGTGGCATATCGGGGGTATTAAAATTTAAAAAGTGCACTTGTACATCTAATTACACTGTACTTGTAAACTGAACAATGAACATTTACTTTTCAGCACGTAAACTTTATTTATTTATATAAATTCACGCAGATGTACGCATTACGTGTTCTTAGGTAAAGTATTGGGTAATTTCTCCAGGCTCTGTAAAGGCATTGTTGAGCTAAAATCCCTTCCCTTGCAGCTGAATATCTTCATTTTTAACTTTTGAGTCAAAGACTTAAATGCTCTCACTCTCTTGTAAGTCCTCAGTTTTCTTTACAAAGTTTACCATACATAACCACACTTTATATAGCCCTGTTCTGCCTTTGAGTGTGCACAGATACCTCACAACTTTTAAAAATATGATCACAAGTAAGACACCGAACACACACACTCTTAAAACAAAACAGGTAGTTATTCATTTTCAAAAGAATTAAATAGGTTTAAGATGTTTTAAGCTCAGGATGCAAAACTGTGTTTTCAAACACAACTTTTTGAACATAATTTTCCGTATATTTAAAGCATTCAACAGTTATTCTGTATGATTGTCTCCTAAACACTTAACGACAGGAGCAATCAGATACTGTAAAACATAAAGGAGAAGGACTCAGCATGTGTGCAGCGTGTAAGCAGCTAAAAAAAAAAGCCGTATAAGAGATGTCATTTGATGTAACGCCAACCAAAGAGCTGAATGTTCAGTTTGTGACTGCTTATCACCACTTACTACCACAGCATCCTGTTTCCTGACTGGCTGACATGTAGAGTGAACCACACGCCAACAAGCAAAACATGGCTGCTGAGCGGCTGTGAAGCAATAATAAAAAAAAAAGAAAAAAAAGGAGCCTGCTCTCCAGTAGCAGCCGGCGACAGGCTAATTGGTGCTCAGCGTGGGGTAGAAACAAAAGCAGCAGTGATGTCACCCCGTGGCTGTGGGGGGACTCCATGGGGGGACGCCTCCCCCAACCCCTGCACCAGCCTGTGTCCCCACCCTCTCTGCCCTTTACCACCCGTTCACCACAAGCTACCGCACCGCTCACACAGTGTGCAAAAAAAGCAGCTGAAATCCTGTGTGTGTGTGTGTATGACATCGGCTGTGACAAAGAATGATACTGTTGCCAATTTAAAAAGACTCTCTGGTCAAGTCCTCCTATGAATAGCTCTCCCTCCCTATTCCTACTAAGTTTCCCAGAATCCCTTTCTATAATAACTGGGTTGTCATTCACTCCATTGCATGTTAGGGCTGCGCTGAGGCCTCCCTCTGATTCTTGTGTTTGAGGTATATGCCATGTTTGGCATCCACCCCATCCCCCCCGAGTGGAGGGTAAAACAATGGCTGTCTTTGTTTCTCTTCCCACTTTTCATCAACAGGGGGCTGGGTGATTCTGTCTCAGTGTCGGGCAGAAACAAGTGCAGCCTCTCCTCATTCACGTCTGTGCCAGCCAGAGATGTCTTAAGAGCGGCACAAAGACGCCAATGCTGTCTTTTGTGGAAGACAGAGATAGGCTGGGTATCACTGCCTGTTTCTTCCCTCCCCTAACTGCTGAAGCCTTGTGTTGACTCACAAATGTTGTCTCATCCGCTCAAGTCCCTTTTATCACTCCATCTCTTGATACGCGTCGATTTATCTTTGTCTCTCAGCGAGATGACTTCCTGTATTATAACAAATTGCCCTCTCTGTCTTACTCTGCCACTGTAGCTGTCACTTCTAGCGGGGAACACAAAACTTCTAAAGATCTAGACACAAAAAAAAAAAAAAAATTCATGCACAAAACACCACAAACAATGGTGTAGTTTTCTATCCGTTTAAAGAACGAGTCATGATCATCTGTCAGACTGTTGACTTAGATTTTGAACATTTGGTTGTCACAAAATTTTACAATATGGCAATGTTTGCAAAATATTGGTCATCATTAACTTTGTGTTTCCGGCTTTTGAGTTGTTTAGTTATCTCTCATGCCTTTCCTGGAAACTTGTTTGGCATCTGGTATCCAAACAGTGTGTTAACAGTAAACAGTCAGTACTAAAAATGCTTTTGATAGTTTTGTTTAGTCACAGAAGTTCTGACTAAACACACCTTCTTTTTTATTCATGAAATATGTATCATGTGTAGTACATTTAGACGATATAAAGGTTTCTCTGGGTCTACTGTATTTTAAAATCCAGATGTAAAAATTAAGATAAAGAAACAAAATTGGTAAAAAATCTTATTAATGACCACAATAAAGGACTTAACTTTTTTTTTTTTGCTAGAACGACCCATAAATAAGATTGGACAGAGTTTTTATCCGACACAAACACAACAGAAGTGCACATTAAATGATCCCCTAGACTCTGTGACTAACACATGAAATTAAATTGATCAACAGATGTGATGCTCACATAGTTTTATCGGTCGAGTTAAAAAGACACCCAAGAGAGGCATCTGTTATAAGAATGAAATAATAAACCCCTAATCATCGAACATCTTAATAACACTTGAAAATGTTGTATTATTCATAGTTTTCATGATTTCAAGGCCTCAAATGAAAAGAAAAACTAAAAAGAAGGCTAAATCAGTAGTTCTTTTACATGAAAATATGAACAAAGGCAGAAGAAAAGAGATAAAGGGGAAGAATTATTTAAAAATATTCCATACTTCATCTCATTGCAGTCTCCTTCGTTTGTAAATGTCCATCCTCAGCTATTTTTACCCTGGCACTGAGACAGACTTTTATTCAATATTTCTGTCAACAGACCTCTGCAATGGTGTGAATTGACAACTTTGTGAAAGTGACTGGCAGAAACAGGATTGACAGCATCTATTAATGAATTTCTCTGTGCCCTCCATGTCAGCAGACGGAGCATCTGCATCGATGCAAACCCCCTCCTTGCTTTTCCCCGCCCTCAGTGCCAGTCATCCCATCTAGCCAGGCATGCCCTGTGCGCCTCGACAAGCAAATAGGCCACTTCAACTGGCACTGCTGCTGTAATTGGAAAGGAGATGGGCTGCTGCTCTGAGAATATTTCACCTGGGCATGGCAGTCAAATCGGATTGCACAATGATATATCCAATATGTGTTCTGCAGAAAATTTGCCAAAAGTTCCTCCTGTTTGACACCTGGTACCGCTGGCCCTGCCTCCATCCCCGGGGTGACATTACTCCCAGCGAGGGACTCTGAATTCTGAGATCCCAAACATTAGCTCTGGGAGAAAATGGACTCTGACACTTGGCAGGCTAAGCAGTTACTGTGATTATTGTGGCGTGGTACTGTTATGGGACATTAAATCGAAGTATATTTGAAATTGCATTTTAGCAAGGTCAGGGAACAGTTTACATAGGGGCTGGGCAATATGGATGAAACCAAGAATGACATTATTCTCCCAAAAAATACCTCAAAAGTGGTATTGCAACAATACTGTAGGGATGATTTCTGGTGTTTTCATTGAACCTTTTAAAATTAGCACCAAAAGATTCTTTTGAATTGTCTTTTTATCATATAATTAAACATTATCTGTATTTGTATTTGTTATTTGATGGGGAAAAGTCCACTGACACCAAGAAAAATGATAGTATTCAATAGTATAAACATCCCAAGTTTCCACTTCACCTTGAAAATATCATAAAAAAACTGTAATGTAGAATAAACGTTTCGTGCCTGAAAGCATAATGCGGTTCATTTGCATGATTGTCCTTTTGTATAAATTCAGATCTTTATGTTCCGCCACAGACTTTTACAATGAAGATAACCTTCTTAAACAGCTGTTAAGACTCAATGAATCCAATGGTGGGCTCTGTAAATATAGGCTCTGTGCATAAATCATCACATCTCCCTTGGGATTTCTGTCATTCCACAGGCAACAAAGCAAGGCAACTCGCTCATTAGCAAATCCAGGATGTGAGAAAAAAAAAAGGCATGGTTTCCCTCACAGAGGCTGAAGGCGCTTGAGCAGTGAAAGACCCGCACACATAGATCAGTTAGGTCGCTTAATACCCCGAAATCTTCAGCCATTCCTTGGAGAATTGAAAACATCACACACAGGAATTTTCTGTTTTGGCCACAGTCTGTTTGTGTTTTCCTCAGCCAACCCCGACTCCTACGCCAGCTGTCTCCAACCGCTCACAGCGTTTTTTTGTTTTTTTTTTCATTGCACTATATTACATGTGCCTGCTTTCTTTGTTGATAAAGAAGAGAATAAGAAAGAAAAAATAGAAATCCCCAATTAAATCTGAATCTCTGTAAATACAAAAAAAATGAAACACACACTTTGTGATGCCGAGAGTTTCACAAATGTGCTGATTGGAGATAAACTAACGAACAAAATGATGCAAATGAACAGAAGAAGAATGTGCACCAAATAAAAAACAAGGAAAAATGCACAAACAGAAAATAACAAAAATGCAAAGTAACTTCAAAGTATGCATGTTAACGACTGATTTCTCAAATGTTCAACAAAACTTTAAATTTTGTCAAGTAATCTAAAAAAAACAACTTGTTTGAAGAAATATTGCGTAAATCAGCCATTTGAATCATTAAATCTCGTTCTTAAAGAACCACATTGTGCTTTAAATGCCGCCTTAATGCGGCACTCAAGGCTGCACATTATGAACACTGTACATTATCATGCTATTGTAATTTGTATGTTAATAAAACAATAATGACTTTAATCAGCTGGTACCTCTGGTGCCGACTAGCAAGGGAAGCATGTTTAATCCGCTAGCCAAATAACTGCGCACATTACCATACATAATGCTGAGCAGGGACACCTCTAGATTACAATTTATGATTGCAATGATAAATTAAAAATTTCTAATTACTTAAGAGAACTTAAAAAAAACTGCATATATTCACATTTAGAAACTGAAACCACAGAATTTTAAAAATTACTTTACTCAAGATCTAATTCATTTTTTTCATTTAAATCAATCATTTAACTCCAGTGACAATAACTTTGAAACAGTCCAGTTTGGATTTCCATTTTTTTTTTTATGAGTCAACATCATACAAGCGATAAGTTTGTTTGTTATTATTAGCTTTCTACACTATGAAAGGAGTCACTCTGAAGCCTGAAGCTAAAGTAACAGTATCAGCATCTGGCTCATGATGTCAAAGGCCATTAGTTCATGCTGGAACTAAAAGTAACAACTCCTGTGCTGTATATGCTAATGCAGCGCCTCAGGGAGTTTAATCTTGGGAGTCTGGATCATCAGACTGAGACAAGCCATCTGCCAGAGTGCAGAAATGTCCTTTTATCAGCTTGATACATTTCTGCTTTAACTTTTCAGCATCTAAATAACCTCAAATAAGGGACCATCAAAACACTTACAGATATCCTTTATCTTTAAACGTAAGGATCGGCTGATAAAAATGTATATGTGCTGTGCAGTGTGAGGGAGAGCTGAGTGTGAGCACGGTGGTGCTGCGTCTCCTGACTGTTGGAGGACATTGCAGAAGCTGTTTGTCATGATCAAAGTGTTCAGACAGAGATAAGGTAAGCAAGGCAATATGTCTACCAACATGGGCCACTACCTATCCCACCCCCCTCGCCCCCTCAGAGTAAATAACCTGAGTGTCAGCCGCTGACCCGACGGAAAATTGCCTTATTGATCCTCACAGCGGTTTTCCAGCATGGCCTTTTCTCCCCTGGACCCACAGCAGCAGTTTTGGCAGAGGTAATGTTGGGGGTGTGGGGGTGTAGGGGGGGTGGAGAGAGGGCTGGGCGATGTGGGACCAGGACTCATATCTGGATATATTTAAACCGTGAAAATACACCGAGCGGCGACACAAAATTAAGTCTGTCAATATTTTCTGCAAAGTGGGCGAAGTTTTCAGTTAAGCGAAAACCACATTTGAGGCGTCACAGGCACTTTCCTTCAAACGGACTCCGTGAGAGTGAAAACTTATATAAAACTCTCAACAGAAAGACTTCAGCACTGCTGTTTACATACTTAAATGAGCCTTTGTGTTTGTGTTTGTTTGTGTGAGCAGAAAAGTTTATTGGAAATGAGCAATTAGACGGTCCTGCTGAGTTTTTTTTTTTTTTCCTCGGACTCTTATGAGGCACATGGGAAAATTCCTTTTGCACATATTAAGCTGGGAGGTGAAAACGATGAAGGAGCATGCATGGCTTACTGAGCTGTCTCAGGGAAGTATATTCCTTTACCAAATCAAATGCATACAAAACAAGAGCAGACACACACTTTCTTCCTTCTTTTTTTTCCCCCCACTCTGTGTACTTAGCTGTAATCTGCAGGAGAAACCCCGGGGTGAGACTGTGTCTTAAACACAGAGGCAGGAACAAGGGCCTGTCAGTCCTCTCTGAGTGTATTCAGCCTCAGGGCACCATTCAAGACACCTCAGAGGAAAGTGTCATAAAACACACACACACACACACACGTACAAACACCAATCCGTGCTTTAACTTCTTCTTTGCTTCGCTCTCTCCCACAGCTGTGCTCCTCATTTGAAAATCTTCTCTTTTTTGACTTTTTTTTTTTTTTGCCCCTTCTCTCTGCATTCAGGCTCTCGCTTCTGAACTCTCAGCATCATGGTGAGAAGTGTGTTAGGGAGGCCGGTTTGCTGCCCTTGTGCATGTCCAAAAATAAACTTTATCAGTATAAAAAAAAAAAAAAAAACTCTTTCCAAACTATAAATGTTTGAAGAAAAAGGTAGAACAGTGCACAATTTCATGCCTTTTTAATGCCGGTGTACTCGAGGTGCTCATCGGCGTGCCTGGGATATCAGAGTTAAAGCGAGTTTTAGTTTGGCAGGAAAGAAAAAAAGCAGCAGAGGCTTGGGGTGAAATAAAGGTTTGAATTAAGGGGAAGCCTGCGGTGTTATCTACCTTCATATGAGGAAGAAATTTTAATGTGAATGTTCATGAAGACTCTTTGCAATTCAGAAAATAATTGGTAATATTTTAAAAAACCCACTAATTTTATAGTCGCTTAAGGGACAATTAATTTGGTTAATAGATGTTTTTGTTTTTTAAACACAAACTTCCTCTGAGTGACAAAAGCTAAATTAAAACCAGATCCCTAAGGGGCAACAAATAACCCAGGGGACTCATAAGACCCTTCGACACAATGCAAAACACTCAACGGAAGAGGAGAGGAGGCAAATGAGGGAATTGAAAGAGAAAGGAGCTGCAGGACTACAAGGTAAAAGTGAATGATGGAGGACGAAGGAGGGAAGGAGCGGTGACTTACAGCTCGCCCTAAGCGAAGAAAGCAGAATGTTAGTGCACACAGCCACATGACTCATAAATCTCAACTGCTTTCCTTGTGTTGTCCAATAAAATAAGGCAGCACTCCTCGCTGACTGTGGGCGGGTGACTACGAAGTGCTGAAAGGGCAGTTTCCAAGTGCCGCCACCGTGGACCTTTTTAGTGTCAATAACAGGCAGCAGAAAACTCTTATCCTTGATTCCTGGACTGTTTTTGTTCCTGTGGATGAGTGTGAGGTGACCTCTGACCACCCCCCCACCCCCCCACCCTTGGTATGTCTGAATGACCTGAGTGTGACAGCGAGAGGGCAGATAGGCAGCAAGCTGTGGAGACTGATAACGTTGATATCTGAGGAAAAAACATCAGCCGAACCTAAACCAGAACCCTGCTGACTCCACTTCCTGTTTCCTGCTTCAGACTTAAAAGGGAAAAAACCTCAACCATGTTTTCCAGCTGCTCAGCTGGTTTTTGCCCAGGAGTTCTGTCTGTCACCAGCTGAGGTTGGTTTGAGGCCACAGAGACACACTGATGTCTCTGTACTGCTGCTTATAGAGATGAGTCACCGACACCTATCAAAATAACAGGATTGAAGGGAGTCTGAGATCAGACACCGTAGGGTGCAAATCAAATCTGGACACACTTGTAATTATCCACATATAGTCCGCAAGGAGGTGGGGGACAAGATTAGAGGGAGGGGTAAACCAGGACAAAAGTGCCTGCATCTGTGGTAAGATATTCTGAGGAAAAGCTGCATTTACATTAATGCAGGTCAGGCAAGAAGCCGAAGCCAAAAAAGAGCATGCATTTATGCATTAGTTTGTGAAGAGTGGGTGTTAATGAACTTCATCGGCCCATGTGTGCACCATTTCGCAAAGGACGAGCTCATTCGAAAATATCTGGGTGCTACAGTTTGCATACCAAACTGACAGAACTGAGCCACATGAGAGACCAACTCATGGAGGAATTCAACAAAAAAAAAACAAAAAAAAAAAAAAATGCAAGGCTGTCCAGAGTTTTAAGAGCATTTAGAGGCCATACTGTTTATGCTAATTCATGTCAGAAGACTGGAGGTGCCCCGAGGTGTTGGCACATTAACATCCATGTTCCAATGTTAAATTGATAAGAAAGGGCTGATTCAGCACTGAAGACACAAGGCACAGAAGAAGAAGAAGAAGAGGCAGAGACGGGACAGAGAGGGATTTTCATGAGAGAATTATGAGGTGGAAAAGTGGACGAGAGTTTTCAGAATAACATAAAAGGCAGAGCTAAATTACAAACAATAAATTTATTAATTAATAAATTAGGAAAACAGCTGTTCCATCCTCCTTTTCTCCTTCATCCCACTCTGAGCGCATCTGAAATATCCGTGTTGTAAATAAACTGAACTGCATCACACCACCAGTCATCAGTCACCACTATAAGTTTCCTAAATCAACTGATCACCTGACAGAGTCATCTGTCCACTCAGCTGATCCTCATTCCTCACTCAGTATAGTGTATAAATAAAGGACGGCGATCACTGAGTCCCATCATGGTGGTTGTCCGGTTTTAATCACACTTTCTGCACCTGCTGAGTCCACTTTTGGCTTCTAGATGTGAGGCCGAGTGTTTATTTTATCTTGGCTGAATGCACGTGAGTTTTTTATTGGATGCATTTTTGAAGACCTTTGATTTTAAAGTGATAAACATGCGCAACACACCTTGCAAACATAAGGGCTCGCACACAGGATTGCATAATGAAATGTAAGTTTGTGCACCTTCAAACGTTACTATATGATACATACAGTCATTTTTATACAAATAAATACAGAGCAGACAACCCAAAGGGACTCTCCAGACAAAGAATAGCTTGTGATGCGTCAGATACGGCCTTTCTGATTTGGAAATTGAAGACTGCGTGCAAAGCCCATGGCAACAACAACAACAACTGAATGTGGGCCTTTGTTTTGACTGGGTTTTATCCAGTAAAGTCCAGTCTGCACATGTTACTGGCCAACTGTGTGGGAGTGGTGCTTAGTAATTAGTAGCCTGCTAGCTTCTCTAAGTCGCTGTGCAGCCTCCTCCTACACATTACAGGATTAAAGATGGAGGTTCAACTTATAAATATTTTTGGATTGAGGACGTTTGTGTAAGATAGTGGCAGACAGACAGTGTAATTTGAGTAGAAGACAGACTGACGGTGCTGCAGGAGTGAGAGCAGGGACGTGAAAATTTTGCCAGCAGCTACACTGTACACCGTCCATTAAGGTAATTCCAGACAAAGAAATAGCCAAATATTAAGTCTGGTAGGGTTTGTTTTCTTTCTACATTTTATACTTTTTTTTATCATTTTTTAAAGCAGATATTTGCTCATCCTTAAACTCAAGTGAAAAGTATAAGTAAAAAAACAATCTTGAAAAAAGGTCCAAAGGGACTGAAATGCTACTATGATAAATACATTGTGATGCTGAGCGAAGGCAGCGCGCAGGATTCTCTTTTGTCAACACTTTGTGTCAGCAGGCAGAGTTTACCGTCCCAAATGCCCACAAGTGATATCAATACAATTCCTGGCTGCTGTGTGAATAACTTGAATAATCCTACAACAGCTGGTCTGCACTAATTCCCTTCTCACTGCAGTATTGAGACACATTCAGCAAAACAAAACAGACCGCCGTAAAATCCACACACACACACACAAACAGAGTTCAGCGGTTCGTCTGAAGGTCAAAAACAACTTTAAACTGACAGTTCAGCTCCACAAATAAACTGCGTTCGCTGTTCTGGTGCATCGCTGATGATGTTTGAACACTTTCATGTTAAATACCGACACTATGCATTTAGTTCAGGTGACCTTTTCTAAGCACCTACTGAGAAGATGACCTGATGTTTTCAGTGTTCAACACACGATATCTAACTTCTGCCTCTATATTTCACTCTGCTAAAGCAATGAAAACAAAAGAGGTAGTTTGAGGGTGTCATGGAGGAGCGTGGGATCATGGGATTTGTGTCTTTCATCGTCAAGGAAGCACCATCGCAGATAAAAACCGACTGACTCAGGCAAAAACGTTCAAAACAAAGTGATGTATTCAGCTTTTATTTACTCAACATTTAGTCACGTTTGCCAACTTCCTTCCTTCCTCTCTCTGACCGGCGTTACTGCAGAAGTTTGTAACAGAAAAAAAATTATGAAACATACTGTTACTTTAAAAAAAAAATTACAGTTTCCTTTGAGTTTGAACTTTTACAGTTTAATACAAACATGTTGTCTCCATTTGTCCACAACTGTTTTTATATGTCGGACCAGTGAACCACATCAAAACGATCAGATTCTTATCATCTGACTGGTAAAACAAATCGCTGCAGGCCATAAATAACTCTGTTTTGCATAGTTCTTCTCTTCATCATGCCTGAGCGTGTTGCAACACACAGACTCACAGCAACATGCTGCCGCTCTGCTCCGCACTTCACCACGCCGTTGTGTATTCAGATGGCCGACTTAAATCAGAGTTTGTGTCGATGTCGTCGTTTGACATCGAGCTGACGAACATCACGACGTGAATGAGCGATAAACACAGTCACGATTGTAATGATGGTGTGTAAATCACCGTGGCCTCTAACCCAACCAATCCTAACAAGGGCAGCGTTTGCCAGCGGATCCATCTGTTTGACTGGGCAGGATGATGGGGATCAGGCAGACGTGAAGGAAAATTATCTCCCTCTCTTTTGACAGGCAGCACAGCAGCAGCAGAGTATGTCCAAAAACAGCAGGATAGCCTGGATAGCAACATGCTAGGAGATGAAAGAGTGGATAAACACAGTAGGAATGAGAAAAGACAAAAGAGCAAGGAAGGAGGAAAGGATGGACAAAGACAGAAGTGAAATTCATATTAAATATTTTCTAAGGAGAAATGAAACAAAGCCGGAGGACTGAAGACGAAGCCCTACACAAAGAAAGCTGAGACTAAACACTTGCTTTAAATTATTAATGTGAGCACTGGACGGATGAGTGCAGGACACAGGGAGGGGGTGGATGAATCGCCCAGTGTGAGTCCCAAGATAACCCCCCCCAAAAAAATGGACGAGCAGGGAGTGACAGGAGAGCACACATGCATGACCACCAGATACCAGCCGCAGGTCCTCCTTTCTCCAGATCACTGACTTCTCCTGGTCATGGTTTTAGCCCAGCATTTTTTTTAATTTTTAATTTTTTTTTTAACGAATCCGCAAAAGTAATTAAGCTGACTCATCCTTTCAAACTGGTGAAACGTGTCAAAGTAAAAGGGCACCGTCTCTCCTCTTAAAGCGACGACAGAATGGAGCAGAGAGGATGCAAATGAGCGTTTGAAAGGAGAAGTGCAAACGCAGCAGAGTTCAAAATTACACAATGCCATGAATATTTTTATGATGGCCTGTATTATTTTAAGCCCGCAGAGTTGCATGTACTTTCACAGAGGGAGTGTGCGCAGTTAAAACAAATCCCTTAACTTTTTTTTTTAATTGCAGCATTAAATCCCAATTTACTGAAATTACATCAATTGCACTGAATGAAAATCTTCCTCCAAATGCATTTAATCTGATTTACTGAGGAGCTCATCATCAAAAGAAAGAGAAGAATACTTAGATAATATGATGATGATGATTCTCAGATGCAAAGATACACTGCTTGACTTTTTCTATGTGAATTGAGCTTAATTAAATGTTTTCTTTTGTCCATTCAACAGTCAAATATGTTAATTAAATGATAAATCAAAAACATGAGCAGTGGTTAGAATATTAAAAAAGAAAGTAAGAGATAGTTGAAGTCTTTATTTGAACTGTGAGCAGCTTTTACGGTGTGAGTTTAGATTGAATGTCGACTTTGGCTCTCGGAGATATTTGTAAAACCACTCATACCTCCGGATGGCCTGATGGGACGTGGCTTTTACGTGAATGATAACGTGCTGCTGTCTGTTCCTGTGCCAGCTCCTCCTCCGCCGGCTCGCCCGTGGCAGCCTGTGCCCAACAAGAGCCCTTTGTTTGTTTTGGTTTGGGCTTTTCTGCTCTGTTAGCTCCTTTAGCTCTGTTAGCATTGTAAGTTCACTCATGTGTCGACTTCCCTGCTAAAATAAGTCGGTTCCCTCCGGCCAACAGATCCCCGCGTGTGCTAGCGTGTGTGTGTGTGTGTGTGTGTGTGTTTGATAGCACTGCTGTTACAGGCATTGTTTCAAAACCAAGCTCAGGGAAAAAAACACACACACACATCCAAATCCTGGCCGGCTGCCTTGATGAATACAAAACACAGATGAGTCAACTCACCACAATGAAACAATCTTTCTCTCGTGGTATTTGGATCATTATCACTTTTGAAATCCACAGCATTTCGAGCTCGGTGCTTTTCATGTCAGTGTGAGTCATGAGAGAAGTGATGAGGAGCACCGAGGTCAAAAATTCACACTCGAGCCGCCGCATAAACACATGTTTTATTTAATTTTTCTAGTTTTCTTTTTAGCAAACAGCCGCTGCTCGGTTACTTAAAAAACAGCTATGTGTTGATTTATTTGTTGTTGATCATAAATCTGCTTCGGTAAAACAGTAGTCCAACAATAAATAATAAATGATTAATCTTTGTCAAGAATGTGACACAATGGCTTTTCACATTTATTCAAACATATGAAAATAATCCTCTTAGTAGCCAGACCATAAAACTACTTGTTAATAATTCAGAAATTACATCATTATACTGTAATCCAGCTATGAAACCAGGAGAAGACAGTGTTTATGTCATATCACATTATAAAGAAATGAAAAATTTAACATCATATCTAGTCCCGTACCAAATGATCAATATGATAAATATATATTTCCCAGATCTATCAGATAGAAAGCTTTAATATTCAACAGTTATTAAAACATTTGCATCATGTGTCTGCATACAGTGTGAACTGCAAAAAAAAAAAACTACTGCATTTTGCCAATCAGAGCTCTGTGCCCTTCGGTGTCCTCTCTAATTAAAATATTAGACAAATGGCATTTTTGCAGCATCTATAATTTCCATCTTCATTAGCAAATCCAGAACAAGTGATGCCTTGAATATCCATTAACTCTAAATTCGTTAATATTTCATGTTTTCAAATCTGCAGCCTTTTTGCTCCAACAACAACAAAAAAAAAGATCCTCCCCTTCTTATTCAATTACAGTGAGATGGTCAGACAGCAGTAACCTGAGGGTCAGACGGAAAATCGTTTGCAAAAAATTACAGCTGACGGGTTTGTAAGACTCGGATACGTTATGATGACACTCAGGTGTGCAAAATAGGAAAGTATAATTATGCTTTTTGTTCCAGACAAACACACTTATAGAGCTGAAGAAGCAATCAGATACGTCTCAAAACGGACTGATCAGACGGTTCTTAAACATTTTGCAGCTTTTTGGAAAGTTCAGGATGAAATGCCACCAAGAGTTTTATGTAATTAAGAAATAAGAGAAGCCACCATGAATTGCTAACAAAAGGGCAGTGATGTCAAATACTAAAAGTGAACAGCAGCCTGAATTTAGCTTTGTTGCATGCAGATTTTTTTGCATGACATTTGCATGTGTCCCTGGGTAAATGACCTCTGGACCTTTTGTATCTTTTAACACTCGCAGATATAATTTGTGCCTCAAATGTCAGCAAATCAGATCTCAAAAGGTCTGTGCGTCCCGTTTGCTTTGGTGGTAATAATATACTCTTGTACCTGAAAACAGACAAAACACGGTGTAATTCTCCACTCCATTAACATGCAGGTTCCTGAACAGATACTGGATGGACCTGTCGCCTTTTATTCACGCTAGTCAGCATATAGCTGCCTCCTGCAGAGACTCAGTGGGCCCTAAAGTCCCTAAACAAACTGTGATTAAACATTGCACACACACACACATGCATAAACAACACAAGTAAGCAGACAAATACAAACACTGCGCTGCTCTCGTCTGTTCCAGCGCCTCGCCGCTGCTTTCTGCTGTGCTCGACTCCTCAGCTAATGGTCACTGCAGAATTAATTGCGACCATCCATCTCATTTTACTTGGAAAATGCAATGGCAACGTTACTCGTACTGTCACCCCACATCCTCACAAACAGGGACACACAACTCAAAAACACACGCAGTTTATTCTCCATACCTCGACAGACGAGTCTGTTTTTCATTTAACTTCTCTGAACTTTTGTCATAAACCAAAGTCATCATTTGAGAGAAAGAAAGCCTGAAGAGTCCACAGATGCTTCAGATCTCACCATTAACTTTTTTCACTGTTCAAACAGTCGTTGAATAATAACTTTTTGCTTGTAAGACGCCTGTGACATCTACCACTCCTTAAAGAGAAACTGCAGCTCCAGCCGTTAGATTTAATGGTTTGAAAACATCACATTTACCAAAGTAATGGCTGAGATCTGGGAAAGCAGTAACATCTGTGAAAAAGGTCCTTCAGGACAGCTAGCACTTGTGTTCAGTTTGTCAAACTTTAAGGATCATTTTAAAGCCAAAAGTAAATATACGACCGGAAATTTCAGTTGTTAAACATACAAAACAGCTTCCTGCCCGACCTTAAAGATCAACTTCATCTTACCTGAAGTGTTGTGCACAAAGTTCTCTGACAAAATAAGGAACTGTTGTCAACTTTATGAGTGCACTCACATCAGGTTTTATGTCAGCAATCGGTAGCTAATCTAGCAAAGTGTTGACATGTTTACAGTCTTAATGATCTGATTCGGACAGATCATGTTTCCTGTCTAAATGACCCATATCCGAAGACGTTGCCATGTTCAGATCTCAGTGATTAAAGCTGCAGTAAAGTTGTAACAAACAACCATAACTTCCCTTTAAAGAGTGACTCTGCAGCACTCTTTAGTAATTCTGTATTTTGACATGCTTTATGCTATTTTTAAGCTAAGTTGAACACATGTTTCAAGAAAGCTTTTAGAGGGAAATTCCAACTTAAAACAGTTTTGCTTGTATGTATCAGAAAAGCATTTCCATGTCACTGTCTGTCAGCACATTTTTCTCTTATGATAATTAATACAAATATCACTGTTTTTTAGGAAAAGTCAAAATAAACTGTTGAAAGGCCACAAGCCTGTGTTTATCTCGAGAACTGTTGGGTCAGTTAATTTCATGTCAATCTGGTCAACATGCTGTCTTTTACATAATCACTGTTCTTACACAGTACTGTAATTACACTGATATCATCTGAAATAAGTGTCATGTCATTATGAAACAAACTGTCATTTCCACTTTGCATTCAGAAGTGGAGTAAACTTAAAAGTGACGTGATCTCAGTCCATGACACAATGTTTCCTCCGTCCGTCGCAGGATGGACACACACACACACACACACACACACACACACACACACACACACAGTCTTTGGCCCGGGTCATCCGGAGAAGTCATCATAACAGTCATGTCATTGTCGTTTTCATTGCTTCCAATCTGTCCGTAACACCGCGGCGGGCATCATTACGAGAGAGCTGATGGCCGGACTCACATCTTCCCGCGGAGGTTCGGTCAGCAGCGTGGCTAATGGTGGGCCAAATTATTTCAGAGATGGATGGAGGTTGAGGTCCAGTCAGCACATAAAAAAAGTCTAATTAGATTCCTTGCGTGACTCGGGAGCATCCTGGTACGAACACAGGGAATAAAGATAGAAACCGACTCGGTACTGATTCCACTTCCTGCTGATTGACTGTCAGTTATTAGCCAATTATGAGGAAAAGAGCTGAAACAATGACTTAATTACTCAATTTGTTGATCGATATAAAATGAATCAGTAACTGTTTTGATAATAAATTTATCAGTTAGGTCATTTTGCAATGCAAGTTTCCAGTTCCAGCTTCTCTAGTATCAGCATGTGATGCTTTTTACTGTTTAACATTATTGTAAACTGTATATTTTTATTATATTTTAGATTCTTTAACAGCCTGTAAAACCTCAAAGACATCACTGGCACTAGGAAACAGCACTGGCCATTTTCCTTTATTTTCAGACAATAAGTATATCAGTCAAGGACATAACCGGCAAGTTAAGTCAATAATGCAAATAAATCTAAAAGTTGCAGAGTCTATTTCATTGAAAAAAGGGAAACGATGGTTTTATAAAGTGTGAAATCCCCCGTAGGCTCGGAGGTATTGCAGGTGAGTTATAAATAATTCTTCAAATGTAGCAAAATTCATTAAAATGTACATCCTTTAGTCTGGAGAACAAAAAAAAAAAAATCTCTTTCTCTTTTCTGCCCCCACTCCCCCCCGCTCAATTTAATATTCATCGTAGTGTCCATAGCTGTATTGGAACCTTTGCTGCCGTTAAATAAATAATGTTCTTGTTCACTGACCCATCTGCTTGTCTGTGTTTGTTATGTACAGTATGTATAATCCATGACGACGATGCGATGGGCTGAGCCTTGAAGCTTTCGCTGAATTATCAGGGAGCTTCAAGTCCATTTTGAACAGCTTTGTCTTTGACTGGTTTTTATTGACCAAACACGAAAAAAAGGTTCACTTCTCTTAATGTGGCTAAAAGACTTTGTTCAGTATATTCTTCTATGCCACTTCTCTGTTAAAGTTTCGCATCGGCCCAATATGACATCAGTATCGGTTCAATTATATTTGGAATTTCCCTTTAAGTTTACTTTTTATTTTAGAAAAATTAAACCAAAAAGGGAAAGTTTATATAGTTTTTTTAGTTTTAATCACTTAAATTTCATACTTCTGTATTAGAGTTTCAGCATTAGTGCAGACACAAAACAGTTGCAACAGTTGTTAGCTGAAACAACATGAGTTTCCCCAAAAACCGTTAAACCGCAATCTATTCTTAACCGGACCGGTTCCACCCATTTCCTGTTATTGAAGCACGCTGTGTCACTATCTGCACTTCTCTGAGAGAGAAACCCACAAAAACCTCACAAAAGGAGTCGGACACGACAGTCAGGAAGACGACTGAGTAAGACATTATCAGTTCACACACAGTTGTTCATGAGGAAATTACAGATATGAACGATTGTGTTTATTCAAACAGACTCTTCATTCAAAAGTATCATCATTAACAGTTTAAGTGATGATTAATTTCTGTAATGGAAGGTTTAGCAGCAGCAGCATGGTGCCTGTCAAAGAACATCTGAAAGAAACCCTTAAAAGTTTTCACTATGACAGCTGCTTTTGCGAGTCTGAGCGTTATTTTGCGGAGGACTGACACTTCATTTTGGACTTTGTTCCATCTGGTTGAGATAAATACGAAAGAGATTGTGACGAGTTTATCTTTACCCTTCCGTATCTCTCTCTCTGTCCGGTGTAATGTTATTGCTCGAGCAACACGCTCAAGAGCTTGTCACTCCCACTTTTCAGCCAATAAACAATGATACCGGTTGTTTTCACACACACACACACGCACACAGACACACACATACAGACAGGCAGTCATTAGCAAACTATTAAATTGGCTTATTTATTATTTCTCTGCCTTTCCATCGATGGTTCAAGGGTAAAAAAAAAAAAAATGCAATTATCTTGCTGGCCCATCATCAAACCTTGATGGAAACATGAGAAATCTATACGGTTCCTAACGAGCACTGAGCACCACCGCTGCCATTTGATGAGAGACTTAATAGTGAAAATAATGAACAAATACACCCAGCTCATGCTAAAAATGCTCCTGAAAGCATTCAGCTAATTAACAGGTATTTGCTCACTGATGCTGATGAAAGAGGGAGTCGCTAGGGAGACGCGTTTCCCTCTCGACCCAGCGGAAAGCGAGACAACGCCGTGATGACCATGAAAACGGTCTGGTAAGCATTCCATACTACGCTCTTACGCTCACACCGGTGGGGGAAACCCATTTCTCACAAGAAAAGAGCGCTACATAAAAGATGATGTTGTCTGCTGGGGATCCGCCTAAATTGTAGGTCAAAGGCTTGACAGCATTATTCAGCCATCTTGAAAGTAGGCTGAAACCATGTCACAACACAATTACAACAATGCAGACGGGCCAATCGGCAATGACAGCAGCTGGGCAGCTCGCACCGGCTCTCCAGTGATGCAGAGGAGGGGATGGTTGTCCTGGAGGCATCATTGCATCAAGAAGCAAGAAGAAAGAAAGAAAAAAAAGAAAGAAAGAGAAAGGAGACATAAAAAAAGAGGAGAAAAAAGGAGGTGATGAAGTCAGTGTCTTAAAAATAAAAAAATAAGAACGGTAACCACACAAAAGACAAGAAAGGAATGAGGCAAAGAAGGAGGAAAATGTAGGGACGAGCCAGGTCCCCCGGCCCTCTCTAATGCCTCGCCATTACCCTGTGAACACAGCCACACATGTTGTTTCTGACCAATTAGGCAGGCATAAAGGCGGGGGGCTGAAACTCAGCTGGGGGGCTCAGAGAGTCTGCTGGTTACATCTAGGCCAATCTCTCCTTCTCTCCCTCTCTCTCTCTACTTCTTTCCTATTTGTTGAATCTGCCAAAGTACCGAGGCCAACAAGGGAAGGTGGGGAGGTAACAGAGGTGGGGAGGGAGGGAGGCAGAGGAGGGGGGCGATTTCATTCGGTACCAAGCACAGGATGTCAAGCAGAGTCTGCAGCACACAAGGCCATCTCTGGTCCTTTCATCCTCTGAAACTTTCTTAATCTGTGGCAAACAAATGCACACACACACACACACACACACACACACAAACACACACACACACACGCACACACACGCACGCACACACACGCACACACAAACACAAACACACACTAAATGCATGGTTTAAGGTTTCAACAAAAGCGACTGAGCTGAAAGCATTTGTGCTGTGAAGGGAGATTGTTGTGAATGCTGGAAGTCAATATGCATTCACAGAGACAGTCAGTCACAAAGGCCGCCTCTCACCCGCTTCTTCACTTTTATTATACAGCTAATAATGTCAGTGAAAGCAGTAAAAGAGAAGATAATGGTGGGAAAGCGAAGTCATTAGCCCTTGTTTATTTATGCCTGACAGTGATGAGTGTGCCATCAGGAAAAAAAGAAGAAGAATATACGGTCAAAGCACAAACTACCGTGATTTTTTTTGTTTGGCCTTATCCGAATGTAATTACCCATGAAGGAAACCCCTTGAAACTTGAGATCATCCAGTCAGGAATGAATGTGTGTTCTTTCCAGTTATCACAGGGCTTCAGAAGCCAGGATTAAGAGGTATACACACACACAATGACCCCATTATGTCAGCGGTGCCATTAACTCAAGATAAATGTGCTTCCTCGGAGTTTGCAACTTCACAGCATCAGACGGGGAGAAGACTCGTGGTGTGAAAAAAGAAAAGTTTTTTAAGAGCGGAGCCGATGAAATCCGAGAAAAGCGGAAATTTACCAAAGAAAAACACGCATCCCCTGCCAAGAGCGTTGCCCAATCACAGCTCTTTGCACTCCTCTGTTCGTAAAGGTGGTCAGAATGTGGACAAACCCTAGTCTGGGACATGACCCTCTGCTTTTTCTGGCAACTGACGCAACATCCGCAGGCTATAGTAAACACAGACCGGGACCTTGGACAAGTACAGCAAACAAACAGACTTTTGAGGCCTCATTTTACAGACAAATATGGAAGCGCAGGAGCAAAGAACAAGGGGGGAGTTTCAGGGAAAAAACTTGCTTTCTATTGTGTAACCGAGGGAAAACATCTGCAAGCCGTTGACCGGGCCACGTCATCGGGAGGAGAAAAAAAAAAAAAACCTGCAAGCTGTGTGAGATTTGAAAACTTCTGAGGATCTTTTTTACCATTTTCACATGTACCACTCCTTAACACACACACACACACACACACACAACACACATATGCACAGAAATAAAATACAGCATACGAAAGTGCATAAACCCTTAAACCCCCTCTGTCGTTAAATTGTGGGCAAAAAGTGGGATCTTACTGGCCTCTCAAGAGGGAGAGGGCACTTAAGGCTCTTCATTCGTTCAAGATGTGCAATAATCCTTTATTTCCGCCCCTGACCAATACCAACACACATCCACAACACACACACACACACACAGTGTACAGAGAGGCATACAACACAATCTAGATAGAGCTGTGTATGAATGCTTGCACAACCGCTCCGTGCACACACACGGCTCTTGAAAAGCGTGCCTGAACAGAGAGACTCACCCTGGAGCCAGAGCTCCTACCAGGACCAAGAACGCAGGGAGAAAACTGCAATGAATGCAAAACGGATGTTAGCTAACATCTTCCCCCCCACCAACACCACCTCATTTTTTTCTCACTTCCCTTTCCTCCTCTCTCCATCTCATCCGATCACTCACTTCCTGCAGTGATAGCCTGCGGAAAAAGACCTGGAATTGTGTGGCTTAATCAGCTTTTATCACCAACAGAGGGGGGGAAAAAAAAAAAAAAAAAGCTCCTCTGCTGGGTTTCGGTGTTTTTTAATCTGATGTTTCCCTTTCTTTGTTTTTGGTGCAATGTTTGAAACACTAGATGTCCTGAGTGCAGCTCTTTTGACCTTTTGGGATCATATATCCTACATTATATTTTAACTTTAAAGCAAAGGGGTTTTGTCTCGGTTTGAGGAGACAGGAAACGGGGCTCTGAAGGGACCAGTTGGTTGGTTACAGGTTGCATCAGGATGTCTTCACATAAAGGTGCAGCAACCAATGCACGGATGTTCTCTGCTATTACAGAGCAAGCATCAAATTACCGTACTTTTCGGACTATTAGCCGCACCTGTATATAAGCCGCACCCACTGAATTTAACAACTAAAACTACTAAAGCTGTCTTCTTCAGTGTTGGAATTTAACAGCCTCAGAATTACTTTGTCATACACTTTCTCGTTTATATTCGTATATATTCGTCCATAAATTAGCCGCATCATAGTTTAAGCCGCAGGGTTCAAAGTGTCAGAAAAAAGTAGCGGCTTATAGTCTGGAAATTACGGTAGGGAAAATAAACAAAAGACATAAACTGGAGGCTTCGTGATGGATGTCAGTTGTGCTTAAAGGAAAACTGTGGTTGCACAATACTTTTAAATATACAATGTAACCGGCACTAATACAATCATCATCGGTTGAGACCTTTTTTTTTTCATAATTTGATGATGAAAGATCAAAATGAGCGTTTTGTCTAAACGCCGCAAACAGCATTAACGGTTCAAATGTGTTTCCACACAGTGTGTGGGTTTTTATAAGGCGAGGTCTCTCATACTAACTTGCAATTACGGTGGTTTGAAGCACCTCCGAGCAGGTTCGGTGTGTTCGCCGTCATCTGGAGTATTTTGTTTTGATAACATGACTGCAGTGACTAATGAGATATTGGAAAGTGAACAGCAACCTTTTGCTCTTTTTTCCAGAACATAATGAGTAACTGGGAGGTGTTTGTAACAAAGACTCTGTGAATAATCAGTGTTAAAGACGTGTCTTTGCAGGCAGTGTACTTGTTTCTGAGCTTCATTTGACATGATGTCAACTTTTTTTTTAAATCTTAAAACAGAACAGAAATTTCATGGTAGAAATTGTAGATAACTTTTGAACTTGTTGCTGTACTTTTAAAGTCTCACTAAATTGTATTTTTTAATGTACTGTCCCTTTAAGATGCAGTGAGTCTCAGCTCATTTTATGTCCTGACTAGATTTTTTCCCAATTTTTCCATCCCGGTGAAGATCCCTCTGTGTGGGTGGCTTCAGTGCAGCAGTCAATATGATATGATGAGTTGGAAAATCAGTGCAGCAAGCAGCGAGTTTGACAAGAGAAGTCTGCTGTTTTATGATGACAATAAAATAATTCACAAGGTTAATGACTTAAGAATTACACTTAGAGTAAAAGTGGTAAACTCAGATCTGCATCAATGGCTGTTTGTGATGTCAACAACCTGGGAAGTTCCTCCACAATCACAAATACCGTACGTAGCCCTGCGAAAAATCCCCTTCTGCGTAAAACACCCTAAAAACACATACAATGGACATGGAAGACTTGCACAAAAGTCTCAGCAAACAGAAACGGGGTCAATTTCTTCTTGTGTGGCGGTAAAGTTCTGCATCAGTGCCTGGCAGCATTGACAGGCCGATAATATCCGTCTCAGTTGCCATTGACTTGCGCATATATCAATACCCAGCAGGCCCAGCGGCTCCCTCCCCCGCATAAACAGACCAAAGACAACGATGGGCTCATATTCCAAACACCAGGCGCTGACATTTGCACAGCATCCACAGAGGAGAGGGAAAGCACAAATGTTCCAGCTCTGTGGGAGCGCTGGGAGAATGTAAGCCTTTTCTTAAGACTTTGTTCATCTTCCGTTTCTTTTTTCTTCTCGCTCAGCGTGCAGCCATTTCCCTGGCTCAGACTGAAGGTTGTTTGCTACACCTGGATCGTAGCAGGAGACAGCAGGGGAACGAGGGGTGGAGGGAGGTCACAGTGCTATGAGACGGCCAGGAGGCTCCGGCTTAACGGTGGCATTTTATTAAGACAGACACCCAGCTGACTGGTCATTACTGCTATAAGGGGATTTCAGGTCAGGCTAGAAGCTCACCTATTCCTCCAGCTTTATGTTACCTCTGTGTGTGTGTGTGTGTGTGTGTGTGTGTGTGTGTGTGCGTGTGTGCGATTGCATAATGTGGTGGTTAAATTTTTTATAGAATGGCCAATTTCTTAGAAATTTCCCTCAGTTAGTGATACTCCTCGCACTGTTGAAGCAATACTTTATCTGACACTCTTAAAAACAGACAATTCGCCCTCAGGTTGTTTTGTAAAAAATTGATTTCCATCTAAAAAAAAAAAAAATCCTAGAGCTGGCTGTGTCTCAAAAGCAAAGAACTGAACACTTAAAAAAAAAACTGTCACTGTATTGTATTTTTATTAAGCATCTAAGTTTATTGCACTCAAGCAACAGGGGTCTTTTAAGGAGAGGAAAACCAGACTGAGCTGTCTTTCTCTACACAGCTCTATGGTTGCTGCTCTCTGGCTGAATCTGACCTTTGACCTCTTTGACATATTGCTCTAAATATATATAATCCACCTAAAATCCTCGAGCTCATAACCAATAAAGTATTTTAATTAAAAAGTAATGCTCTAAGGTCTCTTTTTTTATGGAAGCTAGCAACTCAAAACTAAAACTTAAGCAAAAAAATGCAAAATCCTCATAATTAAAATGTTTGCTGGTTGAACTTTAGTGTTTATTTTGGCTAAAACATCCTTCAACCAAAAGTTGAGGTTTGATAGGTTGTGTGTTTCCGTCTTTGCTGCAGAGTTTAAGACTTTGCGGATTAAACTGTTTTGCCCATGTTTAGAAATCTTTGTTTCTTCCCAACAGGGGGGTTTCCATCTCTCCAGCACGCCGCTCATTGTTCTGGATTGCTCACACGCAAGCCGACCATTAAACAGACTTACTTTAAAACAGAACAGATGCATCTCGTTTGATTTCTGTTGGCTGACACAGTCATGCAGGTGGGAGGATGAACACAGTAACAACCTTTTCCACCTGAAACTGTCAAAAGTCCAAATTCATCCCAGAGCACCTAGACAATTATCAAGATAAGATATCAGAGCACACACACGCACACACAACCACACACACACATAGAGTTAGCAGATACACACAGGACAGAGAAGCCCTGAAGACTTCTTGCTCCACTGGAGGAGTCACTGCCACAAGAGGCTGCAGTGTGTCTGTCCTCTCACTGCAGCACTGGTAGCTGTCAGCTCTCTGCCAACTTCTCCCCATGTGACTGCATCATATGTTAGAGGCCACATTATACAGTGCATTCCCTCAAGCAGAGGGGGGCCTCATTTGACTGCACCGGCGTATCAAAGAGTGAGCAAATCTCAGGCTATACAGAGGCCGTCTTTTAACGCAAACTTCTCTTTTGATGCATGAGATGTTTGTGCTGAACAGCAGAAGAGAAGGATAACGAGGGTTTTCTGTCTTGGATTGACACAGATTTCCCCTAATTCTCCGACGTCTTCTTTCTTCTGAAATTGCTTTGCTTGTATTTTCTACTTCTGCTAAGGACAACGGTTAAAAAAAAAGAAAATTGCATTCAGGAGAGGACACCCCCCACCTCCGTGTTGCTCGAGGCACATATTTCTGTGTTGGGATCCCGGCTCTCCTGCCTCTTACGTCGGAGCCAACGAGGCGGGAGTCATCGCAATGAGTCGCCATGACATCACAGAATTGCAAAAAAAATAATAAAAGGAGGCCGGTGAAAACGTCTCTCATCTTCATCCTGCCGAGGACTTTTGGAGGAGAATGAACCGTCTACTAACCGGGCAGAGCTGAAACAGGTAAACAGCACCTCGGCTTTGGCAGTGTGTGCCGGTATCCTGCGGGGTTTGGCTGGTGTTGGGCCGCCTTCAAAAAATAAAATGTGCCTCGTGTGATCAGACTGTCATTGTCCCTAGTTTCACCCTCACTTGGCACAGTGTGTGCATGCAGAGTAAGAAGGGGGGTGGGGGTGGGGGGTGTTCTGCTTTCTAGTTGTTGGCAGTTGAGAAAAACGATGCCCATTCATAGTTTGGACATTAGAGCACTCGGTGGGTTGGACCTGAACCTTTTTTTGTTGGCTTTGGAAGAGGGGGTGGGGGGGATACCCTCTGTCTGCATTCCATAACAGTGAAACAAAAAAAAATTAAAAAAAAATATATATATATATATATTTATGTTTTCCCAAGCTGCTCAGTCTGTTTACCACAACACGAGCTGAGGGGCAGAACAAAGGAAAAAAAAGTCAATTCTGTATATTTCATGCTTCCCAAAAGTATACATCAGAATGGAAAGAAAACATCAAAACGCTGTGTTTGTGTTGCCAGTTTTATAGTAACAGTTGCTCCCTTGTTTTACATCTGTAAACCTGGACAAAGCACAGGCTCGCAATGTGTCAGCCTGTGCTGGCAGCATGAATGTGAGCCTCCAGGAAAAAGAGAAGCCGTCTGGAGCGCTGCCAGCAGACTCAAGACAGCAGAAACTGTAGCGGCAACAATGGCGAGCCACAAAGGCGCGCATTAGGCGACGGACACAGACCCCAGAAACACGCCGTGTGAGTAAGCAAGGCCCCTTCTGCTCTTCAAACGCCTTCATATGAAAAAAAAAAAAAAAAGAGCTTCACTCAAGGAATCTCAATTAATATTCCGTGAGACCGATTGGGCAAAGAGGGCGTGGTGGAAAAAATAACTTTCCCACTGACGCCTCCGACGCCACCACCACCCCCCCGGGGGCAAAGAACTTTGCTAAGCTCAGCTGAACACACCAGGCACACACACACCAAGCAAAGTCACATTGACATTCACATGAAAGCGAATCAACAGAGAAGCTATGAGTCAGTGAGAGCTCGGTGCACAAGGGCAAATAACCCCTCTCCATCCTCTGACGCCTCAGTTATCATGTCGCACATCCACCTCTGGCTATGAAAGGCATGCGAGCAGCGTGAGAGGGTGACAGCAGGCTGGAAGTGAGAGTGACAACAGGACTTATCCGTGTCACATGCCAAGGCTGAAACCCATCCGCGTGTACGCCAGCCAATGGCTTCCCCCGCATCAACCCACCCCCACCCCCGCCCCTCCCTCCTCTTATACCAGCCTCTCTGGCCTTGAGTGGGTACAGATGTGTGATCCACAGACGTTCCCACTCCGGAGCCCTTATTGGAGCCACAGGGCTCAACAAAGGCTGGCACACAGCTTCAAGAGCTCCTGGCCAAAGTGTCACCGCACACACAGTCACATCGTTCGCAGGCGATTGTGTTGAGGGTAATAGAGGTGCTACGGCTAAATGCAGGACGTTTTATCACTCTGAGCGACCTGATGGGACGCAGTTTAACGGCTCACATGGCTCTAACGTGGCAAGTTGATAAGTCGTTGCAACATGCATGCCCAAAGGCAACAAATCAGAATTGATTTTACTGTAATTTGCAAAAACAGTGACGTTATAAGAAGAAAAATATGGGATTTTCTGCATTCCTGCTCAGCAGAGTGCAGCTACTTTAGCGCTGCTAAAATGCTAAAAGTCTCCAATGACCAGTTGAGTTGCAGCAGTTTGTTGTTTCTTCTGAAGGCATTCCTCTGTTGTAATTATGATTTATTTAGAGAATATTAAACCACGTGTAATCTCAACTACAGACAGCGAGAACATTGAAGTTGTCTTCAGTCTTGACACTGCTCTTCCAGGCACTGGGTAAATTTAGACAACTGATATGATTGAGAGGAGTTTATCTGGTCTGTTTGACAGGAGCTCGGCAAACAACTGTCCCACTTCTTCTATAGACACATCGTCTGCATTGTCAGACAAATTCAGTCCAATCAAATCCGACAACGGAAACATAATTACTTCTTTCAAGTGTGCATGCAAGATTTTTTTTTTTAATATCTGAATGAGGCAGACTGCTTATTTATCTGCTGTGTTCATGATGTTTTGACAGCACCAAGACATTCAAAAGACCAAATTAAACTTATTTGCTCCATGTAGTCAAAGAAAACAAAAACTGCCTAAAGACTATTTTGAAAGTTGAGTAATATCAGACCAGTGACCAAATTATGTGATCAACATGACAGATCAGACGTGATTCACACTGTGCAGCATTTTGTCCTGACACCATTCCAGCTCTACTTCCTGTTTTTTTTCTGCTTTTCCATCAAACTTTACTCCCAGTAACACCCCCCACATCTCTGTTTCATTTCATCAAAATCCTTAAGGCTCCTTCATGCCAAATGTCCCACCCATGTAGAAACATTTAACTACCATGACACCCCCTCCCCTCCCCTGTCCCCTGTCACATCCTTACCTCTTTGACTTTCTCCCGGCGCTGGTTGGTGTTGGGGTCGCTCGGCTTGCCGTAGTCTCTCCCCAGCGGTGGTTTAAGCAGACACTGCTTGAACTTCTGGTAACTGAAAGTATCCGAGTTGGTGCCATGGTCGGAAGCGGTCGCTTTCTCCGAGGCGACGGACTCCGTTTTCGACCTGGACAGAGTCAGATCCTCCTGCGCTTTCCCCCCGGAGAGCCGCTCCTCGGTCGCCTCATGAGAGACGGGCGGTTTGCGGCTCAGACTTTTCAGCTTGGTGCTGGTCTCTCCTTTGGCCGAGGTCATGCCCCGGGGGTGCTCCTGCTCCTTGGGTCTTTTTAAGTGCTCCCTGGCATCGTTCTCGGACCCGGAGCCGACTGTGACCGGCTGGGTCTCTGTCTTAGACAAGAAAATGCGCTTTAGTCGGACAGAGTCGGGCAAAAAGAAAAGGGCCCCAAAACACAGCGTTACCAAACCCGAGAGAAAGAGCAGAAACACGAATTTCTGGGACAGGCGCAGACCCATGCCCGATGCCGACACACCGGGCAACTTTCGGAAAACCATTGAAACTTTTCTTTAAGACGCTGCCGTTCAGTGTGTGAGGTTTTTTTTTTTTTTCCTCCGAGGTGACTTGACAGCCCCCACTCTCTACCGAGCAGCCTCTCTTCTGCTTTGGGGAAATGTGCATAAACTAGATATGCGGGATATAAAACACACCCCCGTGACACTTACAGAGCAGCATAAACAGCCTGCCGGAGCTGTCTTTATCTCGCTATCGATTGGATCTGCATAAGCAAAGGTTAGGCCTGCCTACATCAACAATTTACCAATCATTTGGCAACGCAACTCCACAGCGTTGAGGAAAAAGAGAGAGAGGAGGGGAGGCGGGGGGGGGTTAACTACATAACGCAACCACTGACATCAATAAGACTGCAGGATCTGAGTTTAAACGTGGAAATCATAACACAGCACGGGGATTCAGGGCTGAGAAACAAATGGCACTGGCGTTTTTTTGTGTTTTTTTGTGTTTTTTTTTTCCCTTAAACTGAAGCACTAAGCTGTATTCAAGAATAACAGGATTGGTACAGCGTACGCCAGGCTGACAGATAAATGCACTTTTTCTTTTTTTTTATATAGAAGAGATAATCAAACGTCTCTCAGTCTGTCAGACATGTGAACAAAGTTGTGTTTCGATGCATTATTCCACACCGTGCAGATCACCGTCAATAACACGCTGCCCTACGGTGCAAAACCTCAAGCGCGCAGCGGAACATCTTTTCCTTGTCTCCGTTTATTGCGACCCACGTTGCTGCATCGCGAGCTCCTCATATCACGTTAATATATATATATATAAAAAAGACACACACGCACACACACACACACACAAGCCGTGTTGATTGCATCTATCCTGTACAGCTATCAATGGACGGAAACGCGTGTATATTCATCTCGCCTAGCTGTCAAACGAGCTCCACTAGAAAAAAAAGCCTCCCGTTGCCCCGTTTCCACTGGCGTCAACACGCCGGGCGAAACAAATCGGTGGATGACATGAAAGAAGGCGGTTTTGTTTTTTTGTTGGTTTGTCCCATGCGAAGTTATCCTAGCTCCCCGATCCAAATCCACAGGATAAACAAATCCACCATCCAGACCGCCGGTGTCCAACAAAGACAGACACACCGCCGCGTCGTCGCTCCGGTACCCGCCGTCCGTCCGTCTGCCTTGCCTTGCCTGCCGTGCCTCGCTCCCTTTGCCTGTAGCGCGCACTTGTGTCGCTGTGCCGTGGACGTCCGCTTGCGTAAAAACAACGAGAGGAGAGGGCTGGAAATGTAACATATAGTGCGGGAAGGGCGAGGAGGAGGAGGAGGAGGAGGAGGAGGAAGAGGAGGAAAGGAGGGGGGGGGGGGACGAAACGGTCCGCTGCTCGACAATCCGGTGGGCTGGTCCGGGTTTTCTTGATGGATATTCACAGCGGCTTATCAAAACACAGTTAAGCCGTGTGGGGCTAAAGAAGAAAGGTCTGAATGGCTCTATAGGTTAGAGAAGCATCCACAGGTCAGGGAATAAAAAAACATGAGCTTGTTTAATCCTGGAAAAGCCTTTAGAAGATGAGAAATATCTCAATAGTCCACAGGAATCAAACAGGCAATAAAATGAGACAAAAAACTAAGAAAACACCATTTGACAGCCACTATTTGTCCACAAGGGGGATGTGATTACAGCCCTCCATTCAAAATCCCATTTGGGTTCTTTGTTTATTTACAAGACCTCTGTTGGCCTCGGGGTCTGTATGTGAAACCATTTGGGAGAATCCCACCTGATGAAAAGTGACATTCATTCAATCAGCTAACTTATCAGATATATTGGTGTTATTTGTTAAGCTTTAAGTTAGTAAGTCACTCTTGGTAGCCCCCCCAAAACACCTGTTTCTGACTCCCCTAAAATCATCGTTTTTTATAAGGGATTTTCGCATTGATAATACTATTACATTTAAGCTAACGATGGCTAACTAACAATGTTTCCCATCAAAGATAAACCAAGATGTCTTCTAATGGAACTTATCACATTTCTTAAGTCATATTTCACTTCCTAAAAGACTCATCTATAAAGCTAAGACAACAATTATTCCCTGGAATTAAAGGTTTTTTAAGAAGTTTCTAAACTAATAGATAACCAGAATTGACTCACCTGCTCACCTGTTTACCTTTAGGTTTTAAACTTACTCTTAAATATTGTAAATTTGCAGTCTATTTACATCTTATAAATGTAATTCATTTGTAATGTCACATCTTTATTTTGTTTCAACACATTTAGGCCTTTTCTGCATTTAGATAGGACACACGAACAGATGTCACTGGGAGACTACGGCTGCCATCTTTATTTGGCTGAGGTAATAGTTACCAAAGCTGAAATGGGTTAAAACCTTTTTATGTGCACCAGGCAGGCCATTTTCTTTCCAGTTTGGCACAATATAGTCTCCAAGCAATGTGGAAAGTCTTGTTTTCAAGGTTTGGTTTCTTCTGGTTCCTTCAGAGGAGTAGAACCTATTAATGCAAAGGTCTGAACTTTAAAAAATATGATTGATGAGTGGCATAAACCGCTGGATGCTCAGAAGGGACCACGGATGATGATGGATGGATTGCACCTCTGTGAAGCCCACAATACGTACTGTACTTCCTGCATGTGACTGGTTTAGTTTTTGCAATTTGCACAGTGGGCCGATGTTGTTGTTATTGTGAATGCTTCAATTATTTAAAGCTCTAGCTTGTTTCTTATGGCGTTTCCTGTTGCTTCTGTCCTATATTTTACTCAGCTAAGCATGTTACTCATTTATACTTTAAGTCCAGAAGATACAAGAAATGCTAGTTTTGGTCATATATACAATAAATTAGGTCAAGATCAGAAACAGTGGTGACTAATGAGTTCAAGTTAACCAAGTAGCTCATCTGAGAGTCTATTTCTTGGTTTATTTGGGGGGGGGTTGGGCTCAGGGTCGGGTTTGATTTCATATATGTTGCTCAAATCCAGCTTTCTGTGTCATGGCTGTGTAGCATTGTTTGATTTTGTCTTCTCTTCTGCATCCCGTGACTGCGTGCGTGCACAAGTTTAGATGGTGTTTACATAATGTTTACAGAAGCAAGACAGAAGCTGAACTGTAAACACAGTGTTTTTTTCAGGATTAAATAAGATAGATTAGCCCATGAGTCGGCCATTACTGAACAGCCTGCACAGCACTATTCGGCTAATTCACCTGAAAGCAGGAATTAGAAAATAAAGGTCTAATCGGTTTCAGTATTGGTTTTTAATTACAAGTCCCCCCCACACACACACACACCCACCCAAAGGCCTCTGCTGGTCCCGAGAGACAGGGTGTGTTATTGTCATTCTGCAGTCCAAAAGTTATCTGAGGTTATTCAGTGCGGCCCGTCAGTGTCATTGACATTCCTGACAATGTCTGTGATGTCTGATGAACCCTTAATGAAGCTTAGGCGCAGAACTTCCTCTCCTCCCTCCCTCTGCCTTCCTCCCTCTGTCGCTGGAATCATCATTTCAATATAAAAGAGAATGTTTTTTCTTCTTTCCAGCCCAGAAAAGTTGACCAGAATGTTTTGAACATTTCCTATTAAAGCCTGCGCCTGCACAAGTAACAAGCTCTTCTCGATATCTGACGTGGCAGACTTCTCAGGCTCTTTTTTTTTAGTTGTCGTCAGGTGCATATTGTTGGATTTGCTCATTTCAAGAGAATCTGTACAGCACCTGACCCGACATTTACACTGTTAAGCCAGCTCCTTCAGCAGCTCTAATTGAGGCAGACGGGTTGCCTGTAATTTACAGAACAGAGAGGGGGGGGAGAAGGAAGACATAACTGTTGAATTAGCCTTTTTATTTCATGATCCAAGAGCATTTCCTCTGAGAGCAGGTGAATCTATGAAGCATTTTCTGGGCTTTCTCACTGACAAAAGGACAGTTTGTAGTCAGAGAGAAGGGCTTTGTGATGGCTCAGCGCCTGTATAATGAAGCTCGAATCCTATGTGTTTTATCACACTCCGCGCTACAACATACACTCATTGGCCACATTGTTAGCTACACCTGTTCAATCAAAATTTATACAATATATTATACTTTATACATAATAATTAGAATCGTTCATAACACTCTTCTCCCCTACTTTACCTTTTGTATGTAATTAAGGAGGAAAAAAATAAGAAAAACCTCTCAATAGAATGTGATCCATCTTAACTATGTGAACTTAGCACAAAATATATAATAGCATTTACATATTTTGGTAAATATCAGTAAAAATTAACATTAAAAATTAGATATTGGTGTGTTGCAGTGAATGCATTGGACTGTACATGCACACACTGATAAAGTGGCCACTGACTGTATATCTTGCACAGCTACATCACTGATCACTCACTCGTTTATCCAAATCCCATCAAAATAAAATACCAACTGCTGCTTAAAGAAAAGTAAACTTAATAGACACATCAAATCAGTGTTTCTCAAAAGGCCAAGTTACACACCAGTCCAGTCGCTGAGCTTTTATGCAGCTGCACCAGCCGGTGACAGCCTAGTTTATCACCGGGATATATGAGCAAGGCAATGCAGTATCACCACTACCAACAGGCATGGGCGAAATTGAAGCACAGCCATTTTTCACCAAAAATAAATCGGCAAATAGCTCCTACAAAAGGCCATCTCTTGTTTGCTTTGCATTCACTCTCGCAGCTGAAACTAACGGCTGTTGTTCAGCCGCAGTATACGGTTTCACAGCAGAAATGTCATCCATGATGACTGTTGGCTCTTCATAATGCAGCACTGGCACCACACACAGCATCCTCATCAGCTCAGAGATGAACACACTGGCAACCCCGTGTGCGCAAATGTAATTCATAAGCATGAAGAGGGAGATGTGATGTTGCATGCGAAGCTTTTTGCAAAGAGTTCATGCATCCATCGGCTGGGTCTTATCAGACTCATGGTTGATCAGTTATCAGTTAAAAGAGACAGACAGAATATATATTAGATAATAATGGCAATGATCTTGTCCCCTCTTTTCTTTTCTCAATGGAGATATAAGAAGAAATTAACAGTAAGATGGTGATTTTTTACTCTTCCCCCGAAGACAACATCAGTTTATTTACAGTCTAATACAAATGATTATTTAATATCTAAAAGTATGCAAGACGAGGCCTTAAACAGCTCACCATCTTTAAAACATTCTCTGCAGAGGGTCACAGACTGTAATGTGTCCTGTGATCCATAAGCTTTTCTGCTCTTGTATTCAAAAATTCAATCCCCCAACCCACACTGATGTTTTATTCATCAAACGAGATGCCAATGAAAAAGTCTATCTCTCCCAATACATCAGGCAGCAGGCAGAGATGTATTGGCCTGTGCCAGCGTGTCCGGATTAATAATGTCACCGTGCCTGCTATTTGTTTCTCTAAGCACCGTTGCAAAGCATTCCCTGACATTGGGAATCATGGCTTGGCAGGTTGTTTGAAGTCAAGCCATAAATATCAGGGATGGCTCTTCGGGCCGGGACGCCGACCCTGGTGCATGAAACGACAGATATTTACAAGTTCTGACAAAGCATACTGTAGATGGAGACCCCACTGGAGCCCCTCCCCCCTCCACAATGACGTTACAAGGAGGGTGACATCGTCTGATGCAGGGTCACCTCATCTTATTGGTGGTTTGTCGAAGCTGTTTACTTCCTGCAGTGATCAGTTAGGTATTCAGAGCCTAATAAGGTCATAATGTGAAGTAAACTCTACATGTAGTTAATATCTTGGGAAGTTATTATTGTTGATGTTGATGCCTCAACATACAAGAAGCTACTGACTGCTGTAGCTTGTCAAGATGGACTGAATTTACTTGTTTTATGAGAAAGATTCTGGGTAGTTTAATCTATAACATCATCTTGTATGAGGTGATAGTTGATTTTCTATGTAAAGTATGAATCAGCAACAAAACATAGCTGTTTAAAAAAGTAGTGGAGTAAAGAAGTACAGGAGTTGAGGAATAAAGAAGCCTAAAAATGGTAAAACTTAAGTAAAGTACAAGCTGAAAAAAGCAAATGTCCCTTCCATGACCTGATTTAATCATTACATATGCTGCGTGTGCACCCCTTCGCTTATTGTGTGCCAAGGCCTTCTTAGAAGAAGTGGGTCTTGACCGGCGTGTTACATTCCTCATCTCTCTCCTCGACACAAGCAGAATACAGCTCAGATGGACCATCAGTGCAAATAGTAACAGCGGAACAATAAGCTCGGCATTATTGCCTTGCCGAAGTTATATTTGTCTCTTCCTTTTATAGACGAGACAAACGGCAAACTGCTGTGTGAATGCGGCACTCGAGTGACCCGTCTCCACCAGATTCATAATCAAAACAATTCTTGTTGTGTAACAAAATATTTTCGAAGCACATTAGCGCTGAAAAAACAGAACGTTCGCTTGTGGGGAACATCGATGCAGCGGTTCAGTATTTTTATTGCATAAACACTACAATTAGCCATACATTAGAGGGGGGTATATGGGCCATGTAAATGAGAGTGAATGCAATAGCAAACACACCATTAAGCTGATGGAATGGGGCCACAGAAAGTCTGACTCCCTCCCCAACACACCAATTAAATATCCCAGTATGCTTTCAGTGCACTTACCATTCCTAATGTGAAATTAAAAGTGAAAAAGTAGAAGCTCGTTCAGTGATGACAGCACTTGTTGTTGGAGTTGTGTAATTTCATGGCTAAACAGTGCCACCCACTGGTGTTTGTATGCGTTGCAAGCAAGAGCTCTGACGTCATAGTGGCTGAATTTAGTTTGTATAAAATTCACCTTCCAGTCATTTGCACCGACATTAAAAACGTCTCATATTCCAGACTGACTGTGCACATAGTTTGAACTGAAAGACTGCAACAAAAAACTGACAAATAACCGCAGAACGCTCCATTTCTCTGTGTACTGGGAGGTGACTGAGGGTCAGACTGCTCTAATGTGCAAAACAAACAGCGTCATTATTCATAAAGAAGAAACACTCTGAACATTAAGATGATCAGGGGGGGAAAAAATAAAACAGAAGAGCCTGCATGCAAACGAGTCCAATATGACCGAGCTCCACCAGGCTGTGAACGCATTCGACAAACAAACGAGACCCTGTGATTTATTACAGCAAAGGAGAAAATAACAAACACTCGGACCGATCATTTGAAAAGCTTTCAGGCTCATTTCACATCGCACATGTTTATTGGAGGTACCGAGGACGGCTATTATTATTATTATCTGTCATAAGTTTATGTTGTTTATTCCATTGTTAAAAAAGGAGCTGTGATGGCCAACTCAATTACTGTATATACTTGTTTTTTTTCCATTTGTCAGCTTCAGATTACTTTTACAAGGGGAGCCCATACATTTTAATATTCTCGCCGCAAAATCTTATGTAAGCTTAAAGGTGGATAGACACAATGATGTTTTAAGATGAGATGCAACCAGAACTCAATCCATCCCTGGGTAAAGTTTTGTGTCAAAGATGCTAAGTTTACATTAAATGAAAGTAACAATATACTGCAGCTCAATACAGAAGCTCCACAAAGTGCAGCCTCAATGAAAAATTACCATAGAGCTGAATCAGTCTCCGAAAACAGTTATATAAGAGGCTCACTGACAGAGTATTTGTTGCGTTGCTGTTGTATTAAGCTACATTTCAGTACTCGGTCATAGATGCTGTTTTTATGGGGTTCTGTAGTCTTTGTGCTTTAAGCCTTTAAGTTGTGGTTTCCAGCCAAAAAGGGTCAGAAGAGTTTCAAGGTCAATCTGAGGTGTCGCAAGAATATGAAAGTGAAAAGAACAAACTGCTGCACAAATATCTTTCTCTCTCTTTCCCTGATGTTTTTCTTCTCTTGTGAATTGCCGGATAATTTTGTCTCTTTCTAACTCAATAAAACAATATAATCCCTCTTTGACTGAGCTCCTCACAATAAACTTTCCATAAACTGATTATGGAAATATGGTTATGGAGGCTGGGATCGACAGTCTTGAAGCGACAATCAATTCAAAGGAATACTTTGACATTTTGGGAAATATGCTCATACAGCAGCCTGCTAGCTTAGCTTAGCATAAACACTGGAATTAATTGCCCCCCTGGGGACGATTAAAGTGATTTGAATTGAATAGAGATGAATTGAATTAGAAGGAAACAACAAGTCAGTCTCACTCTAAATGTCACAGAATACTCATGCGCCTCTTGAGCTCGATAATTAGCAGGTTATATCTTGCGTGTTTAGTTACCCGAAGCATAAAAATCACATGTTGTGATTAAACTTGTATGACAGACAGACTACTTCTTGGCAAGGTGAAGTGAACTTTTTCTGAGTTAAAGCCCAGAGTTGGAAACTAGGGAGACTCTGTTTTTTTAAACCATTTCAACATTCAGCTGAGAAACACAAAATGTATGAATAAAGTGAAAATATTTGCTGTCATATCAAGATGAGTCCTATTATATTGTAGTGCTGCACTGCAACCATAATAACACACATTAGCATTCAGTTTATTTCACATCTTTGATATGAGAGATTCATGGACGGGATAAACTCTTCTCATACACAACTTTTCTATTGTTTTCTTGTAATGTTGGCGATCTTGGAGTTTAAGCTTATTTCACTGCCGTTGATTCTTCTGGATGAGTATCAGCTAAATGCCTACAAATGCAAATATGAAGAGGATTTTCAGCCAACAACAATTCTAGCAATTTGTTGGGTTCAGAACCCAGACATAGCGCTGTTCTTATAAACACAAGAGAAACTGGCAGACACAGGAATCAACACAAC